>OY744604.1:15538329-15540829 GCA_963556255.1 Allolobophora icterica
ATAGTTTTTCGAAACACTGAGAGGATGTGACCCCCAGAAAAAAATTTGAAATATGTAACGAATTGGTGAGCGTTTAAGCTATTGACATGATGGAATTCTTCAAATTCTGATGCATCAAGTGTGCTATAATTTATTTTTAAATTAATGTTTTTTGCATCCAGGTCAAGCAAACAGAAATAATTAAATTTCAAACTGAAATTTTGTTTAAGTTATAGGCCTAGTCTACACTCCACAGTATTAAACAAAATATGTCAAAGTACGTTCTGAAGGTGAGTATGCGCTCTCCAGAGGTGAGTATACTAAAAAATATTTTTTGAAGTGAGTATGCAATCCCTCAGAGGTGAGTACACGCTTCATACCCGCGTATATCCTAGTCTACAGCCCTGGTAGTTACCTGAGATTTGAAGGTCAATATAGTCTTTGCAGAGCGAACATTTGCGGGAAACGGGTTATTGTAACTAATTGCACATCTTTTAACTCCACTTCAAGAGAGACTCGTCAGAGGAGCTCCAGATCCAACACAATGAAACCACGGCCGAACAGAATGGTCTTCAAGCGTTTACGGAAAAGTGAAAAAAGATGAGAAGTTTATGACGCTGGTTGTTAGGTAATTTATTCCAGGAAGTTGGGCCGCGTTATTCAAACAAGGACAGTCAGAAAATTATTGGTTGCAGATCGAAGTCTTCGGAATCTGTTTGGACCGAAGGTGGCAAGTATTTTGGCTAAGTTCTATAATGCTTTCATTAATCCGTGCATCCATCCATCTATCTCTTCACCTCGCCATTCCATCAATCCATCTGTCAGTCCGTCGTCCATCCATTCATTCTTCCACCCATCTATCAATCAAACCATCCATCATCTATTCATCTCACCATTCCATTCATTCATCCGTCCATCTTCCCTTCCTTCCATCCATCCATCCAGCCGTTTTATCTCGCCATTCCCCCATTCGTCAAGCCTTCCGTCTGTCAATCCATCCGTCCATCTATCGGCAAGTTCGTCCGTTCTTCCATCCTTCCGTTCATCTCAATATTCCATCCATTTGCATGTCTTTTTAGTCACTAAAAACCTTTGTTATGTGAAATAATAAACGAATAATATGAAATTCACATGCCAGATGTCAATGCTTGAATGAGACGAACGGTCAGTCGTCGGGTGAGGGAATTGGCAAGCTAACTGACCGATGAATTCACGTGATAGAAACTGTCACGCTCTCGCTTGAAGGCTGAGATTATTGGGGCTGAGCATATGGGTTAAGGTACTAACGTGTACTGAGGCTAAGGCTTGAGGCTGTTACGTTGTGTGTGTCTAATAATTACATGCTATTGGTTGAAGAAGAATGTTTTCAGCTATGAAGTAAGACTTGCGCATAGATTGCAAGAGGTGCTGGTCAATTAGCAGATTAACTGGAAGATGATGGTATGCATCTAAAACAAGAATGGCTGAAACAACGTGTGTTCCTTAGCAGATTACCTAAAGACTGTGCTTGATCACATAATATAAAGTAAAGCACAATCTTATGCCGGACTACGTCTCTGACTTCTGCATTCGGGCAGTGTGATTCTCGTTAACGTTAACGATAACGAAAATGTTCGTTAACGAACAAAAAATGATTTCGTTAACGATAACTATAACTATAACTAAAAAATATCATTAACTATAACTGTAACTATAACGAAAATAACACTAACGAAAATTCATCGCTATTTTCGTTAATGAAATAAAAAGTGCATTATCGATATTTTAATAATTTCGTCTTAAATTATCCTGTTTATTGTTCCCAGATAAAATGAGAAAATATATGCTGCATATTCTCTTTGCAAATATCCTGGGTTCTTTTGGAAAATCTAATATTTCAAGTTTCTTTTTGATGAAAAGATCATTTTTCTTTCGATTGTTAATATTAAACAGTGAGAAACTTGTTTTAATTTTAATTTTCTATGTTTAAAGGAATCTTACAAAAAAGTTACCATGTTCATGTTCAAATTAGAAGCGTTCATAATAAAAATCGAATTGGATGCACATTTAAAAGAAAACGAGATTGTGTTTTTGAATGGAAAAAATCCATTGAATATCTGTGACAGATGTAGGCCTACTGTTGCCATTAAGTATCAAATTCAAATCTGAGTTACAACATTTGTTTTTCGGCAATTTCAGTTTTTTCCATTTGTTAGAGTCATTGAAATGTTCTGAGTGGGGTAATTTTCTTTGACATAATTTTGTTAGGAAGTCCTTTATCTTTGACAGCAACTGTTGTTGACAAGGAGGAGATCAAAAACTGCCTAAAATTTGTTGACATAATTAATCGATGACCCCTTAGGGATCAGGCGGAGCGCCATTAGGGCCAGTTAATTGTAACTAGCCTATGTACTAACTAAAATTAACTAAAATAAAAGTCTAGTAACTATAACTATAACTATGACTAAAAAATAATACTAACTATAACTGTAACTATAACTAAAATGAAAAACCATTAACTATAACTGTAACTATAACTAAA
>OY744604.1:15545829-15618329 GCA_963556255.1 Allolobophora icterica
ATCTCCTCGTTCCGATGAGCAGTTGTCTCCGATTGTCTGGAAATAACAGCAAATATACATTACCTATACGTATGGAGTGCTTTACTTAGCCTTAAAATTTTATATCAACTAGCGATATCACGCAGTCAAGTTACTATGGAATTTCCCACTGTGGAACCTTATTCAGAAAACTCGATTGAAACATTTTTAACAAAAAAGTGCGTCTTATTTGTAGTTACACTTCAGCTGCTTTCTACCGTCATTATGTTCACATATACAGTCATGTAAATTGTGCATTGGCGTCTATGCCAAAACGGATTTTCGTTACATTACAGGCTGATTTTCACTTCGAAAGACGCGTAATTTGCCGCATGTATACCAGGTATCACCTGCCCAGCCATCCAAAACAGGACACAATTAATACCTTCCCAATTTACGTTGATGCTTAGTTGTCTAAAGCCATTCAATTCATGTTTAAGGATAACGGTCTACTACAATAAGTCAGTATCAATGAGAAATCTTTTCAAATGGAAGTTACAGTGATTGTGTTGTACCAAACTTTAAAAAACTTGATGTCATATTGGCACGGACCGCGTACCCTTTTATAGAAACGTTCGAAACAAAACAACGCAACTATAGTTTAATAACGTCCTCCTTGCAAAGATCAAAGTGCACATGGAAGCCGTGCAACAGGAAACATTAGTATTGTGCTCAAAACTGCCTTAGTGAGAATATGCTTTCAGTGTCATCTTTTCCTTGCCGCAGACTTTTTACTCTTGGTTGTCCCTCCGACCCGTACTTCCACAGGGCAACATGTTAGCTGCTCGTGGTTGGATTTTGACTCTGGAACAGATTGCCGTGCAACATGCGACATGAATTTCTTTTTACTTCAGTGTCATCTTTTCCTTGCCGCAGACTTTTTACTCTTGGTTGTCCCTCCGACCCGTACTTCCACAGGGCAACATGTTAGCTGCTTGTGGTTGGATTTTGACTCTGGAACAGATTGCCGTGCAACATGCGACATGAATTTCTTTCTCTGCCTCTACTTCGGGTATCCACGTGACAGGCGAAGAGGAACCGAAAACTCTCCCAGGACAATTACTTTTAGTAACTCGCTAGGTAATTGCACAGTAGTCAAATGGTCGGAACATCCAGCAGTAGGCCTAGTGCGCCTTCAGGATCGTTGCTTCTGAGGAGGTTTGTTGGGGTTGACTGAGGTAGAAGTCAAAATATCGAAAGGCAGAGAAACGGACGGACGGAAATATGAGCAAATGTGCAGAAAATGCGTTGATCAGTGGCGGATAAATGTACGTGAGGGCGGTGAGGAATTTGAAGGATTGGTCAAAGAGATACGGACAGAGAGAGAGAGAGAGAGAGAGAGAGAGAGAGAGAGAGAGAGAGAGAGAGAGAGAGAGAGAGAGAGAGAGAGAGAGAGAGAGAGAGAGAGAGAGAGAGAGAGAGAGAGAGAGAGAGAGAGAGAGAGAGAGAGAGAGAGAGAGAGAGAGAGAGAGAGGTTGCAAGAAGGTTACTTGGATGAATGACAGTTGAACTAAACAACACAATGAATATCTATAATGACGAATTCGTTGAAACTTACGTTTCTCCCGAATGATGAAATCAAATACAGCAGTTAGAACGATCATTAACAATATTAACAAAACCAGTAGAGTGATACGTGTCGTCGTTATGGCCTTAGCTGGAAAACAAATTTCATATTTATAATTTTATTGATCGTTTTGTATTAAAACGATTACATTGCAAAGTTTAACTGATTTAGGCCTATTCATCAGTGTCGTTTCTTGGGTGAATATTAAAATTTCTGCCTTTATTAAAATGTAAATCATTTTATTACTCGGACCAATTGTGTGATTTTGTTTTAAGCAAGTAATTAAGTAAGCAAGTGATTCTTTATTAAGCAATTGCTAATCGGACTTTGGTGTACAGCCATCTAAGAATAGAGTTAAAATGTATATAACATCCTAACAAACTAAATGGTTGAGCATCAGGCTGTTGGCAGGGGGATTACGCGGTCATGGGCATGGGGACTGAAAGAGCATAAGATGGGATGGTTGGAGGTAGTAGTTGGTGCAGCACGTGGTCCCGGTCCGATAGGACAGCCCAAAGAGGCGAGTGTCGGCATTTTCGAGAAGTTGTTCGAACGTTGGGGAGACATGGGGGAGGTAATGAAGGGGCATCAGTCTACGTATCAACCTTTTGAATCTATTCCTCTCTTGCATCTCGGCGAAGCCACGCCAGGCGGGGGAGGCATGCAGCATCCTTGCCAAGGTGGTAGCACGTACAACACTGTGGAGCTGAGAACTGGTAAGGCCATGTGCAACAAGGATACGTAGAGCATGGAATGATTGACTTATCTGAGGGCATGAAGCAGTGTACTAAGAAATATCAGTAAGATAATCTTAATAATTAATAATACTGATTTCTCTATTTGTTCTTATGCACGTGCCATTCAGAAAATACTTCATGTTTTTGAAAACGTGTGTGAAACTTTTGCATTAAAGTTTTTCAGTCACCTGCGAAGGTTGTCGCCCAAACAGGTTATTGTGGCGACATCTACATGTAGTTATCATAGCATTAATTGCTTACAGGTGAATTGATTTCGTAACGAATCCTAATTTCACTTAGCCTGGTATATCTAGGGCATTTGCGAGGTGCGAATTTCCGCAATTTAATACTTAGGGCATACAAATGGCCGATTCTTCAGTTTTTAATTTCGTGTATTTAGATACAGAGACAAATGTAGTAACTACAGATGCATCAAGTGATAGCAAGAGCATTAAGCAACGTTACGACAGGATCTGAATAAATCTAATCCATAAGAAATATTTCTTACTTTTCTGCTCTGAAACGTGAACAAGTCTGGAAATCACCGTGCACTGTTTATGTCGAATGCTGCACTCAACCTCACACTTGTGCCATCCAGTTTTCCGAGGTGTTAATACTGAGTCGTTAGATACGACTTCTTCGTGTACGCCATCGAACCATTTCCAAATGTAATTGCATGACTGACGAGTATTGGCCAAACAGTTGACGGTCTCTTGTTTGTGAAGAACCACCTCCGAGACCGAGTTGTTGGTCAAATCCGCATCTAAAACAATGTCAACTAATATTTCCACAGTAGTACGATCATATGCGCTTTGGCTTAGGTAGGGGAGGGCTCATAGTCCTGAGCTACGGAAGTCTTTGGAAAAAGTGAGGATCCACGCTTATATTAGATCTGCAAATCGGTAATGTAAACTGTTGGGCAAGCTCATATCTTGTAGCAAATTAGTGTATTTGATACCCGTTATACATGTGTAGTGTGAACCCTGTATGGTTAGAAGAGTCAGATGGTTAAAGGCAATACCGAAGTTAATTCCGAAAGCAAAAATTATATCATGGTGGCGAATAACTGTTTAATTGTTGCTGCTACATTCTAATGAACCTTTCTTAACTCATATAGGACAGTTTGTATGCTAACACTCAAAAACCTGAACCAGTTAATCTCAAAAGGCATCCGTTCACACGCAACTCAAAGTTTGTTAGATTTTACTAATAAAGTCAAAGATAATGAAGACAATATCATGGACGAGATCAATGTTGTTACATTTTTGTACAGACTTCGACAGTAAATGGGCAATATGGTTTCTATACCGCTAGTTTGATATTCAGATATGGTATAAATGAAGCACTGTTTCTTACGTATAACGTTAATGGCACTTGAAGAGCAGCTGTGTTGTGTCGTTGCCGATGTTATTGTCTCGCAAACATGAGAAGATCCGTTCAGACCAAAACTTGCATTCATAGCAAGATCGCAAACCATGTTATTTACAGTCTGCCTGCAAGATACACCTCTGTCGATGGGATCTACTGATTGAACTTCTCTCCATTGGATTGTCGGGGGAAATGTTGCCATTATATGAAACGTTGCATGACATTTGCAGTTCGTCTGGTCCAATGTTGCAGATGTTTGACCCAAGTACGCCATCGGGATCGATGTTCGAATGACAGACAGGTGAAGATACTGCGCATAATTAATGCAATACTTGTGGTGCTGTAATGTTGCATTCAAACAATGCACTCCTATATCTAGTTTTCTCGTTGCCCGTCAATAAACCTATTTATTTTTTAGATATTATTGACCTACTTATAAGATCCGTGAAACATTCTTTCAGAAGTTTAAAACGTTAGTCGAGGCATAGAATGAGCTTACGCCTTAATTTTAAAACCTAAAGTGTCAAAGATGGATTTTAGCACAAGTCATAACAAAGACAATATATATGTTCAAGTGTTTAAAAATGTCTAAGGCCGAAAATGGTTCAATTCATAATTATGTCTCTACATACCAAAAACACAAAATTGCAAAGATAGGTATGAAGCATGTCCAGTGTAATGAGCTCTCATTAGTTATGTTGTCAAACAGATACGTCAACATTCCTATTCAATTGATAGAGAATTTATTGTACACAAGAAACAGTTTGCAGTATATTCCTAACCATAATATTATATTTACCTAGAACAACCAACTGAGCTGAAAGAGAATCTCCAATTCCGCCATTGTCCAGGCAGATATATCTTCCAGCGTCCTCCCATAGCACTGATTTAATCATCAGCCGGTAAGTGTCGGTGCTTAAATTTCGTTGTACTTCAATTCTGTTCTCGTACTGAGGATGTACTTTGCCAAAGCAGTAGAGGCTGATGTCTTCATGGTCCTTGGCTCCAACTCTGTAATAATTCCAATAAACCTCATTGGTATGCGTTGATGTTGTACAGTCAAAGTAGGTGGATTCGCCAAACACTGCTTCGTTAATAAGTGGTACCAAATTGAATTCCGCGTTCACTGAAACAGCACATCAATGTAATGTGTAGCTTCTGTTATCTTTAAGAATGGATGTTGTCTATCAGCTGCGTGTAGTCCATAAGTGAAACTCGTACACTATACTAAAGAACTAACATTTGTGAACAACATGACAGTACCATCTTTTAAAGTGCCTAACGTAGTGGGTTCTAATGAGAGCGCGACATTAGGAAAATTTTAAACAGGTATAAAGTTTCCAAAGTATCAGAATGTAAAGCAGATATAATCATAACGTTACAGGGAGAGTTTCACTTCCTCAGTTAAATAATTCTAAATTAGTCTAAATAACATGACGTTAGTTTAATGTTTCAAGTCAATTAATGTGTTTCTCTGGTTGATTTCATCGACATGACAACATATTTTAAGAAAAAGTGCTAATTGACTGGGTATTGACGGTTCGATTAGGGAATGCAAACCCGGGTTTTGACGGATTTATAAATTTTACGTGATAAATATTACTGCACTGTGTATTGCGACAAGAACAACGTCGTCGAATGCAGTTACAAAGTCTAAAGTTCTGCAAAAGACAATGATCATAAACGTCCTGGTATATGAGCAGGTTTATCTGCTTGGGCGGGAGATGAATATGCATACATCGTGTTGAACAGCCGACAATTTTCATCTTTTATTTTCATAACGGGCACTGATCCGTCTGTCCCACAGAATCGCGAAAGAAGTGTTCTCAAACACCGCTCTTTAAATTTGCTGATTTAAACATTGCTTTATAAGTCACTAAATTTAAATAAAAAACCAGTTTACCGATAATATACGAACTCGATGCCACAAGTCAACAAACTCAGCATTAGGCGGCTTAGGCCTGCTCACTGTACGTGTGAAATGTGAGGCCTCACTCATATAACGTCACCAATAAAGACATGGAACGAGCCAATAAATAATTAAGTAGAAGTAGTATAATGTAACCCGTTACCAAGCGCAGCACTATCGTTATAGTTCCATTTACCCTGTATTTGTGAGTTTCACGGCGTGACGGACGATGAAAGTAATTCTTTTCAAACACGCCAAACCCGGGTTTCAGTCGCTGTTTACGATGAAATAGACGGTCTTTGGCAGATGTCAATCCCTCACTTTGGCGGTGGGGGTTCCCGTACTTGCGTTCGATGCAGAGAACAAGACTGGCCCCGTACAGGCCAACCTGTCACGACGGGAACATTGCCTCCGTCCAGTCTCAAGAGCGGAACCAGTCTTCGTCTAGGGTGGAAGCTGCAGCTGTGGCTTATGTAGTGCTGAAAATTTGTATTACGCTCAAACATAGTTGTTTTACCCGTCAGCCTCCGTTGTTGTTAATCTTACGAGTTTAGCTGCGTTTGTAGTATATTAATGATAGGCATCCGAGTTAGGCTACATTTATATTGTATAATAAAACATTGATTCGAGTTAGGCTAGGACCTATAGTATAATATGATAAAATAGTAATGAAAATTTAATGTAATTGTTCAAACCCGGGTTTCAATCGCGGTTAAACTCGGGTTTTCGGATTCCGAAAATCGCGGGTAACCCGGGTACCCTGGTAGGCATAAACCCGGATTTGCATTCCCTAGGTTCGATGGCTATGTGAGATTAGAAGCAAAAGAGCCTTCATGTCCAAAACAGATTGACGTAACTAATATATCCGCACATTAATATGTAACATCATAATTCCCATAACTACTACCATTTACGATAAACCATTAAACCATATTTTACTTTTAAGTTCTAGATTATATCTAAGGCGCAACCAACTGATCTCCATCAATAGTTGACAGATAGTATCATGTTGGGAATCCCTAAACCAATATCTGTCAATAGTGTGGAGCGATAACAAGCGGTAGCGTTCGCAACTCACGATAGCACCACCGCCCAGTAGTCCTTCATCTGTGGAAGCTGACGAGCGGTTAGTGCCGGGTATGTATGTATGTATGTATGTATGTATGTATGTATGTATGCATGCATACATGTTGTATGTATGTTCGTGCGCATGTAGGTATCTAGTTACTTAAAATAGCGCCTTTTAAGTACCTCTCCAAACCTCTGCATGTAGCAGACTCAGTATCTTGAGGAACAAAGTACCGAGTACATCGATGATTATTCATCTACGACTGTTGCATCACCATACTCAGGTGGGGGGGGGTGAAAGGAGGAAACAATATGCAACGACCTATGTTGTCCCCCTATCTATCGGCACACGTGGTTTCCTCTATGAACATTGATGCACATGGACTCCTTTGTTGGCAGCTAGGTTAACACAGTTGTCACCCTCTTATCACCGAAACCCAAGAAGCCTTACTCCTCTTTCTCTCTGTCAGTGTCTCTCTCTCTCTCTCTCTGTCTGTAGTCAGTGGCACTGCCCTTCTCTCTTCCGATGTACATTAAACTCTGTGATGCACCGCCTCAATAGATGAGTCCACTCCCTTCTCTCCTTCTTGTTGTCCATGGCAACCCTCATTGGTGACCCGCTTATGTTATGTTAAAGTCATTAAATATAAGATTAATCAATAAGCGAATGGCGTTCAGATGACTATTTATAAGAGTAACCACTGGCGAGCTTCTGCAGACATTCAGGGCCCAACCGAATAATTCAGCTGATTCAGAGCTGATATAGGCCTAGACACCATCTCTCATGCAGTCTCGTTGGCTAAAGGAATGCGAATAAAATGCCATCAAAATGTACAAAACCCTTAGCGTAGGCTAAACGAAGAATGGTTCGATGCGCTAAATTAGCAACTGTAAACTCCAGCACCTTAGAAATCCGTGAAAAGGTCTGCATTTGGACGAAATAACACAGACGGCGAATAAACAACTGATGTGGCAGGTGACTTGCGGAGGAGTCCAATAAGGCTGATAAAATAACGTATTGGTCATACTTACCAGCGAAGAAGACAGATCCCATAATCAATAGAAGCACCTTCATTTCGAAATTGTAGCCTATCACGCCTTTATGCAGAATGTACCATGCAGTAGGGCATAGTGATCAGAAAGGATTATGTTTGGCATATCTTAATTTGTTGCTCCTGTGCATAGGATAGTGTCTGGTATAGAAATTATGTTTCTGGTATGCTGCTTAACTTTGCCGCCATGGCTCTGAAGTTGTTCCAATATACCACATTATGCTACTATTAAGCTATAGTCCAGGCAATTTACAGATGGACCTGGGAAAAATTGCTTCAGAAGCTTTTTAAACGGTTTTCTGCTCAGAAACCGTTGCTGAATAGCATATCCAAAATCGGACAAAATCGGTCAAGGGGTACACCCCCAAAATGAATTTCAAAATGGCGGATTGGGGTTTCCTAAGAAATACCAATGATAATACCGCAACGGATAAAAACCAATTAAAACGGATTTGCATTTAGACATCGGCAAGAGTGCTTCAGAAGCTTTTTAAACGGTTTCCTGCTCAGAAACAATTGCTCAATAACATATCCAAAATCGGACAAAATCGGTCCAGGGGAACACCCCCAAAAATTAGTTTAAATATGGTGGATTTTGGGTTTCCTCAGAAATACCAGTAATAATAGGGGCCTAACAATAATTTGCAGTTAGACATATGCAAAAGTGCCTCAGAAGCTTTTTAAACGGTTTCCTGCTCAGAGACAATGGCTGAATGTCATATCCAAAATCGGACCACGGGAACACTCCCAAAAATTAATTTCAAAATGGCGGATTGGCGGTTTTCTAAGAAATGCCAATAATAATACCAATAATATGCAGTTAGACCTGGGCGTAAGTACTTCGGAAGCTTTTTAAACGGTTTCCTGCGCAGAGATCATTGCTGAGTGACATATCCAAAAGCGGACAAAATCGGACCACGGGAACACTCCCAAAAATGAATTCCAAAATGGCGGATTGGCGGTTTTCTAAGAAATACCAATAATAATACCAATAATTTGCAGTTACACCTGGGCGAAAGTGCTTCAAAAGCTTTTTAAACGGTTTCCTGCTAAGAGACCATAGCTGAATGACATAACCAAAATTGGACAAAATCGGACCACGGGAACACCCCCAAAAATTAGTTTAAAAATGGTGGATTTGAGGTTTCCTTAGAAATGCCAGTTAAAATAGGGGCCTACCAATAATTTGCAGTTATACATAATTATGCAAAAGTGCTTCAGAAGATTTTTGAACGGTTTCCTGCTCAAAGACCATTGCTGAATGACATAGCCAAATTTGGACAAAATCGGACCACGGGAACACCCCCAAAAATTAGTTTAAAAATGGTGGATTTGAGGTTTCCTTAGAAATGCCAGTTATAATAGGGGCCTACCAATAATTTGCAGTTATACATAATTATGCAAAAGGAGGCACTCTTTTAACGCCTTTTTCAGTAAGGTATTTGCCATGGTTTTCACCTGCGAAAGTAGAGGAAACTTCAATTGCTCGGCGGCAAAGTTAGATGCAATAAATTTGATGCAATTTTTCTTCCATACTTATGTTTAAGGACTGGAGCAACCTTTCTGGTTGTGCCAAAGTTCATTTTAAACCAAAACCCATTTCTTGCTATGCCCTACCATGCAGCGTCTGAATTAGTAAAATAATTTTCAAAACAATCAGAAAAACATTTAATTCGTTGTGCATCGTTTGCAAGAAATCTAACACATTTGTTTTAATTGTCGTGTTTAGAATTCTGTTGTAATGCAATCTAATGTAATGAATTCTTTAGCGCCGTTAAAATAACCAACAACGCATCAACCGATGATCGCTTCAAGTATCGTAGTTCGCGATTTTCCAGATAGATTTTATTAATGCAAAGATTCACCTGTTTGGTAATTTACAACGAAATTTCAGAATTTGTGTCAGATGCACTTTTAACTTCCGCAGGTATTTACCTTATTTGGTTGGGAGTTTTAATACGGTGTTTATGTAAATTATGGTGACCTATCGCGGAAGCCATATGAAAGCAAGACGCTATAGTAATAGGGCAGTTGAATTTTGATAAGTTTGAGTGTAGAGACTGTAGACAATCGTTAATTTACACGAATGTCTTGCACATAGATACTAAGGAACGGTATAAGTCATGTAAAGACTGCCAATTAAAGCGAGAAATCTTATACTAGGTAGCCTGCCAATCACTCCTATTCCTCGGGCAATACAACCTGCTTCGGCAGCGGGACATAAGTATTGATTCGTGGGGCGTGGTGGCTCAGTGGTAAGTTCGGCGCCTTGTGACCGAAGGGTTGCAGGTTCGAATCCCACTCTAGCCGCTGCGTACGGACCTTGGGCAAGTCCTTCACTCGCAATTGCTCGTGGCGCTTCGGCGTGAAAATTCCGGCACAGTATCAAATGCTGCAGTCGGGAGCGCCTCTGAGTAGTAGTAGACTTCGAACTATAGAAATATCCGGAATAAATAAATAAAATAAAATTGTTTGTGTATTGTTGATTTGTACACACGTTGACCTAGCGTATATTTGTTGAAACGTTTGACGGTCAAGGCTGTGTGCAGTGCATTTTTAGAAATGTTTTTAATGTGGGGTTGGCTGCAATTATAACAAGTGACCAAAGGACACACTTCACAGCACGTCTGACCCAAGAATTCTTAAAGATGATGCAGTGCAGTCCGAGGTTCAATACACTCTGAGACCCTGAAACATCTGGCCTTGTTCGGTGGAACCAATCGCTCAAAAACTGATTCACCATTTGATTCAGTAAAACCCACGGCAGTGGCATAATCTAATACCATGTACGATATGGGCAATGAGGGAAGTACCCAAAGCCACAACTGTTCTAGCGCCATATTTGTTAGTACATGGGAAGTTACCTCGTGGGCTCTTGACCATAGTTAAAGAATCGTGGTCAAATGAAATCACAGTCTCACCAGATATATAGGGCATAATTGTAATTGTAATTGTAATTGTAATTGTAATCGAGAATTTATATAGCGCCACTCATAAACCTACAAGATATTAGGATATATTGAAAGAAATTATCAGAAGCACTGAAAAATGCTGATATACATGTTCAGATAGATTGATAGAACAAGAAGACTATGCATATCACCACAATAAACGTGCTAAGAAAAATGCTTTGAACCCGATGAGAATGTTATGTTATGCCCGACTTCGACAAACAAAATAATGTCTAGATGGCGTGGCTCTTGAACAATTTTACATAAAAAATCAAAGAGTTCATATTGTTTTTATGGAGATGGCAGGAAAGTGATAGTTCACGTGAATAAAATACGAAAGTCGTTAACACTTCGTATCAATGGTTGCCTCAGGGTAGCATAAGGGACTACTGTTCTTCTTCTATGTAGATGATGTGGCAGTTCACGCTTTGTCATGGAGTGAACATCTATAGACATATAGAATCATTTCTTGTACAGACAAGGAAACATACTTTGACGCTAAAGTTAAACAGTTGGAAATTTGGAAAATCTGAAATTAAATTCACTGGAAATGTTCTTGGTTCGGGACATGAGAGAACTGAATCAGTTGTGGCAATGCCAGAGATGCCTAGACGAAGAAGAGCAGTCCCTTAAGCTAGCCATGAGGCAGACATGGGTATCAAGTGTTAGCGACTTCATTTGATTAGCCTCGGCATATGTGGGCGGTTAGCCAGTTCACTCCCTCGCCGTCTCATCTTCCCGTCGACAGTGCACGATCAGTGTACTCATTTTAACTGAGTTCGTTAGGGCCCAGGTGAAGCAGATTTCTGCCCTCGCGGGGATTTCTATCTATCTATCTATCTATCTATCTATCTATCTATCTATCTATCTATCTATCTATCTATCTATCTATCTATCTATCTATCTATCTATCTATCTATCTATCTATCTATCTATCTATCTATCTATCTATCTATCTATCTATCTATCTATCTATCTACCTACCTACCTACCTACCTACCTACCTACCTACCTACCTACCTACCTACCTACCTACCTACCTACCTACCTACCTACCTACCTACCTACCTACCTACCTACCTATCTATCTATCTATCTATCTATCTATCTATCTATCTATCTATCTATCTATCAGATTTATATAGCGCCCCTTCGAGGAATCTACTCAGAGGCGCTCCCGACTCAGGCCCGATCAAAGAGAAACGCCTTATGAAGACCATAAAAGGAACCACAGAGATCCGTAAGACGGGAGCGAATCTCAAGAGGCAGATCTAAGCACCGAGAATGCCCTTCGCTGTGCTACGGCAGTACGAGCGTAAGGAACAACAAAGTTTCACCGGGAGGCTGAGCGTTGGGATCAGTACCCCTGAATTGGCAGAGGTTAGAGTAAAGAACTCACGAAGGTAAACCGGTGCCCGACCTAAGACACATTGCCAGGCCATTTAGGAGACTCTGTAAAGGATGCGCTGGGAGACTAGAAGCCAGTAACGGACATCTCTTATGAACTCAGAAACATGGTCATATCTGGAGAAACCCTAACCTCACGTGCAGCCGTCCGCAAAAGCCACTCCAGACAACAAAGACAGACCTGAGGGAGTCAAATAAAGAGTGAAGAACAGTAGGCTAATCCAAGCGATTTACAATAAATGTATACACCAAGGTGGAAGCTGCAGAAAAAGAAAGAGAGCGGGACACGACTCGAAGCTGACGCAGTTGGTAATAGCAAGCACACTTCATCCCGTGGATGTGCTTAGAAAAAAGAGAGTTCCTGGTTCAAAAATAACACAAAGGTCACGAACGGATGTAGAAAAAGTGGAGGGGAATTCAGTGGCAAGGGAGACCAGATCAATCTTGGCCAACTGTTGGCGAGTGCCAAGCCATATATATTGCGTCTACGATGGGTTAAGACGCAACCGATTTAATTACATCCAAGCATTAAGTGTGTTAGTAGCACTCGACATAAGCCGAACAGCAGCAGCTGCCTCAGTTGTGGAGCAGTGGGTGTAGGATTGGACGTCATCCCCGTAGCAGTGACTCAGCAGCGAGCAAGATGCTAGAAGAGAATCTAGATCAGTAGTAAAAGGGATATATAGTAAAGGACCAAGAACAGAACCCAGAGGGAGACCAAAAGGGGCAGAAAACCAAGAAGAACGAGTAGAGCAGAAGATAGTAGAAGAGCAGCGATCATACAGATACATGTAGGATGCAAGCCAGGCTAGAGGTAAGGCCGTAATCCCAAACGATATGGAAAGACGGCACAGAAGAATATCATGGTCGACAGAATCAAAGGCAGCAACCACGTCGTAGAGGGAAAAGAGAGTGACATCGGATCTGTCGATAGCACTGTAGATATCAGAGAGGAGATGGAGCAGAAGGGTCTCAGTAGAGTTCCCCATACGAAAGCCAGATTGACATGGAATAAGAAGATTGTTGGAGTCTAGGTAATTAAACAGTAGGCTAGCTACCAATTTTTCAACAATTTTAGAAATGAAAGTAACTTTGGCTATCGGCCTATAGCTAGATGGGGTAGACGGGTCAAGCCCCGTCTGCTTCAGGATAGGTGTAATAATCGATCGTCTCTGTGAGGTCGGTAACCCATACCTCTCGATTGACAGTCCAGCACGCTAACCGCTACACCATCGAGCACCTTAGACATGCCTAGACCGACAACAAAAACATAATTAAGATTTCTGATGAGATTACTTAGTCTAAGTAACTAGAGACAATATGTACAGGATTTTGTGAAAGTCGCAAAGCCTTTTAGCTGATGTTACTGTATATGGTTTAGCCGGATAAAAGTTTTTCGTTTATATTAAAATTGTAAAATTTCAAGAATCGTCAAAATTAGCATTACGAATAACAGTGCAAACTTACTTCGCTAAAACTGTACGTTGGTGCTCTCAAATTTGCATTGAAAGCTACCCACGATAAATTAATATCAGTTGAATCAGTTCTGTCTATAACGAGATAGCTTCGTGATCTCCCTGCACGTATCTGTGTTTGCTCAAAGTTCTTTACCTTATACTGCAGTCAAGTCAGATAAATATAGCCTATAGTTCAGTTTCTAGCCTGAATTTGGGGCTCAAGAATGTCATTTAGAGACGTCAAGATGTCGGAGATAAACTGTTAGCGCCCTTAAGAGGGAATTTCATTGGTGTAGAGAGTTCAGAAGTGAAAGCCAACAATGAAGACAATCTTGACGCTGATGCAATAATACTGCAAATTTCTCCTTTTCTGTCTTCATTCATTGTCTGTCTCTGTCTCTGTTCTCTCTTTATCTCTGTCCCTCTGTCTGTCTGTCTCTGTATCAGTCTCTGTCTGTCTCTCTATCTATGTTGTTAATACCTTTTTCGCTCCCGTTTACAAATTATAGAACAAAGGCTAGCTTCGCCACACATACAGACCTCTCTCATCGGTAAACTCGTAATATTTTCAGTTGCCGAAGGTAAGCCTAAAAATACTTGAATATAATCTCGACATTCATCTGAACCGATTAATTCATAACTCACTGGCCGATTTTTGTATTCTAAAATGTCAGAAAAACTCAGAATGCAGGAGATGGATGGACGAGCAGCAAACGAAACTGGAACTTGAAGTTTAAACTTTGAAACCCCAACGTAAGTGTATAGTATCTTATGAAAGTGTTCACTGTTATAATAGCATGCATCATGTGGACGTTAAATACCAAACTAAAATAGGGTGAAACAGCATAACCATTACCACAACCATAGGTTTATTGGTTCAAAACAAACATGATCAAAATAACATCACGCCATACTAGGCCTATGTACAATTATACTATTGGACGCAAAAGGGGCCGCAGAAGGGATCGAAGTCAGCTCATGTTTGCACCAATGTAGGCCTACTTGACAACATGTATGATGACAGCCAATGGTCATAACACTAGATCGTGTCGAATATAGTCTATTTACTATTACAAGCAGTTAAAAGACATGAATTTAATAGACATTATTTTATCCTTAACTAATGGGAAAGTAAAGTAATATTTTAAAAAAGTGAGTGAGAAACCATTATAACCCATCTATCCAATCTGATTAATTTACCATAGTCGTAACTATTGTCTAAATATATTTAGGCTAGAGATACAGCGAAGATCATGAGGCGGTCCCTTCCAATCGTCGGGACCTGTGCACCTTATCGAGAAAGTACAATTCTATATGAAGCACCCTGTATTATATGAGCGGAAGTCGGAGGCTAGACTATAGAAGTTAAAATGAGCGTTGGGTAGCAATTGCTTGATTTGTCTAATTTTCAAAATCCCAAATTGTGTAAATAACTGTTCCGAGTGTGAGTTATAGGAAAGCCAGCTATTGTGCGAACAATTTTTTGTAAGATAACTATTCTAAGAAGCCGAAAGGTATGGCTTAAAGCTTAAATCATATTACAATGGACTAAGTAAGGAGAGACCAGGGAGTAATAAAAGTTAAGTAAAATGTTTGTAGGTCATAGATGAGATACTCGTCAGATCAGTCCTATATTTTAAGCTATTCTGGTGCTATTTGTTCTATATGTTCGTTCCAAGTAATAATTATGTTGATCTACATCAGGCATGGCGAACCTTTTTCAGCTCGCGTGCCAGAAAATAGTTCCTAAAGGTAGTGGAAAGTTGCGCGTGCCAGACATTTTATTGAACCAATGAACACGGAATGAAGCATCCCAAAAAAGTAAAAGCTAATATTGAAGAGTCATTGCCATGGGCGTCCGCATAAATCTTTTAGGAGGTATTAAAGCAAATTTTAGGGGGCAAAATTTTTTATAGGGGGCACAATGACGTTTTTGTATAGAGAAAAAATTTGCGTAGAGAAAATTTTCAAAATAAATAATGATCATGGACTTTACTTAAATAATTAAGGTTTTTTTCGCATTGAAAATCGTGTTGGGACTGTTAAATAATCATAATAATCCAAAACCTTTTTGCAAAAGTAGGGCCTATTTGCAATGTCCATGGGGTAAATACCCCCTTAACCCCGTGAACGCCCATGGTCATTATAGGCCTATTATTTGTAAACGAGGCCACTTAATAATGCGATTTATTTATAATTCTAATTTTATATGGAACATTACATTGCCAGTGTGATTTTTGTTGCTGGACAGTTAATGTAGAAGCCAACTGTTCTACGTCTGGTTTGTATTTTGTTGTTTTTAATGCAACGCTCGCAGCACTTGTAGGCCCCTATCATCGATTAATCTGTTTCTAATGGCAGACTTAATGAAATTCATGGTTGAGAACAAAGATTTGCATGAGTAACTTGACGGAAAAATCGATGAAATTCCAAAAGCGACCGTTTTCAGTGCATTAAATGTGTCTGGAAACGATAGGCCTATTCATGTTCGAAGAACTTCATTTTCTGCTGCCGAAATATCCAATACTGTTCCTTTGAACCCTTCCAAATGACCACGTTCGAGGTTACAATAATAGCACGCTGACATGATGCGTCAGACGCAAGAGTAAAAATGTAGCCTACTGTGTACCGCTAGATTCATCGTTTAAGTGCAATTTAAAACTTAAAGTCTAACAATTACTATAATTTTATGTGACAATGAAGCAGGAAAGAAATTGCTGAATACAAGAAATAAAGAAACATTAGAAAAGTAAGAAAAAAACGAAAATTCACAGTGCAGTGGCGTGCCAAGCAAAATCTTTTGGCGTGCCAGGTTGGGCACGCGTGCCATAGGTTCGCCATCCCTGATCTACATAGACTCCAAGATATTTAACGGACGTTACCTGGGAAATATCGATATTGTCAATTTGGACTATCGTTTCTGTTGTGGGATTACTTTCCTGTGAGAGCCAAACAGTATATAATTAGTCTTTGTCAGGTTAAGAGATTGTTTGCTTTGAACCACTCGGATATTGATAAAAGCCCACTGGACTAATTCTTCACATGATTTATGTAAGGCGAAGACGTTAGAATCATCGGCAAACAGGTCGAAGAGAGGAATAGAGGATACGTTTGAAAGGTCATTAATATAAATTAAGAATAAAATAGGGCCCAACATTGAATCTTGAGGTACACCAAATTTAACTATTGTGGAACTCGATAGTGCATCATTACACCTAACTTGCTGTTGGCGATTATTGAGATAGTCCCTGAACCAAGAAACTGGAATACCCAGAACTCTATAACGTTCGAGATTTTATTCATATATTGCGGTAAAAGTGTCAAATGCCTTCGATGAATTCTAAAAGATACCCAGAGAATAGTTATTATTATCATCAAAGGCTCGGGTGATTTTATCTTATGTGTTTATAAGTGACATCGATATGGAATGCCCTGATGTAAAGACGTGCTGGAAGGGATATAAAATATTAATTTTTAAGATTTAGCTATTATTATAATCTCTGTTACATCACTTTCTCCAATCATTAATAATTAGACAAGGATAGCAATACGATCACATCAACAACAACGGAAGCGCTGATGCGAACTGTGATGACCATCATGATCGTGATAATGATTTCCAGATTGACGGGCAGAGAACTGCCTCCAATGTCCAGATCCATATACATCTGGGTCGTTATATCGGTCTCTTTCACGTCCTCCTTGGGCGGCTATCAAGACTCTCATCGCCCTTGCGTGGTCCTGTCTGCCTCCATCGCAGCATGCGGAGTGGCCATACATCCAGAGTGATGATGATGATGATGATGATGATGATGATGATGATGATGATGATGATGATGATGATGATGATGATGATGATAATGTTGATGATGGCGTCGACCACAGAGAACAATGATGATGAAAACGACGATGACAACGATGATAATTACGGGTTACAATTTGTTAGAGCCATGTTACTTTAGCAGTTTAGGTGAACAAAACATTTCATTTAAGTCAAACGTCAGAAACAGTCCTTAATACGATTTCTGTCAGCTGAATTACACCTTTTTTAAATGGTCATTTCATTGGTTATCAAACAATAATTTGCAATTACTTAAATAATTAAATTACGTTGTATTCTATCCTCAGATGTCCATGAGTTCCAAATAAAGATATAGGCCTAACTATGAATTTCATACAATTAATACAGAACGAAAACCTGAACGAAATTTATTCATCAACTAGATTTCACGTGACAGATCCGATCAGAACTCTGTTCATTACTTAATCTATTTTACTTAGTAGGTGATAAAATTTAATAAGACTTAATCAAGTCAGTTAGACGATGATTGATTTCCTTGTAACGTCTTGTTTCGACCTTGCGTCTCAACGGACTACGATTCTCGGCTATGATTTCACTTGAAGAGATCATAGGGGCCGACTTTTGGTTTTGTCTCTGGGTGCCTTCCTTTCTCCCTTCCTTCCCCCTTCCCCCTACCCTTTGGTACTAAGTAGGCGAGTTTTAACAGATTTTCGGAGTAAGAAAATTGTTTTCTTGTCATGGGTTACAAGGTTAGAAAAAAGTATTGGAAATCGGTAACGTTCGGACGTTCCAGTGTTATTAATGTATTATTCTAATTAATAAATAAATTATTTATATAATTTTTATGTACGGGCTGTGACTGTGAGATCATGCAATATTGGGTATTTTTGGTTGTAGTTGTACTTCTCAAGTTGCGAGATTACTGCTTAGATGTAAAAAATGAAATTTAAGGTCAGATTTCTTCTGGGTGCCAGACACCCACCAAACTTTCGCTCTGGGTGCATTGGCACCAAAGGCTCCCAAGAAGTCGGCGCATATGGAAGTGACCACCGATTCCTAAGGACTTTTGTGCTTTAGTATAACGACTCTATGTGAGTTGTTAGCTTAGATTAGTTACTCTCTTAGTAGATACTTAAGAAGAAGGTAGGAACGACGGGCTATTAAGTGTTCTAGGCTATCTTGCAGCTGCAGTATCTAACATAGATTACATGTCTTCCCTGACACTTAAAATTACTGATATGTGAATTAATGAATAATATGAGATTTACGTGCCAGACGTTAAATGCTTGAGTCAGAAGCACGGTCAGTAGCTAAGAGGAAGGAGATAGTGGTGGTTACGTTGCTGATGGATTCACAAAACAGAAAGTTTTCAGTTGCTGCTTGACGGTTGTGATTTTTGGGGCTGACCATCTTAGTAAAGGTATTTTATTCTAGACATCGATTGAAGCTTACTCAAATGTCAAATTTATGGAAGAATCCCAAAGATGCATCTCTTGATTTAAGAAAAGGTAGACCTGGTGACGATGCACAGCGGCGTACACCAATTTTTTATCCATCGGTTGCGTAAAGTAAAATTCCCCTACTTTATGAAGAACGTAGGGGAGACGCGCATTTCTTTCATTTGGCCCTTGAGCGGGCAATAGTACTGGATTTTGGGGCCATCGCAACGCAGGATTTTCTGTTTAATCCCCAGCTTAAGCTGATGTCAAATTATACCGTTTTTGTGATAGGGACACTTGTGCAGAAACCACTTGCCTAGGGTCTTTACACGGAGTCGAACCCGCTGCCGCAGTATCAGTGAACAAGCGTATTACCGACAAACCACCGTGTCGCACAGCAGAGGTATCGTACGTAGAAGAAAATCGATGGTGTCTTGGATAGCGAGTCCCCTTACGAATAGGGTCTGAGGGTTCAAGGTGAAGTTGGAACGACAAAGTCCTTTTTAGAAATTTGCATGAAATTGAGCACATTCGGGCTCCTGTCTGGTCGGATTTTTCTAGCCAATGTTCGAAGTCGTCAAGAATCTCAGATTATTATCGACCAGGAATTATTCCGCTGAGCCGTTAGTTAAATCGTGCGGTTATCTCAATACTAAAAGCCTTGCTTTTTAATCACAGCTGTACTACTTTGTTATCAGGTCAAATAAGTGAAACAATAAGCTGACAATTTAACTACTTAGCCCACAATAACTTACCAATACTTTCATACGACTGCCAATGACTTTTGTAACTCATGTACAGCGCCTTTTTCTTCGGCCTCGGCTGTGCTACGGCGCTATATAAATCGTCGTCTTATTATTATTATTATTATTATTATTATTATTATTATTATTATTATTATTATTATTATTATTATTATAATTATTATTATTATTATATTTTTTTTTTGCCCCGAGGTATACAGGATCCCTCAGGGACTTCAATATTAATTAGTGTAACATCCGGAAAATCAAACCTCGTCGTCCGGAGGCTCTGGGAATGTCCCGTTGATAATAATAATAATAATATTATTATTATTATTATTATTATTATTATTATTATTATAATTTTTTTTTACCCGAGGTATCATGGATCCCTCAGGATTTGGAAAAAAAATTATTATTATTATTATAATTATTATTATTATTATTATTATTATTATTATTATTATTATTATTATTATTATTATTATTATTATATGACCAATGGTCAGCTTTGCAGTCTGCCATGGATGAAAAATCCTGCATTACGTTGGTAGCTGTTAGGTAATCATTGTCGCAGATTAGCGCGGTTCCATGTCGAACAAGGTTGACACTACCTTAGCTCAACCTTACTGCATATATGATTTTCAAGCTTCAACAACAACCTAGAAATGGAATTCAAGTTTGTTGAGTCAGATATTCCTTTCCAGTACTAACAAAATCAAATTTAATTTAGGGTAATTTAAGGAGCTGATATTCTGATACTTTTTGGCATTTAACTTAGCAGGGACTCTCAGAAAATGTCACGATTATCGTGCCTAAGTGAATGATCCTTAATTACAACAATTTTTTATTCTTTGCATAACCTAATATTGGATTAAAGAGAAAGTTCAGCACAGAGTGGAATTGCGTCATCGGACGTTTGAACCTGCCTCAGAGAAAAGAACCTGCAGAAGAAATATGACTTCAACGCTGTCTCATATGGAAGAATTAGACAGAGGAAGTTGGATCAAACACTTTTTGCAGCAGACTGTGGTTACACAACGGCTGTGAAGCAAGACGACATTCAAATGTACGCAAATTAACAACGCACATCTTAAGTGATCCGCATGATTATCTCTTCTTTAGGATAAATGTAAAATCGACCTCCAAGAAATAGAAGCGGCAACCTTCTACTCTAGTAAAAAGAACAAATAATCTTGTTATGGTTGTTTATTACACAGATTAACTTTATTTATTACACAGATTAATTTTTACTTACGTTAGTTAAAAGTAAGGATGTAAGTCACCTTTAATAACGCGAAACTAAAGTAAGCCACTTATGACAACAATGCTTACAACTAGCAAAACAGCAGAACAATGTCAGTAATAAAACTGTGTACACGTATGTATGTTGCAACTCACACGGGCGCTCCGGTACGGTTAAGTCGAGCAGAAAACGTTTACTGAACTGTTAAAGATGCTAGTGTCACGCATGAACGCCAATATATCCGGGGAATTTGGATAGGTTGGCCACGACCCGGGTAACGTACATAATGATGGACTGAAGATGATGAATACGAAAACATGGAATGCCTGCCAGGACTAAATAATTATTGCAGTAGTCCAGACGTGTCATGATGAAAGAATGTTTCATGGTGACGGCTGCTTCGTGCGACAGATTGCGCCTTATGACTTTGATCTTTATCAGTTCGTTAAAGCAGGTCCTACAGAGTGAATTGATGTGGTCGGCCATCGCCAGCTCCTCGTCCAGTAGAACGCCCAGAGAGCGAACGACGTGCAGCGGTGCCCAGTTCGGGAATGATGTCAGAATCGCGACTTTGTCAATATCTGATAGCCTGTACGAGATCCGAACTAGATGAACCGCAGGATTTAACAGAAGCCGGTAGAAGGACATCCCGGTTTGAATGTCAGCAATCGCCTCCAGATTCCTCGAAACGCAATAGAAGGCGTCAGATGGGTGGAAGGTCGCGTAGGCCTAAACTGCATCTCGTCAGTTTAAAGATGTACCAGTGAACCAAGGGCAGTCATGACATGGGTCAGGTCCGCGTTGTTCGGAATGTAGAGGAGCGGGCTTAGTATGGTTCCCTGAGATACACTGCACAGAACTCGGACCCAGGCTGACATGGCTGTGCCAATCTCGACTCTGATCGACGGCCCGTCAAGGAAGGAGCGCATCCAGTCAAGTTACCTGCCAGCAAAGCCGTAGGATGTGCCAAGACGGGTCAGAAGGATGGTGCGATCGACGGTGTCGAAAGCTGACATCGAGTAGGACGAGTAACGTGACTCTTACAGCGTCAATAGCATCGTAGATGTCGATAACGAGTCGAAGAAGAAGCGTTTAAGTCGAGTGGCCCTTCCTAAAACGGGACTGACGCTTTGGCATGAGATGGTGTGTGTCTAGACAAGGCACCACCTGCTGCGCGACTATTATGCAAAATGCAACTATGCGATATTAAGAGCACATTGGCAGTAAAAAAATCATGTATATTACAAGCACGTTATCTGTAAAAATCATACAATATTATAAACACATTGTCAGTAAAAAAAACAGATTGCAGCTTTTAGGTAATTCATATGGGCGCTCCGGCACGATTGCCTAAGAATCATCGAACAAATAGATATGTCTTTAGTCGAGCAGATATATTTCGTGAACTGTTAAATAATTATGCTAGTAATCGTATGTCTGCTGGCAGAATGCTCCAGAGATATAGTCTGGTGCTAGCCGGCGATTGAAATTCGGCCCATAAGGAGCAGTTAAAATCCAACGTATTCTGCACAAGATTATTCATTCTGCATTATGATATTATAATCTCAAAAGCAACAATTCGCCGTGCTTTTGTCTTGTATCAAAGTCGTAATAGTTGTTAGCCACAAACAGTAAACCATTTGTTTCGTCTAGACACATTCTCCACGGATAACGCAATCCATCTTTCCAGGATAGAAGTTCCTTATGGAACTCCAGAGCTGAGTTCAGCTGCAGAATTCGGCCGCTTCCAGCATCAAGCACCAAAATACCTTCGTTGCTATATGCACACAATTGCAATGGAACGTTCAGGTCTTGACTTCCTTTTCCTGCCGCTTTAAAGTCGTATGTTTTCATAGGTTTATCAGTAAATATGCAAATACCTTGTCGTAACCCCAAAATAGAGCCAAAACTAATTACAAATTTATCATTGGCTATTTTTAAAGCGTGTCTTGGGGAAGATATGCCAGTTTCCAAACATCTTATCTCGCACAAGCATGTTCCCGTTGGCGAATATTCAATGACTTTACTATTAAGTTGGACAGCTAATAGAATATTTCCTTCCTGGGTAACAGACAAAAGTCCATAACCTTTTCTTGTAGACCATCATTGTATCACTAATCCATTAACATTTGGATCAACTTTAAGTATTTCTTCTGCCTTGCGATCAACGACATACAAACAATGATTTATACTGCAACTTGCAATGTCCCATGGATCGCTGAATTCCTCCAATTCCCATTCATATTTTAAAACAAGGTTAATTATGTCATACACCTCTACTGAGGCTGTAGATTCCGTTATGACAAAAATATCATTTCCTAAAGCTGTCAAGCCGTAGATTGCTTTTCGACTGGCGGATGATGTGTTAAGCCGGATCACTTCTAACTGATTTGTAGTTGTCCTTTTGTTGTCTGGAACGAATAGCAAATATACATCACCTACTGTATAAGTATGAAGTGCTTTGCTTAGCCTTGAAATATTATAGCAAATTTAGTGATAGCATGTGTAACCATCAAAATTTCCTACTTTGGAACCTTAATCAGAAAATCCGATTGAAACAATAACTAAAAATTAACCCTACATTTTTATTTGTAATTGTACTTCAATTGCTTTGCACCATCAGATTCACGTCGCAATATGAAAAAAAATGTGTTTGCTGATTGGCTGACATAGTAGATTATTTTGTTCCTTCGGATGTACTGAACAATGCATCAAATTTTAACGTAATCTATGACTGTTTACCGGTTGCTCAATGCCCTGAAGGTCGACATATATATGCCCAATGGAGAAAGCAACGTATCTGCCATTGACGAGACACTGATATGCAACAATCATAATTAAATTTGAGAAACAATCTGGTAAGTAAGAATTATGTACATAGTCATGGTCCATATATAAACAATTATTTCTCACTTACTTGTATGTTACTATGAAGACTGTTGAATTGTTATAGTATTATTTGCTGTGACATCATTGTTGCGGTAGTAATAGCTTTGTTTATTTAAATAAAAAAGTACAAATGCATAATTTTTTTACTGTCTTGAGAAATGTTTTAGACACTCTGAGAAAGAATTAAAGGAACTTTTTCATAGACTTTGTTCTTAAATTGCATTTCTTAAAAACTTTTTCCCGTGAATATCATTTTTGTGAGAATGCCATTTTCCGAAATAAAAAAAGATAATGAACTGGGTTTTTTTTCATTTGTTTATCCTTCATTCTTATACACCTAGCTGCAACAGAAAATAATAATGACATTATTGACTGCATTTCAGCTGGCAATTCAAATGGAAGAAAAGGTTTGGCCTCCTGTGACAAGGTTGAAGATAGAAATCGCAGTAAGAAAGGGACAATAGTTGAAGAGCGCAAAATGAAAGAAGAAGCCAGAAAGAAGCGTGAAATGCTAAGAAAAACAGCTGAAGGGTCTGGTTCGAGTAACCCAGACAACTAGAGACTACAAGAGCAGTGACCTGAATGATGACTAAGAAGATAACGATGATGCAAACCATGAAATTCGATATGAAGTCAATATCCCTTAGTACATACTAAAACAGTTGAATAGTCCTGAAGGTACAGCAGTAAAAACCTTGCATTCTTCAGAGCATCATGCATTCATCAGAGCATCATGCATTCATCAGAGCATCATGCATTCATCAGAAGTTGCATCTGCGTTGGATCGCATAAACTTGTCACTATCTTGGTGTATACTGCTCCAGCAACTGAGAACAGAAACTGGGAGTTACCGTAAGTTAGGAATTCACTTGTAAGCAAGACTCATTATATGCCAAGAGAAGATTACAAGCAAGTGTTAAAATTGTGCCTACTGATTCTATGAGAGACGGTCTGTGATGGGATGTGTCGTTTCAGACAACCAAGCGTATATCATGTGGCCAGATGGTTGGCAAAGGTTATCTATTGCTATAAGATTTGTTTCGAGTTCAATTTCAATTGACAGCCTCGGAGAAAAGAACTGTCAATGAATTCCGTTTATTTGCAAGTCTTATATAGGCCTACGTAAGAGCATGGATACTGGATAGCTTGTCCGGTGGCATCTGATGCACCAATTAACAACTTGCAACTGTACACACAGATAGACAGCATAGGCCCTACATCAAATTTTGTCCAGTGAACATGAGGTTGCCAAGAAAAAATTACCATCATCTGCGTTATGTAGGACCTGAACTCGTTCCTTTGGCTTTGTTTTCTGGCAAAGCATGATTGGACTTGAAACGCAACAATCTGGCATGTGACAACATGGCAAAGACTGGAGCGTCAGAGGCACTAAAATAGATCCTTAGATGGATCTATGCAATGAAAGCTGAATGAGTGTGTTAATCCATTTTCACTCAGTACCATCAGGGGCGGACTGGGCTGCTAATTTCTACCGGGAAACAGTTCCTCGAAGGGCCCGCTTCGGAAACTGTCATTTGTTGTTGTCACCTCAATTGTTTGTCCAGTGAACATTAGTTTACGTTGTTTTGGATCAAGGGCTGCATCTTGCAATTCTTGTTTTCGTTTTTTTTCAGAGTCTTTGCACCACTTGGCTGTGCCATAGCGCTACGCGTGATCAAATTCCTGGCTCGGGCCTGGCAGTCTGTTGTAATTAATTTTGGTCGCACGACGTATGCTAATAGCTGCTGATTATATATACTGAACATAAATGATACACACTTACGATAAGCTACGACCGTACGAAGTTAGGAAAAAAATTCGAAGACGAAAACTTCTATCATCTCTGTGGTCTTTGGAACACATCTTGGGTAACTACCTTCTATGGTGTCTCAAAAGGCTCTGTTTTACTCCTTCTCTTAATTATATGCTTCGGATCATTTTTGCAACAGATGGGGATTATATCTCATCAGTATGCAGAGCAGCTGATGTCCCTTCTAAATGGTCCAGCATCTTCTTCTGTCCAAATGGTCGAGGGTATCTTAGCAGCAGCCTCTGCCCTGAATGCTTGGCTTTCCTCTGATCGCTTGCGGCTGAACCCTGAACGACTCAATTTATCTGGCTGGGTGGTCGCCTCCAACTCAGCAAGATTGGTTTGGAATTTCTACATCTTAGGTTTCTCCTCATTCAGTTCTCCTCCTTTGTTCGTGACTTGGGGATTGTCCTTGATCCTTCCCTCTCCTTCACTGATCAAGTTAACCTTATATCCCAATCTTGTTTTTCTCATCTGCGCCAGCTCCGATCCATCCGCAAGTCTCTTCAATTTCATGCTGTCACTATACTGGTCCACGCTCTGATTTGCACTCGGGTGGACTTTGGCAATGCTGTGTACATTGGCCTTTCCTCGTCCAATATGCACAAACTCCAGGCTATCCTTAATGCTGCTGCTGCACGCCTTATATGTGACATTCCTAAGTTCGCCCATTTCTTCCAACTGAGACCATGAGAGATATCAGGCGATCCACTATGCCTACGGTCTTTACCTCCATTGTATATGCATTCATTTGCTCTCGGATCAACTACTGTAACTCGCTCCTCCTCGGTCTTCCCATGCCACGTTCTCCCCTCCGGTCAGTCTTAAATGCTGCCGCTAGGCTCATAGCACATCTTCCTCGCTTTGCTCATATCTTCACATAATTATATGATTGAAGTCCTACACTGGCTCCCGATTACTTCGCGTATCCAGGATAAGATCCTGGTTTCAAAGTCCCAGCTAGGGCTTCCCCCTAAATGCCTCTCCAGGCTCTCCGACCTTATGCGGCAACTCTCTCTGCAACTTCGGCTCGTCCTTTGCGCTCTACAGGCCGTCAATTAATGGAAAAACATGCTAACAGCGCCATGCATATTATATGATGTCAACTTGTTACCCGACTTACGGCAAACGACATGCAAGTAAGTAAGTACGGTCATGAGCATGGTTAGCCGATTTTAATTGGACAGGGGCCCACCGGGAAGTTTTCTGATTTCCCGGTGGACCAGTCCGCCCCTGTGTACCATGCATTCACTTCACATTGAGAATCTATAGTCAAGAATGAAAATGAGATGCAAAAAACTGATGGAGGTGGTTGAAGATCACCGACGCTCTGTAGCAGATTCTCGCAAATCCAGAGGCGCGTTTACCTGTAGGCTGTAGGCGCACTAGGCGCGCGCCTAGGGCCCCCAAATCTGAGGGCCCCAAAAGAAGAAAAATATTTTTTTCTATTATGAAAATAACATGTGAATTTTTTTTAAATATAACCTATTTTCTATTTTTTACAGTTTAGCATTCATATTAAAATATATTATTGTAATTTATAATTGTTTTGTTCATTTGGGCTAATAATTCAGTTTGACTTTCCGCAAAATAACATCAAATTTGTTAGCAACAAGCAGCAACGGCCGTCTGCAGCTACAGTTTACGTGTTGAATGTTTGTCTGATTGTTCCGTAACTTTTAGTTTTTAAAAGTAATTGAAACTTTCATTAATATTGTTAAAATGAAAACATCACAAATCCCATTGATATGTATCAGCTTGTGTAACGTGGTCTACAATCCACATTTCCAAATGTGGAAACAATTTTGCATATTTACCTTACGATTCCAATAAGTAATACTTCCGGAGAACGGTCGTTTTCTGTACTTAAAAGAATGAAAAACTATATCAGAAGTTCCACTGATCAAGATCGGCTAGGTAATTTAGCTTTGCTCTGCATCGAATCTGCTGAAACTTTGACCAACAAATTGATAATTTTGCTAGGCTCAAATGCAGAAAGAAAGCCCTGCAGTAAGCGGTGAATAGAATGTTTGAATTTTGCCTTCGCATGTGTTTGCAATTTAAACTTTCTCTTCTGTTTCTGTTACTTTGTTTATGACTAGTCAGTGCTTTTTTCAGCCGGAACGCGCCGGAACGGCGTTCCGGCACCTTTCTTCAGCTACTAAAAAATAATTTATTTATTTTAATAATAAAAACAATAATTTAGTTGTTTTAATTTAGTTTCAGTGTTGTGAACTGTTTTCAGTGTTTACTGAGACCCCTCCCAACCCCCAATCCCGTTTTCTCGGGATTTTAGTCCTTCCATAATTGCTCAGTTCCGGAACCTATTGTTCAGTTCCGGGACCTTTTTTTCCACAAAAAAAGCACTGTGACTAGTTGTTAAAAAAGTAACACCAATTCTGCGATTAGGTTTCAAAGATTTTTTTCAAGCATATTTTACATTATATAATATAGCATTGACGCATTGTGTTGCACACAAACGAGTACTGTACACTGTACAATTATAAATATTATTGCGTTGTTTACTAACATCATTAAATCAAATAACTTCACATTCCTTGAAAATAGTTTCTATAACTGATTGTAATTACAAGTCAATAACATTCGCAAAAACGGCTTCAAGTTCAACTTCGTGGTTTTTTGCACATGTAGGTTTAACACCACCAGAGTCTCAGACTTTCAGTCTACAGGTTCAGAAGGGCCCCAAAAATGCTTGCGCCTAGGGCCTCGTTTTCTGTAAACGCGCCTCTGCGCAAATCAACTCGGAAAGGTTGCAGTTCGCGCTAACAACCGGAATACTGATTTACGATTGACTAATAAGCACTTCCTGGTGGATTGTAGTCTTTTTTAGTTAACAGATGTTGTGAATATTCATTTTTTTGTAATGGCTACTTTCAGTTACTAATGAAGCTATAGTTCATTCTATTGGATTTTATTCTGTGTATGATATAGCCATCATCTTAATTTTATAACTTGAGAAATCGATTGCATGGGAACTTTTGTGTTCACCGAGCAACCAATAAAATGTGTTCTTGATGCTGAATTTTTTATATAGAATGTTATCTGTATACAAAATGAACAAAATAAACAACTATGCACATTAACTTTCAAAAATAAACTTTTTTGAATCACCCTAACCATCAGTTGATATATTGTTCACTCAAGTCTGTCACATATAACGGCTTTTCGCTACATTACATACTAATTTTATTCAATAGCTGTTTTCTGGCTGCTGAGTAAATGTTGATGTAAGTTAGTCTTGGTGAAAATTGGCTTACCCAGTGGCAAGAGATGTATTGTTTCGGTGTCGCATTCTTGGGGCTGAGTCGAATTTTGCGTCCAATTTCTTTTCCCTGATGAAAACAGTTTGAAACTGGTGCGATTATAGTTGAACATTATTGTCTAAGGACAATTGAAATCTGTTGCACACTTGTATACCTCTGGCATGATGCTATAATTTTCATGATTATAGATTATAAATATTATTCTTATTACATTCTTACAGTCGTAAAATGCTAATTAAACAGATTGCTAATTACTGCTGTAACAATAACAACACTAACAACTATGATAATAGCAGCAATAATAATAACAACAAAAATAATATAAATAACAGTGGTAATTATTACAGCAATAAATTGTAGCCTAGACATTACAACGGCAATGATATCGTTTTCTGAACACCTCTCCCACCTGACACGTTCCTGTTTCTATCACCTGAGGCGTTTGAGTGCTGTAAGAAGATCAGTTTCTCCTTCAGTGTTCACTACTATGGTCCATGCCTTCATTTGCTGCCGCATTGACTATTGCAATTCATTGTTTGCTGGGCGCCCTAAAGCGCGCCTTTCATCTCTGCAGTCTGTTCTGAATGCAGGCTTATTGCCCGTTTTCCTCGCTTCTCTCGCACATAACTACCTTTATGACTGATGTACTTCACTGGTTTCCTGTTGCTTCCCGCATCCAATACAAGGTCCTTCTCTTGGTCTCTAGGACTCAACTGGGAAAAGCTCCTAATACCTCTGTGACCTAATGTGTAAACCTCTATCTGCTCTCTTCCCGCCCTCTCCGGTCTGCTGACCGCCTTGATCTACTTGTCCCTCGCGCAACGACTTCGATGGCTCAGCATCGTGCTTTTGCCATCCTTGGCCCTTCCTTATGGAACGGCCTGCCCCCCCTCTCTCCGTAGCAAGATATTACTTGGGATCTCGCCCTCTTCTCCCCGCTGCCTAAAGACCTTTCTTTTCCCTCGGGGCTGACACGCTGGGAGCGCCTCTGAATAGTCTATACTGTTAGAGGCGCTTTATAAATAATCATATAAGATATGATAAGAGATAAGATAAGATAAGAATAATAGTAACCATAGTAATGATAACAACAACAAGAACAACGGCAGCAATAATAATAATAATCACAACAATAATAATGATAGATAGTTTTTATTCAAAGAATAACTATAAATGTGATTTTTATAAGATGGACTGGCGCTACCTGTCAAATAAACAAATAGACTTGCGCTACCTACAGATTCAATTTCCAAATGCTTCTTTTTTGTGCGTGACTTGGTGTGACCACGGACCAGTAATTGAGCGTTCATGATTATTTTAGGACAGCATGAGCGCCAATTACGCACAATACAGAACTAGCTTTCTCCAAAATGTCTGCTGCCTATGCAGTAGACTCGACAATGGTAATGCCATCTATTTGGGCTCTGTCTTTTTCGGATTAGTCAATTACAATCTGTTTTATCAGTAGATTCGGCCATTTGTCTAGTTTCATACGGGACGAGCTGCATAGGTTTCCCTTACGAAGACACACTGAGTTTAAAATCCTTGTCTGACCTACAACTGTGTTTCCGGTTGTGCTCAGTCCTTTCTAGTGAGCCATGCATTCCTCTGCCTCTTGTTCCTAACCACAGATCTTAGCACAGTGTTCTGGTTGTCCTCCTCCACCCGTACTTCCACAAAGAAATATATTAGGTGTCTGTGATTGGTTCCTCACTTTGGAACAGATTGCCATGCAACCTGCTATGTGAACTTTTGTTTCTTTGTCTCTGTTTCGTTTACTCGCATGACTAGAGGTATAAAACAACTCAGAGCAAGAAACTCTTCGACGACTGTTAATTATTTTTTTACTTCTCCAGGCAAATGCACAGTAGTCAGATGGTCGATCATTCAACAGTAACTTGGAGCCGGTGAAAGTCTTACTGACCCGCCTATAGGCTATAGCTCAGGGTCGTTGCTTCTGAGGAGGTCTGTTGGGGTTAACTGAGGTTTTACGCTTATATGGGAAGGTAGAGATGCATTAATTGTCAAATGGAAGCGAGGTGTGGTGGATTGGAAGAATTTATACGAAAAGTAAGAGATGAGGTTGTAAGTCAGTTTAGCTAATAAGATTTGAAACTAAACAATATAAAGACTTTAAAAGCATAATTATAATAACAAAGTCGTAGAAACTTACGCCTCCGCCGAATGATGAGGAGAGTAACGGGTACAGAAATGCAGATAATCGATATCATTACAACAATGATAACAAGTGTCGAGTTTCCTTGCGACAAATATTTAGTTGCTAAAATAATTCACATTTATTATTTCATTCACTAAATCTATAGGAATGAATACATTGAATAGTTTCACTGATATTTACACATCTGTTGGATGAACGTTTCTTCCTGTGTTAAAATGAAAGACATTTTATTGCACTTGGCGAAATCGTGTGAAAATGTTTTTCAACAAATTACTTTGACGTATACTAGAGAGATAAAATCAAAATATTTAGAACGAACTTGCGTATTTCTTCAGCTTTGAAGTTTATTAAACCAGTTTATTTAAATACAACACATGCGTCAACTGACAACAACTCTTTCATATAGGCCTAACTTTAAAACAGCATTTGAAAAACTACTTGATAATAGGCCCTACTCTTACTTTTCTGCTCTTGGACGTAAACCAGTTTGGAAATCGTCGTGCACTGATTATCCCGAATGCTGCACTCAGCTTCACACTTGTGCCATCCAGTTTTCCAAGGTCTTAACGTTGAACTGGTAGATAAGACTTCTTCGTGTACTCCATCGACCCATTTCCAAATGTAACTGCACGACTGACTACAATTGGCCGAACAGTCGACGGTCTCTCTTGTGCCGATAACCATCTCCGTGACTAATGTGTCAATATTCACGCCTAAAACAGTTACAATCATAGTTACCATACAGTAGGCCTACGATTAGGTCTATATGTGCTGTTATCAGAGGCGTCGATTACGGAACTCTCGAAGGTCTGGGACCGGCAATTTTTTTTAGAAAGTAAGCATCCATTGATAGAGCTCAGGACAGTAGTTTTGGAGTGGTAAACTGAGTAAAGTCGGATATAAGGCAGTATGCACGCTGACATTACGTAGTATATTGGTGACATTGATAGAGTGTATGCAGAAGTTGGGTTGTATGTCTGCCACTAATAGGCTTACTGCATAATGAAGCATGACTAAAATATGTACAGTTTGTACACCAAGTGTATAACATGGGTGTGAACTGTTTCTGTTGTCTCTTTATTCGGTCTTTGGCTATTATGATTAGTGTGAGCTAAGGAAATCTATATAAATAAAAGGCAAATTCTGTGTGTCTGTCTGTCTCTCTGTCTGTCTCTCTGTCTGTTTGACCGGGCTTAACTTCTACAATTTTGCACCTTTTCACTCGAAACCTTCACTGCTGTGTCGGCCTCGGCACCGGACACCCAGTGCAGGGGTTCGCGTACCCCCTTTCACCGCTAACATGGTGAAAATGCCCCAAAACTCTACCCAACCGACCGTCCATGACGACCCAGCGCGAAGCGCTTCTATTTATGGCGCCGGTATTCCCCAACGTCATTAATAATGCGCATTTAACGACAAGCGGTTCTATTTATGGCGCGGGTATTCCCCAACGTCATTAATAATGCGCAATAACGACGTTGTTTACTTTCGCACAAAATTTAATTACGATCGATTCGAATTATATTCATCGTTTTACAGCAAAATTGTATGTTCAAAGACTCTGCTTTACTAAGGGCAGTGAGGGCTAGATTTCTGGCGTTTTCTTGAACCCGCCAACGCCGGCTTCTCCCTCTTGGACTGCGAAGCAGTCACAGGCCCGGCTCAAGACATTTGGCGGCCATAGGCAAACCGGCAAACCGGCGGCCTTAGGCAAACCGGCGGCCCTGAGCAAACCGTCCGAAATTTTTAGATTTTCGTCATGGTAATTTCAATTTCGTCCATCTTTTTTGGAATTTCATCTTGATGACCTTTTTTAGTCATTCGCCTCACAAATGAATGTCGTGACCTTTTTTTGCAATTCACGGTTAAACCTGCGCGATTTAGCCTATTACACCAGCACTATAAACCAACACTATAATAGGCCTACTTCCATCTACCGAATAATCATTAAATAATTTTTTTTAAATTGATAATTGGCGGCCCCTAAAAATCGGCGTCCCTGGGCGGTTGCCCAGTTTGCCTAACGGACGAACCGGGCCTGAGCAGTCAGTCCACGGGACACTGCGAAGCAGTCTCCCCGACTGCGAAGCAGTCGTCGCCACAGGGCGACTGCGAAGCAGTCAGTCCACGGGAGACTGCGAAGTTGCGATGCAGTCACTCCACGCCTACACTGCGAAGCAGTCTCCCCCACAGGTCGCCTAAATTTCTTCCTTATTCGCTACACGGATTTAAACTTATACCTAAATTTGTTGCTTATTCGCTACAGGGAATGAAAAATTATAACCCCGGGCAACGCCGGGTACACCCGACTGCGAAGCAGTCGTCGCCACTCGACTGCGAAGCAGTCAGTCCACGGGAGACTGCGAAGCCGTCTCCCCGTTGTGAAAGTCGTCAGAGGGCGACTGCGAAGCAGTCAGTCCACGCCTACACTGCGAAGCAGTCCCCCACAGGTCGCCTAAATTTCTTCCTTATTCGCTACACGGATTTAAACTTATACCTAAATTTGTTGCTTATTCGCTACAGGGATTGAAACTTATAACCCCGGGCAACGCCGGGTAAACCTGCTAGTCATTTATAAACAAAATAAGAAGCAAAAAATAAAATACATCTAATAGGCGAAGAGGTATACTGCGGGGAAATGAAAAGCCACAGGATGATGTTGGCGGGCCAACTCACGAATCCAGAAGTGCCAATACGGTCGTTGCCTATATGAGAGTTGAAGTGAGCCTATAGTTCCATGGACATATGCTTATATTACTTATACATGTATTGGCGCACAACAAAATAACACATTCTTTAGGAACGAAATTTGGAGGCATCCCGATTATCTATCTATCTATCTATAATGAACTTCTATAGCGCCCCTTCAAGAAATATGCTTAGCTTATGTTAATATCTGCGTACATTATTAACTATTTTGGAATTTTAGGAATTTTAGCGTCAATACATAAGTAGCATAACCCCATGTTTATAGGACTACGCACACTTCAACATGCCATGTGGTCGGTAACAACGAGAAGTCAGGAATTTCCACGTGCTTCTCTTGTGGGCCTTCAGAACTGGAAAATAAAGATCGCAGCAACACACCAAATTCTGTTGCCAAGAATACCGTGGTGGTAGTCTTATCGGGCACTGAACTTTGACTATGTAAAGTTTGCAGCATCGGCTACCAATGAACTTGGCCTTGTTCGAACAATTGACCATCGTGAAGCGACCATCAGAAGCGCTCATAGTAAACTGAAGCTGCTATTGCCTGACCAGCTGTTTTGGGCTTTTTCTGTTCCAGCGACTGTCCATTCTGTCAAAAGTTAGCGTTTGTCTTGCAGTAAAAACACTACTTACTTACTTACTTACCTAGTTATGTGATTCCAGCTTTTGGTTTTCAGCAGTTGCTACCTAACGACACTGAAGACTTTGCTAAAAAAACTATTCAGAAATTACGCTAGGCAACCTCAGCGGATGTTAGTAGCGAATGCATAATTACATTAAAGTGATGCACAAAATAGGAGATTTTCCTGGTACAGTCTGACATGCCCTTTCAATACATAGGTGATTATGAAGTCAACAATTCATAGCGCCGTCTCAGTATACCTCAAACGTGCTCTCTGCTTGCACAAATTAATACCTCGAAGGAAGTGCATTTTGCCATTTACGCAGTATAATGAACTCATGAAACTGCTCAATATTGGTTAAACTTATGAGCAACCTTAAACAAAGCTTACAATAACAGCATCGAACAGTCAGGTGATCACTTATCACTGGTATGAGTGTAATATGTAGTACTGTTTCTTACATATAACGTTAATGACTCCGGAAGAGCAGTTATACTGTGTCGTTCCTGATGTTGTTGTCTCACAAACATATGAAGAACCGTGCAGACCAAAACTTGCATTCATAGCAAGGTCGCAATCCACTTGATAGTCTGTCTCCCTGCAGAATACACCTCTATTGATGGGATATACTGATCGAGATTCCCTCCATTGGATCATTGGTGGGAAATTGCCTTTATACGACACGCTGCATGACATTCGCAGTTTGTCTGGTTCCATATTACAGCTGTTTGGCCCAAGCAAACCATCTGGCTTCATGTTCGTATCGCAGACAGGAGTAGATCCTGTGCATTCATTCAATGCATTTATTATAATTATGACCTCGGCGAAGACAAAGGACCACTTGTCGCTTACTAGATCAGCCGGAAAACGGATTTTTCGTATTTACGTGAATATTGATTTTTTGCATCCAATTAATGCAACTGCAGATAAGAACCGCTGGGAAACAAACTATAGGCCTACTACCGCACATGATGCAATAAGGTCAAAGTTAAATATTAGCGCATCTGGTAGAGACATAGAGACATTTTGAATTTAATAGGTGATTTTCCGACAAATGATACTTTACATTAATGTTTCTCAAAGTGGGTTCCGTGGAACCCTATGATTCCGTGAGGGGAAGACAAGGGTTCCATGAAGCAATTAGATAAGTGTTGTTTGAAGCGTTGTTACATTATAAATCAGACTCTGAGGTGAAGACAAGGGTTCTGTGGGAAAATTAAATTTATTAAATTTATTTATTTAAAACAATTTTTAGTCTTTTATCGATTAAACTCTACATACTTGGATCCCTGTACCAGAATGCGCTTTGTCTAGCCTAGACTCTAGGTATGGGTTCCGTCAAAAAGTTTTCAAATCAAAAGGGTTCCGTAGCCTAAAAAGATTGTGAAGCACTGCTTTAAATTATCGTTTAAAAAATGCATAATTTTTCGGAAAACATTTTGACATTAATAGCCTGAATTTTGGTGTAAGTCTACAAGAAATTTTAAGTCCATTCCATCTTTTCTCGGCCGAGGTCACATATTTATTTTTTATGATAACAAGAAACACTTGTAACATAAACGATGCTATCGTGAAACATATCTTTTTAAAATTAGTGATCACATGAACGGTTGAACCCATATAGGCCTATGGAAGTATTTTATTGAAGGCTACCTGGATTAACTAACTGACATGGCTTCATAGAATTGAAAGCAACCCAAAATGGGGAAAGTTATATATGAAAATTATCATGTGCAAAAGTAGCAAGCTCTCTGTAGTCTACTTTATAATCATGCACTTCAACACTTCTATTCTATTGGAATAGAATTTCTTAACAGCACCATAAGAATATTATATAATTTATCTTTACCTAACGGATTAACTGAGCTAAGGGAGAGTCTCCAATTTCTCTAGTCTGTCTCCATATAGAAAAAACAATTAAAATTGCTTATTCAGGTATGACGCATGTCCAGTGTAATGAGCTCTCATTAGTTTAAGCTGTCAAACAGACACCTCAACATTCCTATTCAATTGATAGAGAATTTATTACACACAAGAAATATTTTGCAGTATAACCATAATGTATCATAACCGGTACCTAGAACAACCAACTCAGCCAAACGAGAATCTCCAATTTCTCCATTGTCCTGGCATATATATCTTCCAGCGTCTTCCCATGTCACTGATTTGATCCTCAGCCGATAAGTGTCGGTGATTAAATTTCGCTCTACTTCAATTCTGTTTTCGTATTGCGGATGTACTTCGCCCAAAGAGTAGAGACAGATGTCTTCATGGCCCTTGGCTTCAACTCCGAGGTGATACCAATTAACCTCATTGCTAAGTGTTGTTGTACAATCAAAGTAGGTGGATTCGCCAATCACTGCTTCATTAATAGGTTGCACCAATTCGAATTTCGCGTTTACTGAAACAATAACGCAAAGCGGTGTTTTATATCCATCATCTGCGCAGTATAGGCCCTATTGTATTGTATTTCAAAACTTATAAAGCGCCTCTACCAGTGCCCACCAGTGCAAAACCGTCCATAAATTATAATGCAAGGTATCCATGAATAAGAGCCTATTTCCGACTGTTATAAAAAGAAAAATTCGTATATTTCCTATATGCATAGAATGTGTCAACAGCACGATAGCAAAACTCTTAATAATTTCTCAGCACTAAATAAGAGCCAATGATAAACATTTCTTAGTTTAGTGGTTGTATTAACAGGAGGGAAATCACGTAGCTTTCAAGAACTTTATAAGTTTTCATATTATCCAAAAAAATTAGATAACGCTACAGCAAGAGTTTTTATTCCAAAATCTAACTAATTCTAACCTGCAACAGTAAGGCGTTAGGTTTTGTGTTTAAATGAATGTTTCTATATTGCTGATTTAATTGGCATGACTTCACAGGTTAAGAAAGAGTACCAAATGACCGTGTATTGACGGTTTGATGGTTGTCTAATTACAGTTAAACCAGTCTTCATGTCCTGAAAGGAATATTTATGTACATCGTCATAACTCCTAGTTACCCTGTATCAGCATGTTTTACTTTAATGCTAGATTTCCCTCAAGCTCAAGCGTAGAACAAGTTCTTCCTAAAGAGGCGCTATATAAATGTCCGATATGAATGAATCGAAGACTCACTCAATTTGTTTGGTTCCTTTGTAAAAAAAACGAAAATGACAGTCGACTCCACAACACGAAACCTTTTTCCTTACGGCAACCGATCTCTAATGATTTAAATTGTCTTCGCATCGCTCAGATTTCGACATTGTTCGTTTCGACACTGTTCTCTTTCATCGTTCCGGGCAATCGATGCCAACGGCCAATTGACTTACATATTGACCTAACTAGTAACATACCTGATACGAGAGAGAATGTAGCTGATGGGAGAGAATGTTGTGGATTTAAGAGGTAGCCAAGTGAATGTAGCCAGTAAGGTGGCTTAAAAAGGAGATAATCAGACTGAACTTCTATGTCGCCTTGAAATACTTGAAGAAGCTTCTGCTGTTGGGAGTGCAAGTCGCAATCGAACCCCGGATCATTCACCTCGTATGATCGCTGGACACAATTTACCCGCGCCTTTACCACTCGCTATGCCAAATGTTGCTCAAAGTACTTTGGAACCGCTCCGAGTAAGGTCCGAGCAGTGAGCCAGTATATCACCACCCACGTTCTGAAGGAGTGAACGTTTGCAGATGAAGTCTAGATTAAACTACAGTGAACAAGGAAACCACTGGACTCGAATCCCAGCAGATCCTGTATTTGATCCTGGATAGGACCACCCCTGGATTAGACGTTCTTCCTTTCACGGACATGCGAAGACGCGTAACCGCCCCACTTCAACAGCCTGACTTAAGACCCAGTGCTGGGGGTGGGCCACGGCGTAACAGAAACAGAAATGTAATAATTAAGCAAAATAATGCACAAAACTATGAGTCACCAGCCCACGCATGCATGTGAAGTTACAATAACGGACTGTCATCCTTAGTCAACAAGTTGAATGTCTCTTAACAAAGCTCAATCGATAGTGTGGAGCGACTTAAGGCGAAGGTGTTCCCATTACGTGATAACGCCACCACCAAGTAGGCCTAGTCCGTCATCGATGGAATATAACACGCATCCTGTGCCGGTGATGTATATGTAGGCTATGTATGATTTATGAATGTATAAAAGAATTGCTTTAGGGTATGCAACGTAATTATAGAACCCAGATAAGTGACTAGACAGTAGGGTGCATCGATTATAATGAGTGAAAGAATTTTTGTCTCATTTTTATTTCTAATAGTGCAAAGTAGTTGCCAATTGATGTCAGCAGTATTCTGGTGCAATTTCATCAATTTAGTACATGACCTTGAGGTGCCCCAATGACCTTGAAGTTTTGATATTAGACGCACAAAATATTTACCCATGTTATGCACGGAGTGATGTCCAGAAAAACAAGCTTCCACAGTATGAATGTGATGAGAAGTAGAACGCAATACTGGTAAAACATATAAGGTATATTATTGCATCATTATGTCCATTACACCAATGATGAAACAGTGAGTTGAGTCTAAACTACAGTAGCGGTAAACTACAGTGGTTGTCTTATCCCATTAATGCAAGTAGGCCTAAGTAGTCAGGCTATGCGATATTGTTTCTTAGTGTTAAAAGTCGGTATTTTTCGCCTGGATTCCAATCTTGTTCTTATGAAACCGTCCCTAGCTTTGATGCCACAGACTGCAGCTGAAGCCTCAGTCACTACTTTAACATAACGCTCCACTGCTTATGAGTGACATGGGAATCTAGGGTAGTCGAACTTTTGTGCTGGGGCCGTCGCTACAAATTGCATCATTTCTTCATCAGATACCTCCAATGTTAGTGGTGTTCTAGTATGCATATTATGCCAATCAATGCGTTCAGTGTCATTTGAGCAGTGCTTCCCAACCTTTTTTCACCCACGGCACACTTTCTAAGAACCATTCACCAGACGGCAAATTGCATTCATGGTACTTATTATATATAAGGGGTGCTCGGTACTTGGAAGGGTAGTGTTTAGCGCGCTGGACTGTCAATCGAGAGGTCGGGGGTTGAAATTCCGCCAGGGCAGACATTTGTTAGAGATTTCTGTTCCACTTGAACCTCTAGCCAACTCAGCTATGATGAGTACACTGGCTGTTCACTGTCAGTGGGAGGATGAGACGGCGAGGGAGATAACTGGCCACCCGCCCTCATATGCCGATGCTTAGAAAATGAAGTCGCTAACACTTCATACCCATGGCTGCCTCAGGGCTAGCATAAGGGACTGCTCTTCTATGTATAGTTATTAATATAGTTATTCTGAATACCTTTGAATAGCTACCGTTATGAGCGCGCTACATAAATGTCTAGTTGACAATAGATATACATGAATTTGGTATATTTAAATTTAGATAAAGTAACGTTTATTTATCCAATTAGCTACAATCTTTTGTGTCTATAACTGTGTAGTAGGCCTAATGATAAAACAATGTCATCATGTCGACGTCAGTACTGCCAATCAGGGATTGTCAACCGTTCTTTTAAAAACCAGTATAACGGGGACAAATTAATTAAAAGCAGACTATAAACCAGAATGAACAACCATGGCTAATGGGACCGTTGACTTTGCAAAGAATGTTAAATTGGGTTAATACGAGCCTGAACAAGCACACTCATAAGTCGTTTTCAACTGACTGTAAACACCCTCTGTTTTTCGTTTTGATTTGTGTCATTCCTGAAAATGCCTTTTCACACAGGTAAGTAATGCGGAAGGGCAGCAATATGTCAAAAGTCTTGGGACCTAACAAGGCGTATTGCTCTTATCATAATTCGGAAGTTTGATTTCTGCGAACTTAGGTCGCAATGTTCTGTCAGCTGCAATGTCAACCAGCTGTCTCTTTTCCGCAATCTGTAGGTCTTAGTTGGTGATGAAATGTGTTTCTGACCAAGTCTTTGTCAGATACATTTTTCTTGGAAAATAAGACTTCATACTGTAACTTGTCTTCCGAATCTGATAAATGCTCAATGACAATGTCACGTAACACAACTGCACATGGATCAACTTCAATTGCGCGAGGAAACATAGAAATTGAATTTAAAAATACAATGACGCAAAGTTGCATAATAATGAAGCTTACTGATGATGCATATACATAGAGTAAATCAGTAAGTTAGTTCATCGAATAGTTAGTAAATGCAACACAAGGTGGTCTTTGTAGACTCACATATACAGCTAAATCAGTCTGTTTAGAAATTATACTTAACTGCACTAATGTATCACTGTGGGATAGCGCATATTGTGATTGAGTAATATTATTGTCATTTAAAACTTCAGATTTCCGACATTCTGCCACGGCACACGTCTACCGCGCTCGCGGCACACTTGTGTGCCGCGGCACACAGGTTGGGAAGCACTGCATTAGAGGCATCAAGCTTTAGCACAGGAAGAACGAATTTCAAATTCCAGACTGTATACAGTTTTCCTGGATTTCACGATATGACGCATTCCCAACTTTCAAATGTTCTTACGGTCATCAGTTAACTTGCAGCAACAAGCAGTGCTTTCTCTGAACCAATTTGTAACGAGGTATTAATGTTTAAACAGTTACAAGTAGCCTGTTGTCTTTTGATAAAATTGAATCGGATTTTCCACCTGCAACTTTAACTGACCTAAGTAGTGACTGGTGATCTTTGCGGGACATTAGTAACGCCATCGTTAGAAGCCAGTACTAGCTGAATTTATCTAATAAGACCCTGGAACATCGAGTCACTTGCGGTGGTTGACAACTGGGAATAGAATATTGCAACTGTACATTGGCAGTTGCAAACCATCAGTAGAGCTTCAAATGCTGGCCATGTATGTGGTGAAAGTATATCAGGGGTGGGCAACATACGGTCCGCGGGCCGGATCCGGCCCCCGGGGACTTTTCAACCGGCCCTTGGCATGTCTTTAATATTAGCATTGTGTCTGGCACTTGGGACCCTTTTATCCGGCCCTAGATGATTGTCTGGATTTCTGTACGTAGGCCGACATTAAAACATCTGTTTCCGGCCTCTTGTCTAGTCAACTAATTCACTACTCATTCATCAATGTACATGTAATAATTATTACTTTCTGCCTGAAACAATACCACAGAGTGGGTAGGTTCGAAACTTTGGAAGCTACCTTCACTTATATTTCATGCCCTGAAAATGGTTGCCCTGTTTACAAGCACCTACATCTGTGAACAGTTCTTCTCAAAGATGAAACTAACAAAATGCAGAAGCAGATGCAGACTAACAAATGACAATTAATCTTTCCAATGAAATTTGAATAGACAATTCGAACATTAATGCAACCATACTGGATAAATTGTGCCGTGAGAAGTGTCAGATTTCACAAAAATCATTAAAATTTAGCACACCAAGCAAGTGGATACATTGTACACAACAGTTGTATGTTTATTTAAACTGAAAAATCTTATAGCATATTTAGTATTTTATTGTAGTGTAGTACTGCAGGTAATTAGGATAATTATGTTTTCAACATAAAAATTATCTTCATTTAGTTTAACATAAATTTAACCGTAACGGTTAGGCTATATCGTAAGAGTTAGTTTGAATTAAATTAATAATTTTATTGTCTTATTTTCTTGGTCAAATGAATCTGCAAAAATTAGCCCGCGATTGGCATGCGGCCCCTGAGCTGCCCTTAAAATCTTAGAGCGGCCCTCTGTTAAAAGAAGTTGCCCATGCCTGAAGTATATGCTCCGATGTGGTTAACAGTTTTGCAAGGCTGACCCAGATACATGTCCGACGTAAGTCAAACCCGGTTTCTTCACCAACGATAAGTGTTCCTCGATAACAACTCGTCGATAGTATACTTATTTCCTTCCTTGAATTCTGTACTCGAGTTTTATCTTTTCGACCATAAAAATAAACCGTGTAAATCAGCTACATTGTTCAAGTCTTCCAGCTCGTTACGCTTATTTTATTGTTAACGTCTAACTTTATTTTGGTCAATAACATTTGACAAATCAACATCACACATAACATCGAAATTCTGCAACACCGCAGGCGTTTTCTCAGTTGCTCTGTCTGAAACACCATAACGATCACAGGCTTAAACTAATGTTGGTAGGTTACTACGAAAGTCTCTTGACTATAGCGTTCGATTCAGGTTCATCACAAGTTGATTTCTTCAAAATCGAACAATATGATCTTTAGTTTCATCATCTGGTTGATTAAAAGTGTTTGACTTGCTGGTATCGAAACTACATGTAGATTCAGAATCGTCTACTATGTCATCATTAACATCCCTGTCATGACCTTCTCTCCACATAATGACTTGCGATATATTTCGACTCGTCGACCTTGCTTAGTTTTTCTTTTCTGCTTGTTAACAAGCTTATTTATTGTAAGTTTATCGACATTGCTGATATACATCAACCTTACTGATCTCTGGTCAGTTATAAACTCCTGCTCATCTTTAGGAACTCGAATTAATTGCCACCTACCTACTAAAAGGTCAACAGAACTCCTTAAAGCTATACATAAATTAGTTTGCCGTACAACAAATTACGTTAAATGCAGCGCTCCGAACTCCGAAGCTTTCAAATCATGAACATTTCAGGGCGCTTGGGGCACCTCAAGAACTTTTCCAAAAAATTCCAAAATTTACATCTAACTAAGCAGTATAAAAGGCACCTATCGGCAACTATTAGAATATTCTTTTTAAAAAAAAATTTAATGCACCATACTAGACAGGCGACTACGAAACTAGGAGAGATTGAAATAGGATGAGATGTACTGACAATCTCAGCATGAATAATATAATTCATCTGGTCAGAGAATCCCAATCTACTTCTAGGTAGCGTTGTTCTTCATGATAGACCAAGCCTCTTCAAGATTATAAGTTGTCTCACACAGAGCGCAATTCCCAAATAACAGATGAATCCCGGATGCTACATTCCAGAAATGACTGGAAAGGTCACCCATCCACGTTTGAAAGAGTTTTCCAATGGTCAGTATAATTAGGTAAGGCTGGACTGAGACCACATCTTCCAGTAGCCTACATAATGTAAATCTAAGGATCCAATGTAAAGTCCCATTCATGTTGATAGACCAATCACGATCATATCTTTACAAAGGAGCCTCCAATGACTTAGGATATGTAAGTGTGTAGATAAGGGAAGGGCGGTGGAGTCAGGAAGTGAGTCGGGAAGTCGATCAGTGATCAATCGTTCAGTAAGGAGCGCCAGCAGCTTAGACTGGGCATTCTGCCGGCCTGTCTACTAGTCTAGGCGTACATCTTGTGAGGTTTAAAACAGGAGTTCTTATAGTAGTTGCAATAACTGAAGCTATCTCATCATCATCGTCAGCGTAGACTGGATAATCGAGTGCAATTAGACCGTATATTCGTAAAGAGACATTCGCAGAGAATGGCAATAACGAATGCATACGGAAGAATCTCTCATCTCATAGCCTAAAGTGGTCCAGTGGTTATCTGCCTCCATAAATTATAGAAAATCGGAGAGAACCATTTTGATGTATGGATGTATGATATGACCAAGGCTACGCCGGATAGATAATATAAATGAGGACATCACATCCCTTGGATTAACTAAGGGGGCAATAGACTTGACAAATGACCCAGGACAAAGGTGATCATTTATTCGTACATATCGCCGCAAAATGGCTGGCGTCAGGAACTGAAGATGATGATGATGTATGTATACATGACATTTTGTACGAATGACATTGTATTTAAGCATGAATATATGTATGTATGTATGTATGTATGGATCTAGTCACTTAAATATTGCATTTTAAGTACCACACCAAATCGATATATATATATATATATATATATATATATATATATATATATATCGGTACCTGCTTAAATTGTTTTAAAGTCATTAGGAACTCAGAGTTAATCAATAATTCCATATGCGAACAGAGTTAAGATAACAAGAGGAGTAAGCGCTTCCACAGGCACGCAGAGTCAAATTGACACATTCAGCCAATTCAGAGCTGATAGCAGATACCATGTTAGGTGTACTTTGGACTACTCAACGTCGAAGAAGAGGTGTACATCAGGCCACGAGGCTCTTAACACACGAACCCTAATATTAAACAGTTGCTCGAAGATATCTTAGCATCCGTCTGTGGCGCCATGCATCGCAACCAGCAGCTGGTCTTAGATCGTCAACCAAGCGGAACGATCAGTAGGCTACAAATACACGGGCTTTCTTGGCCTTTCCAATCGGACGTCTCAATATTCAGTTTGTATACTGACACCCCTTAAAATGAACGAACGGTCGCACGCGAGACTTCGGTAGCTAATCGTCGAAGTCACTCCAAAGATTAAAGCCGTTCCTCCTCCGCCGAGATGAAAATTACCCGGCTGCACATGAAATCGTACAAAATGTGTTCGACCGCACATGAGGTAGTTCATCCTATCTCTTGCAGTTTCGTTGGCTAAAGGAAAGCGATTAAAATGCCGTCAAAATGTGCAAAATTCTCAGCGGAAAAGAAGAATGAGTCCGATGAACTCAATTAGTAGCAGCAAGCTCCTTCATTTTAGAAATCCCTGTAAATTCTGCATTTAGACAAAATAATCCGCATAGATGATGCAGAAGGCAAATAAACAACTAATGTGGTCCGCGACTTGCGCAGTAGCCTAATAATGCAGATGAAATACCGTTTTGGTCATGCTTACCAGTGAACAAGACAGATGCCAGAATCAGTAGGAGCATCTTAATTTCGAACTTGTATTAAGCCTTTGTACAGAGCATCTGAAACAATAAAATAATTTATAAAACATTCAGCAAAAATGTAATTCTTTGTGCAATGTTTGAAAGAAATATAAAGCATTTATGCTAATTATTGTGTTTAGAATTCTGTTCTAATGCAATCGAATTCAATTATTTCTTTAGCGCCGTTGTAGTAATCATCGAAAAATCAACCGATGATCGCTTCAAGTGAGTGTCGTAGTTCAAGATTTTTCCTGTTAGACATTTCTGAAAGCGAGGGTTCACCAGGTTGGCAAGTCACAATAAAAATATCAGAATATGTAGGCCTATATAGGCGTCAATAACAGAATAAGCCAAAACACTGATAGTCGTATAGTGGAGCAGCCTGGTGCAAAATATGACACAATTGCTCAATAAAAGACAGAAGCATGAAATTTGGTACATAGTATGAACATGACTTTTGTCCCAATGAAACTTTTTAGCTATAGGGCCAATGCAGATTTGCCCTCTAACCTCAATGGCAGCCATTTTTCAAAATGGCCGACCAAAATTAGAGATTTCTCAATATCTCAGCTTCTGGTTCACTTAGAATCGAGATCTTGGTGTCTAACCATACATATTTAGGGGCTAGGATTCCAATAAAACTAATTGCAATTACTTAACTGCAAGAGAAAAGCTAATTGCGGTAGCCATCTTGAAGCTAAGGTGAACTGAAAGGGTAGTCCGGTGCAAATTTGAACCAATCATTTATAAACTGATAGAAGCATGAAATTTGATACATAGGTATGATCATGTCCTTAGAGATTTTTTTAGCTATAGGGCCATTGCAGATTTGCCCTCTAGCCTCAATGGCAGCCATTTTCCAAAATGGCCGACCGAAATTATAGATTTTTCAATATCTCAGCTTCTAGTTCACTTTGAATAGTGATCTTGGTGACAAAACATACATACTTAAAGGTAAGGATTCTAATAGAACTAATTGCAATTATTTACCTACAGCAGAAAAGCTAATTGCGGTAGCCATTTTGAAGTTAAGGTGACGTTAAAATGTTATTTTCCCGTTTTGGATTACTTTCTCTTCATGTTAACTTAAAATTATGATTGTAATTTTGTTTGTTAAGCGTACAGTATTTTGGGCAAGGATTGCAAGCAAGTAACCATTTCTGAAACATGTCTTTGTGTTCATGTTCATGTGGAAATCAAGGAAATGATGGTATATCAGCAATTCAACGTTAATGTTCGCGTAAATGTACACTGATCACATTTCTGAACCAGTATTCAGACAAAGTACCGGGACACAGAATTATGTAACATCGTCATTCACGGTCACTTAGGCCTCTACACTGACAGAGATCTGTAGAGCAGCTTTCACACATTTGCACTGTTCCCTACAGCCCTTCTCGCAGACACATCTGAGCAGTTCACGACAGGCACGAGAAACTTCGGCAAGTGTTGTCCACTTCACTTCCCAACCTCCTTCGATCGTTTTCAGCCACCCCCTTTCACCAGGACATGGTAGCTTGGGAACAGCTACGGACATCTGTGCCCAGACATGACCCGCCTGGTAGGCAGCTCTCTTTGTGTGTTCCACAAGTGCAGCTTGAGTTGGTGAAAGGCCATCCATTGGTCTGCCTTTCTGTGAGAAAAAATGCTTCCGTGCCTCATTCACCTTCTCCTCACTGTTCCCACGGTCATACAGAAGAAATACAAAGCGCTCCAGTACATCGAGCTGATCATCAATAGAGCTGGGAGTTGATGCTAAGGTGCAGAAGGCTGGGGTGACGTCGTTGAATGTCTTCCAAATGTCCCACACAGTCCTTTTCCACGCCCAGCAAAGGATGATACTGTGTCACATCCGCTAAATGCATGTAGGAAGGACAAGGCTACGCACTTCTCTGGGCCAAGAACACGTGCCATCTCATGGGTTGGTAGGTATCTGAAGCTTTTTCCTGAGGCAAAGCCAACCCACAGTTCGTTCATGCTGAGCTGCTGAACTGCTGCTATGGCTAACACCAACACATCAGAATCAACAGTGCGAATCATCACTTTACGATAGCCATGTTTGGCAGCATCTGAAACATGCAGGAAAATCCTTGTGTCAACTTCCTCATGAGTACAAGGAGCAAGTCCAGTGGTGTCCCTTGGCTGCGTACAGAGCACGTCTTTGTGGTGTGTGGCGATGATCTGTCTTTCTGCTTCTGTTTTAAGTTTTCCAATTTTCAGGCTCAAAAAAGAAAACAACTCTGACTTGTTTTCGGTTCCTCAGAAATTCCTGCCAATTTCTAGGTAGAGCATTAGAAGAATCCACGCGCCTTCGACTACCCTTACCCCTCACACTGCGTGTATATGTCTTCAAGCTGCCATGTATATAGTCATCCCATACCACATCTACCCTATGCACATGCTCCAGCTGTCTTGCGATGTAGGGCAAGAAAATGTGGGAGACATAATCTAAGAAGGTGCATGCAGTGCCAGGCTTCAGCATGTTGACTATGACTGCTCCATCCAGGATAACAGCATCAACAGTGGGTATACCCTGTGAAGGGCCTAGCTGGATATCTGGGATAGCGTCTTCTGATTAAGTGGGAACCAGCTATTCTAGGCAGCTCACAATGTCTGACTTGGTTCCTAACCGCAATTTGCCCATATTCGAAAGTGATGGTGGGCATGCCTGATTCTCATGTGCAACGAATTCGTCCAGGTCTCCTTCACGTGTCTGACAGGAGATGTACAAGCTGCAGAAAGTGAACAGTCACTCTTCATAGATGACAGCTGTTGCTTTGTTCTTAACTTGTCCCATACAGGTGGACGACTGAAGAGAGGAAAATTTTTTCGTTTGATTGGGTTATTGATATGTTGTGATTGGGTAACAAGACTTTCGTTGAAAAATGTTTCATACTGCTTTTGTCCAGTCTTCTCAAGGTTGCGCAGTGTGTTGATCACTGCTGGATCAGCCAGAACTCTGGTATCCAGGACAAGTTGGTCATTGCTGTCATCAGTGAATGGGTTTCCCATCTCGTCGATCACACTGGTGAGAGCCTTAACTTGGTTTTAAAATGTCACCTGTGTGTTTTTTATCTGCTCATGATGTCGAAGATCAGATTCTGTTCCTTGTTTCTCAATTGATGCCTGAAGCTCTTCGATCTCTGGCCCACACACCATCTATCGTCGTAGGGCCTGCGGGTTCTGTGTGAGGCCTACAGAACCTCCGCAGGCGTTGTTCTGCTCATGGTCTTGGTCTTTGGCGATATTGGAAAATGTACGTCCGTCTTCTTTACCGTGAAGCTGCCACGCCGAAATTCTTGGTGCACAGTAGGATGCTTCTCTGCTAGAATGAACATGTCACGGAGGTGTATTGGTGTCCATCTATCGTAAATGCATTTTGTCAAATGAGAAGAACCAAGGCACGAGCTGTGACAACGAATCTATGTAGAGCTCGAAATCACTCTCCCTCAGTGATCGCATAAAGCACCTGAAGTTCCAGCTGCAGAATGGTGAACCATAAGTTAAACTCTCTCATCACACCAGGCCTCTAAGTGCTTCATACTCTCCACATCTACATGGTTGCTCCTGTAGGCTTTGTGGAGTAGGACATACAGGGTTGACACTGTAACCTGATGAGCATGATGGGTACGCGTGACATGAGACACCTTTAGGCATGAATCGTAACTTCAGCATGGCTACCGCAATTAGCTTTTCTGTTGTAGGTAAGTAATTGCAATTAGTTCTGTTGGAATCCTTGCCTCTAAATATCTATGTTTAGATACCAAGAACACTATTCACACTGAACTAGAAGGTGAGATATTGAAAAATCTATAATTTCGGTCGGCCATGTTGGAAAATGGCTGCCATTGATGCTAGAGGGCAAATCTGCGATGGCCCTATAGCTAAAACAATCCCTAAGGACAGGATCATACTATGTATCAAATTTCATGCTTCTATCAGTTAATAAACAATTGGTTCAAATTTGCTCTGGACTGCCCTTTCAGGTCACCTTAACTTCAAGATGGCTACCGCAATTAGCTTTTCTGTTGTAGGTAAGTAACTGCAAGTAGTTCTATTAGAATCCTTACCCCTAAATATGTATGTTAGACACCAAGATCTCGATTCTAAGTGAACTAGAAGCTGAGATATTGAAAAATCTCTAAATTCCGTCGGCCATTTTGGAAAATGGCTGCCATTGAGGCAAAGGGACAAATCTGCGATGGCCCTATAGCTAAAAAATTTCTTCATCCTATGTTGTTACCAATTGCCAAATTTTATGCTTCTGTCTTCAAGTGAGCAATTTTTACACCAAGCTGCCTGACTAGTATGCCGACAGAAATGAACTTCAGTAACGGTAACCTACCTTCATAAACTGTTATTTTCCTTCGGGCAGCATTTCAATCTATTCGTAAAAGTGTCCTGATGTCGGAATTGTCTCTGTAAGCAGTTTAGCAGCAGAATGTCAACGTTTTTCATTTATCTTAATATACGAAAATTATAAGATATATCAAAGTTATCAAAGTTATCAATACGAACGATAGTGACTAATCTACTTCGTTAGAAACTCGATATTGAAAACAAAACATGGTCGCTGCAGAAATAATCTGTAAACTTAGAGCGCTAAGATGCAACAGTCAACCTTTAGATGCATTTAAAGCCACCCATGATAAATCGATATCAGTTGAACTCGTTTGATCTATGAAGAGATGACCAGCTCAAGTATGTGTTTACGACAAGTCCTTATTAAGCCCGCATATACAACAACCAGGTCAGCGAAATATGGTTAATTACTGAGCTCAAACGTCGAACGGTTTCTAGAGACGCCAAGATTTGGGTAGATATGGGTAGACGTCTAAGTATCAGTGAAGAAAACTAATACATTTTTCGATGCCTTTTTCAAAACACAGAAGAAAGGTTACCTGAACTACAAGTCACACATGCAGCCTCTAATCGACAGACGCGGGATATATTCAGTTGCAAAGGATAAGAATACCTTAATATAATAACATTCAATAAAACCGATATACGTTTGTATTTCAAAATGTCAAATAACAATAATGATAGTAATAATTAGTATTATTATATTAATTATAATTATTATATAAATATTAATAACGATAACAACAATAATAAGATAAAAGCTTATAATCATGAAGATGCAACGTTTGATGATGATGATGATGATGATGATGATGATGATGATGATGATGATGATGATGATGATGATGATGATGATGATGATGATGATGATGGTGATGACGACGACGACGATGATGATGATGATGATGATGACGACGACGATGATTATGATGATGGTGATGATGATGACGATGACGATGACGGTGACGACGATGACGATGACGATGACGATGACGATGATTATGATGATGATGATGATGATGATGATGATGATGATGATGATGATGATGATGATGATGATGACAACGATGATGATAAGAATAGTAATAAGGTTTCTAGTTGGCCTTGGGGAAGTAAGAAGATCAAATTAAATATGGAAAAAAGCGATCATCTGAATCCTTGCAGGAATCAGCATCGCTAAACTTTTACTTAGCGAAGAATAAAAAATTTAAATGTGCTGTAGATTATGGTTCAGTGTTATGAAGATTATATACACAGAGACTGGTCGAGATCGTTCGACAACTCACGCACTTAATCACAAAATAATGAACAAAATTATCACATGAAGTCATCTTACTGTTTATTGATGGCATGTCGTCTCAGCAGTCAATCACTTAAGTTTGATCAAACATTAAGGACTAAGACTATATCGACAACGACGGAGGCGTCGATGTTAACTATGAGAGTCATGATCTTGATTATGATCTCCAGATCAGCGGGGAAGATCTGTCTCCACTACCGAGGTCCAAATGGGTCGTTCGAAGGGTCTCGTTCATCTCCTCGTGTGGCGGATATACAGATTTGCGGCGCCCTTACGTGGTCTATCATCGCCCTTACGTGGTCTATCATCGCCCTTACGTGGTCTATCATCGCCCTTACGTGGTCTATTGGTGTGAAGATACCAAACATCCGGAATGATGATGATGATAATAGGCCCTAATAATATTCGTGTTTATTGACAAGCTCACTGACAAATCACAATAAGTTACATTGAAACGATTGAGACATTACGGCACAATTATCAAGATCTTAATTAAAGTGTGCGTCTTGTGTGGCAGCCTTTAAGAAGCACGCTGATTTGACTGCTGCCTCTTAGGGAGTCGAAGGCTGTGTCCACCTAGAGGGGCTTACGGGTATCGAACAGCGACTTATCAAGATCTAATGCTCTTCAGACTAGAGTGTTTTCATTCATCTATTCTTCACCAGCCATCATCATCATCGTCGTCATCCTCATTACCCCTATCATGATGATTATGATGAATATAATGATAACAATAGTGATGTAATAATGATGATGACTACACTATAATCATAATGATGATAACCACGATGAAGATAATGATAATCTCTCGTTGCAATTTGTTACATCGTCTAACGTCGTTAATATGCTAATGTTATTCATAAACTTGAGCAGAATGGGTCATATTATTGAACTGCAGATACGGCTGTCGATTGGTTTGACCTTGGGTTTTGAAAATAAAAAACTCGCCGAATGAGATCGATTTAGTTTATAACCCATTTGCTGACCTACCGAAAATTTCGGCCACGTATCTGAAGAGAATTCTGTGTCAAACCTTATTGCTATGTAGGGCCTAGCTAATGACTAATTTTCAATTTATCAGACCGTCTCTTTGTTGCACTCTAATGCGAACATAATGTTATCTACACTTATAGGTTGTCATTCTTATGTGAATAAATTGACTTGTAGTTAATTTATCGTAGGCCTATTCAGGTTATCATAATGTTTCTGAGAAACCTTATCGGACTTTATAAAAAGTTAATATCATAGTCCTGTATAAGTGTCACGTCGAATGTTTACTATTATAGCGGTACAGAGTCCATTATCCAAATCGACTTGAAGCCTGGCCGCATTGCAAGTTTCCTAACATGGCTAGGTGAAGTGTTTGTTTATTCCGATGATCTCATTTGCTTTGCAGCGATCCCTCTGGCGAGTATTACTTGATGTTTTCTCTATTGTTAACAGCTAATGAAATCGCCCCATCATGTGTAGCAGACAATTTGAAACCACCCCTCGTAGACCCTTTGTGTTACTAATGCAACCATGGAATTGTCGTTGTTTCTTTCTCATTAGACCTTGATGATTTAAGATGATCATCTGTAATTAACATTCATTGCCTTCGGAGTGTCTAAAAAGTGTAAATCAAATTCATTTATTTTATTCAACGTCGAATAGAACGTTATTCAAATATCTGACTCAAACAATGCTTAAGAATTTGCTGTAATGATAGATCAACTCTGTTGTCCCACTGCATAAAAAATGTAATGAAACAAATTTAAGTTTTCCTACATTTCATGCTACTTTTTCTGCCGTAGAAGTTTAATCTCCGGGTTTCAAACATCTATCGATGATACCAATCCAATAACAAGACACACATTCTGTAAGCATACCTATAGGGACCTCTATAGAGCAGCGGTTCCCAAACTTCTCAGTGTGACGGACCGGCAGGAATTCACTTTCAAGGCGACGGACCGGCAGGAATTTTCCCATTGCAGCAGGACCGATACCCAATTTATTAGTTTTATTTCTTTCTCAATCACTAAAGATGTATTAATTATAAGATTAAAAAAACGAGAATTAGGCTAAAACAAATCTTGGAATTTGGTACAAATTATAAAGTTACATTGAAAGGAGCGGATATATTGTTGGGAAAATGTCACAAATTTAACCACAGTTCTAAGTATAAAATAAGTTGTAAGCAAGTTAATGTGATACGAAATAAAGATGACGAAGCTTCACTTTCATTTAGCCCTATATCTCCATTATCTGATTCCGAAGAATTTGAATTTCTGTCTTGTTCAGCCTTCGTATTTTTTCCTCTTAAGAAACATATCCATTGAACCTTGCTTCGCCATCTATAAATTGGGTCAAAAAAAGTGAAATTACTATAGTTAATAGTAGCGCGCGGGTATATAATTCAGTAGGCCTAGGGCCTACTAAATATCAACGGAATACTTCGTACTGGTCCAATATGAATCAAAACTTTGCATTTAGCTAAAAAAAATATAAATAATTCTGCTAATGATTTTCATTAATATATTTATTATATTTTATTCTTGTAATTTTCAAATTTATAATATATTGTAGGCCCTAGGCCTACTTACAATATCAAACCTAAAAGTTGACGCGTCTATTGACGAAAGCAGTGACCAAATAATTAAAGACGAAAGAGATACGTCACATCCGGTTTCTAATTGCCGGTCAAAAAACCCAAATGTTACGATCAAACTTTCAAGTAAAGGTGAACAACATCTATTTGACCTGTCAGCAATTCGTCGAGAAACTATTTAGGGGTCATCCATATATTACGTACACAAAAATCCGGGAAAATTTGACCCCCTCCCCCCTGTTCGCAATCGTACTTTCTTCCACCACCCTCCCCCCCTGAGTACGTACGTTTGACGCACCCCCCCCCGATGACGAGCTGCAGAAAGTGTCTCCAGGCAGCCTGTCTGCACTTTAGGCCAGATTATTGAAGGGCCAATATAGACAAATTATAGGTGTCGTTCACAGCACAGAATAACTGCACATGGCTTTTATATAATGTAATAAAATGCCATGGGATGACTATAGGATAATACAGAGTTATAAATAGGCTAATGTGGACGTCATAATCAGAAATTTATTTTGGGTACGTACACATTTTGTTACCCCCCTCGCCCCCCGTTCGCACCCGTAGGCAAAATCGCCAAAATCCTACCCCCCTCCCCCCCCTAAGTGCGTACGTAATATGTGGATGGCCCCTTATTCGGCAGTTTTAGTTTACAATAGCTGAAATACATTCACTTCCAGAACAAATCTTAATTAATGAGGCAATCGTGTTTTTGAAGATAGTTCGAAGCGACACCCAATCGAGAAAAGGTAGTTTTTCCTGACTCACTTCGCGGACCGGCAACTGAGGGCTCGCGGACCGGCACCGGTCCGCGGACCATAGTTTGGGAACCACTGCTATAGAGGACAGACAAGGCTGTGTTGAGACTCAGAATGAGTTTGCCCAGTTGATTTTTCTTTGAACGGTCATTAATCACACTCTTAACCGATTCAGTGCTGCTTCACTGCACTGCGCTTCAGCTTCATCAACGGCGAACTCTTTCCGTAGCGTATACTATAGCGTTTCCACGAGTCTGTCAATCGTCTTGGTCTTGAGCTCGTCTTCAGGCTGTGTGAGTGTGTGCACAGATCCGCCCGCAACGTCCGCATCTATTGTCCAACTGCAAGGTCTCTTCCAGCTCCTTACAATTATGGGGGTCGGAATCAAGGCACGGAGCGTCCTAGCGTATTCCTGTCTGCTGTCGCACCGAAAAACGCGCCCAGACAACCAGAGTGTTCTATATTCGATCATCTCGACATTGGGATATCATCTTACTGCACATGTCAGAGTGACCAGATTAGCATCGGCGCTTCAAGAAATTGAACCCCCAAGAGCGAGGTTGTTTCACCGATATAGGTGCACGATGGAATTCCCTCACACCCAGCTCGCTTTCTCTGTAGGCCTACATCACATTCACTCTGGGGCCTATGATCCGCCTATCTCTTTAGCACTTTATCTTATTACTGTTTCTATGTGGAGTTCCACTGGCGCTCCTACAGATGCATGCAGATAATTTAATGACAGGTTTTGTAGGCAATTTCGAGGAAAGAACAAGCACCGAGATAATGGCTTTAATGTTTTGGCTGGTATAAAATAAATGCTATAAGCGAAGTGTTCAGGAACGATTTGATTAATAGCGTTACAAGTTCCGCTCATGAGAATGGAATCGGAATCTGACTACAGAAAAAAGCTGCAGCTGCTGAGAGGACCGTCTATTGAATGATGGCTTTATTGAACTAGAGTTTATCACCTAATGGTTAAATGCAAACATAATTATAATCTTTAAGTACATACGTGAGACGTGAGAAGATTGATTGAGTCCTGACCCTTCTTGCAAAGTCCTGCATCTCACAATAGTAAACCAAAAGTGTTACTCTCGATACTATAAAAACTTCAATTGGTCATAACTGACGTAAAAAGTACACATATGCACAAAAGTCGTAGATGCCGTCAAATGCGTAGGTTTAAGTAAAAGTTTGAGTGACGTAAAAACTTATGCAATCGTTGCCATTCAATATCTATAGACGTGTGTGACCATATCTGTGAATGCATGCATGTTTGTAAGTAGGTATGTGTGCGCGCATATAAGTATGTTTATGTACACCTATCTATGTACAATGTATGTGCCAGGACACCAATAGCGCGTCCAAGTACCTCATAAAAGCGCTGCACGCAGACTATCTAACTGACATAATCAATTCTGTCTTCAGACAGTTTGAAAACTTGTTTGAACCTAATGAAATGCAAGAGTACATGAGTGCGGCAGCGAAGGACTATCCAAGAGCGAGGGTCAAGACATGAGAATGCACTTTAGGTTGGGGTTTATGTACCAAAACACAGCGCCTGCCTATTAGGGTGGTCCACAGATACATGGTAAAAAATAAAGTTCAAGCTAGAAACCAGGCCACCCTCTCAGTTTTTTTTAGTTTTTAGACCTATCAATAGTATTATTGAGACCAAATTTCAGCTTCCAATTCCAACTGAAAGATGATGCTCACGGACTATGATACTTTGTCATATATACATGAACCAATAAATAGACATTAATTGCAGAAATGAGTGTGTTGAGCATACAAATGCATTTTATTTCAAGATAGATCAAATATTACTGTAATTTGACAACATATGTAATACAAGAATAGTTAGACAGATGGAACTGTAAAATTTCAGAAGGTTTAATGAATTGGAAATGTCCAAAAATGTCAAAAAATCGTCCAATCCATGAATATCGAATGTCGATTGTTCTTGTTTTATAATTTCAACACCCGTTACAGTATTTGACTCTAGAAACTGCAAGGCTTTGCAAGCACTGCGTCAACAGCAGACTTCTTTATTGTGTGAGTGAGAACATCTTTCATATTTGCCTCGACCACTTGGAGAAGAAACTGCTTTTCATCTTCATTATTGGTGATGAGTCAGTAGAATTCCTCGAACAACTTCACATCCACTCAGCCGCGTCGTTCACCACTCTCAACTGCTGAATTATCTATCTACCTTGCTCATGATCCTCATTCTCGATCTATTTCTCTGGTTGAAGTGTAACAAAAAATCACTCATCTTCAGGTGTGACAGTAGTGTCAGTGCTCACTGGGTTGTAAAATCACCCAAATACCCCTCCTTCAGTGCCTTAGCATCACTTCTCACCTCCTTTCACCAGGCTTTGCAGCCATTCTGTCGACAATCTTCACTTTATCTCTTACATGAAGTTGGTCTTGCAGTCATTCTGTCGACAATCTTCACTTTATCTCTTACAGGAAGTTGGTCTTGCAGTCATTCTGTCGACATTCTTCACTTTATCTCTTACAGGAAGTTGGTCTGAGAACAGTGCCAGACCTACAGTCTCGTCTGAAAGGTACTACAAATGGTTTTCTAGGACCTTCCTGGCAGCAACGCTAACCTCACAGTCAATAGACTCATACTGTCCTAGACCAATCCAAAGTGACAGATCTTGTTCTGGAGCTTCAGCAGCAAGTGGGGCCTTTGTCCTTGCCTTTGCGTAAAACAGGGCACCAAACTGCAGAATCAATGAATCTGAGTTTCTTCTCGAATACAGCAGGTCGATCGCGGAAAAGGTAGATTTTGATCGCATACAGTAACTTTGCCATCCAATGTGCATGGTGAATTGGCCCAGGGCTCTCCAGTGAATTATTGAAGACTGACTTCCACTGTCAGTTCATTGAGCTCTTGGCAATTGTCCCTGATCTCTGAATCTGACTTTCTTTCAGCAAACTAATTGAGAAAACTGACGCTGTTACATGGGGGCTGCTGTGCCGGATATGACTTCCAGTCCTCGGAAGTTGACACCTTTCCAGCAGCTTTAAATCTCTTGAAGATTAAAATTTATGGAGAACAGGTGGACTGCAGCACAAGGTGAATACTTTGGATAAAATCAATTCCATTACATGATGACGTCAGGCCAACCACAAGAGCTCTCAGCTTATTTGTCTTCGAGCAGAACACACAATCCGTTGAAATGCCCTGTGTTGACAGACATTGTATCAAAGCTCAAGGCTAGTACCTTGTCAACTGTGAGTTTTCACAACTTCAGAAGAATATGAACGACCATGAATTCATTGCATCCTGTCCCAAAGGCTAATTTGGGCACCAAGAGGAGCTTATTCACACCATCACCTGAAACCAGCACTGGCAGGCGGTCGACATTTCCTGCTCCAACGATCGTAGGCAGGGTTTACCTAACCCAGTGTAGTACCAGTAGCTAATCTGGTAGGCCTACAAATTCAGATCTTACAGCTTCAGCATGCTCTATCCTGGCCTTCTTACGCACTCTTACGCGAAAGTGGCAGGGCAGAAGGATCACAGCCAAGCGCTGCAGCAATTGTAATGTAATAATTCACTTCTGAAAACACGTCAGGCCAAAACACAGGAAGTGGGCACCATGACCTTCAACAGGAACTGTACACTTTTTTATTTCAAGTACCAGTAAGTAAGTAAGTAAGTAAGTCTGATAACACAACAGAAACTATTTTAAGCTCATCTCCATGATAAATTTTGACCAAGTTATACGGTATCGATATTTACAGCAAATACTACTATATGGTAATATTTATTTGTCATTGAGCACCATCTTCCAGTTGGAATAAGAAGCTGAAATTTTGTCTCAATAATACTATTGACAGGTCTAAAAAACTGAGAGGGTGGCCTGGTTTCTAGCTTAAACTTTAGTTTTTTGGACCACCCTACAGCCTATATCCACTAACAACAGCGCACACCGATGACCGACCAGGTTGCCTCGAAATTTAAACACACACCTCCTTGATGTAAACTACTGGACTACTTGCAAATAGGGCTCGCCTTACGAAAATAACAATTGAATAGTTTATCTCAATGTAACGTTGATAAAGAATTTAAGATATAACTTTGGTCAGGGCCGTAGTGGTAAAATTAGAGGTGAGTACACGGTATACCTGTGAGAAGCGGCGTCACTAGGGTTGGTGTCACCCTAAACAAATGTGATGACCTTTTTTAGGAATTCGCCTCTGAAAAAGTTGATGACCTTTTTTTAGTCTTTCGCCCTCAAAACCTTTCATTACCTTTCTTTTTTGTGGAAATTTCATTAGTCAATGGCTGTACGGTCTCTAGAGAGGTAAGTAGGCCTATACGCTGTATACCCGCGTAAACCCTCGCCTACAGCCATGAGTATACGCTGTCTAGAGGTGAGTATACGCTGTATACCCGCGTATACCCTCGACTACAGCCCTGACTTTGGTGTAAGATATAAGTATAAACTTTACGAAACGGAAGCAGAAGAATTAAAAGCTATCAATAAGGGGGCAAAATCATTGAAACTTACGATTTCTGCGTAATATGACGATCGCACAGATGGCAGCAGGAATCATTATAACAAGAAACGTCGGTACTATTATAGAAGTTGATGTAGCTGCAATGCAATAAGTCATAGACCATATTATTTAGTTCATTATTTAGCAGTCTGATTCATTTATCATTGACCACGCGGGTAGAATGTGGCGAGACATTTACCGATTGTTTTGAGGGCTCGCCTCTTTACGCATAGTATGCAGGTTCCAACCACCTTGCAGTCATTGAATGCATAAAGATCTTGAGCAAATCCTTCACGCAATATTACTCAGCACCTTCGATTTATGCCTTGCCATAAGGTAGTAGCGTTTATTAGATGCAGAAATAATAATATTAATTCACAAGTTTATATGCCTGCAGATACAGAGGCCCATTGTAACTGCATAAACATGAACAGTTACGCAATCATGAACTTTAAAACAGGCTGTTCTTAACCCTATTGAAATAAACTAAAATGATTGTTGACACTAGAAACATTCTTACTTTTCTGCCATGAAACGTGAATCTGTCTAGACAGCACCATGCACTGGTTTCCTCGAATGCTACACTCGGCTTCACACTTGTGCCACGCAGTTTCCCAAGGTGTAAATGCCGAACTGTTTGATATGACCTTTTCATTTACCCCGTCTACCCATTTCCAAGTGTAACTGCACGACTGACTACTATTGGCCGAGCAGTTGACGGTCTCCTTTGTGCCAAGATTCACAGCGGAGACCAAGCTGCTACTATTCGCATCTAAATTATTAACAGCAATTGTTAACATCAATTACAATATAACATAATAATAGTAACAACAATCATAAGAATGACAATAATAAGAATATATCGGGTGTCTCCAATGAATTACGATTTTTAATTGCGATTTCACTCGAAGCAAACATCGACTGATGTCTTGGGTGAAAACGGCGCTATAAAAGTCATTAGATTAGATTAGATTACATGAGCTGTTAGTGTTTAAGTAGATCATAATTAAGAACTTTAATACGAGTTTTGTTAAGTAAGCGGGTCCCAGCGGAACCCTGGTCTTTTTAGGGCCTCCTATTGACCACTCACAGCATGATATATAACCTTCTAAACCCATTAATATCTTAATGTTTCAAACCTTTTCATCATCATAGTGGCTATTTAAATTATATTTTCTTGTATATTGTCACGTTTGCGTTGTGGATCAATAAAAAATTGATTGATTGATTGATTAATATTTTTTTATATTCTATTACATAAAATTCCGCATCTTCTAATTTAATTTTAGCCATTGACTTCTATAGCATCGTGATCATAGTGCCCAAGAAATAAGTCATAGATGCTTCAAGTTGGTAATGCATTGCCTTTACCGTCCTGATTTCAACCCTTATGCGTGGTAAATGATCTAAGGCATGTTGTTGAGCCATTTGATCCCAATTTATTGGTCTGTTTCATCGCATTTTTATTGTGCTCATGTAGCATATCACCAAGAGTGCCTGTCTGTCGACGACAATCGACTAATAATTATTCATCAACAACTTCGTCCCTGACCTTTATGTGACCAAGAATTAGGTGGTTGTGGTCACAACTAAGGCTAATGAAGAAATGTAATTTATGACGGTAATACAAAAATATTATTGAGTAAGCTTACACTCGACAAGCCTTTGTTACATGCCCATATTACTATATTGCATCTTGTACTAAGAACTCTCGGAGGCGCTAATCTTCATCGTAAAATACAATTAAAGTAACTTAACTTCATTAACTTTCAGTAAATCTTGTACTTTAAAGTGCTCAAAGGTATTTAACGGTTTTAGTGTGTTACATGATAAAGCTACTGTATGCTACTCATTGCTATTCGGTGTTTGGGTTATCTGCCTGGGAAATCCGCCTCTATTTCTGCGTTTCTCGCTTTAGCAGGGGGCAGGAGGACAGCTATCTACCTTTTATAATACTTGAAAATGTTTGTATAGCGGCGGGGCTTGGATGTTGAAATGCCGAAGGACGAAGAGAGAGAGAGAGAGAGAGAGAGAGAGAGAGAGAGAGAGAGAGAGAGAGAGAGAGAGAGAGAGAGAGAGAGAGAGAGAGAGAGAGAGAGAGAGAGAGAGAGAGAGAGAGAGAGAGAGAGAGAGAAAGAGAGAGAAAGAGAGAGAAAGAGAGAGAAAGAGAGAGAAAGAGAGAGAAAGAGAGAGAAAGAGAAAGAGAGAGAGAGAACACGTTGTCGATGTTAATATTTATTCATACGATAATGATAAACGCTAGGACCGGGTCTCCCAGTTGACAAACGGGACAGAGGTCCGGCCTAAGCTGTGTGACCAACGCGCTAGATCTCGATTTCTCTGTGTGCCCTGTGCCTCAAGGGCTACCATTTATATAGCCATATCTAAAACACTTTTACACGGCATACATTTACATGGCGCCAGTCTGCACGTGCATCTGCTAACTGTTGTTAGCAGATGCACGTGTTGGCCTACATATCTCTGAAGACTGGTCACTCACTGGCAAGGTGATTATAACGACCAGTCCAGGCGCGATCGGAATGCATCTGATGGTCCACCTACATGATAAGCCTATGTGTGTATGACTCTATGTATGCATCTGGCTACTTGAAAAACGCATTTCAAGAACATTACAAGGACGATTAACATGGCAACCTAGAGGCAGAGAAGAGCAGTCACCTAAGCCAGCCCCGAGGAAGCCATGGATACGAAGTGCTAGCGACTTCATTTTCTTAGCCTCGGCATATGAGGTTGAATGGCCAATCCTCTCCTCGCCGTCTCATCTTCCCACTGACAGTGCACAGCCAGTGTACTCATCATAACTGAGTTGGCTAGGGGTGCAAATGAATCTCAAACAAAATTTCTGCCCTAACGGGATTTGAACCTCTGACCTCTCATTTGACATCCGATCACGCTAACTATTAGACTATCGAGCACGCGAGCAGCATGGCAACCTAACAGATATAAAAAGTTGCCTCTTGAATGCTTGCTATTGTTTCTTGAGCTGTCTGTTATGAAAACTGTTCTCTTTAACCAGAGCTAGACCACCTGAACAACTCAAAAGAAAGACAAGTTACATGTATGCCCAGACTTAAAACCGGTTGAAAATCAACCAAACATTATGTGTGTGACGAGAGCTGAGGGAAGCGTTATTATTCGTCGCCTTGACAGTCAGCTTGGGATAGACTCCTAATCGACGAGGTTGTTTCTGAACGCCAGGCTCCCGAATTTCATAAATCAAGCACGCCTCAAGGCGATATCAACTCCGCATGCGGGGAATGGCTGCTTGCCCTACCTATCACCAACTGTGGGCTCAGGCTTGGTGACGCGTAGGCAGTGGCGTACGGAGCTTAAATGCCGCCCGGGGCGAGGGCCCAAAATGCCGCCCTTGGTCACTTAATTTTCGATATGGTATTTTCTCTAAGGTACTGCATGACAATAGTCATGGGCGACGATCCGGGGAGGGCGAGGGGACAAGACCTCACCTTTAACAGTGGAGGGGGACACACTATACAGTTGTCCCCCAAATTTGGAAGAAACACCAAAAAAAGGTCAACACATTTTGCAAAAATTTTATTGTAGCTTTTTTACCAGATCAGTTCAAAAGTATCCCGTGTACCCCCAACCTTTCAAACAAGATCGCCGCCAGTGACGATCGTATTACATATACAATTTTATTTTATACAGTTTAGAGCTTTTCTGGACTTTTCACTTTTCACTGTATTTTTAATTATCCGTTTTAGCTATACATTTAAACTTAATGAAATCTGTTTTATTAGACTTAATTTACATTTTATTGCATGACTTTAGACTGTCGCTGACTCGCTGTGATGTGTAGAGTACATTACATACATGCTATTACTAAAGTCTATTGATAGGGTAAGTGGTCTTTTCAAATGCAGTCAATTTCTGTCAAACCATACCAATTTTAAAAGTAATTTTAAAAATAGTGGACTAAACTAAGTGGTGAAAGGCTGTGGTGGTGATATTGATATAGTTTGTGATTAAATTTTATTCTAAGTCATTAATTCGTTTACATACCTATACATATATAGGCGTATACATAATATATACATATATATATCATTATGAAGGGCGGCATACAGTGGCGTATATATCCAGGATATTTTGCGCCCGTTGACGAACTATGAAACTGTCGCCCACCCTGTTTTAATTATTTCACATTTTCGAAATATCGTACATCGGATGGCAATTTAAATTTTAATGAAGTAAAATTTAAAAATATACAGATTGCTCAATGGGGCGTCAAAATCACGCCTGACAACTGGTTTGTAAGTAATGAGAATATAACTGGATAGTTTTGGGGGCGCCAAAATTAAATCTGATAAATGTCTTTGGGGTAAATTAGTTAAAATTGCATAAAATTAAGAGTAAAACTTTATTTTAACCCTCATATTGGCGCCCCTTCTTTGGTGCCCGGGGACATAAGTACCCCTGCTCCACCTAACCACGCCTCTGGCGGCATAACAAGAATATGCTAGTAAACTATGCTGTATGTTGTCTCTTACTCTGCTTACAGTTTATTAGATAAATGCGATTCCGCTTCCTTTTGTGCAATTTTCATTAATGTCTAATGAGAGTGATGCCGCCCCTAACGATCAATGGATCAAGTCGATTTGACCAAAGTGACGGTCTCTTTCTTTCCTTCTTTTTCTTTCTCTCTTTCTCTTATACTTTTTCATATTTATCCAAATTTCATTTTTTTTTATTTTTCTTCAACCCTATTTTGCCGCCCCTGCAAAAGTGCCGCCCGGGGCGACTCGCCCCTCCCTGCCCCCCCTTCGGTACGCCACTGCGCGTAGGTCAGGGTGGTAGCGGGTTTTGAAACTGAGCTCCCCTTTTGTGAGCCGTATGAATGTCCTTGCGGCGACCTAGTGCTAGCAGATGGCCATCAAGGGCTCTCCTGCGCGCTGGGCCCGGGCCGCTTGCCTTAAAACGAATCCCTGAACGACCTGATCTTCCGGAGCCTGATCCAGGCCGGTTTTCCGTCCAGAAAGGAGCTCGCCGGCCTCGTGAGGTTGGACGGCAGGAAACCAGACGGCTTCACTCTCGTCCCTTGGTGCGATACCTTGTTTGGAACGCGACCGTGACCGACATCTTGGCTGCTTCTACCTGCTAGACACTTCCCAAACTGTCGGAGCGGCCGCCGAGAGGGCATCGGCCCGCAAAAACGAAAAAAAACATCAAACTAGCCTCAACATACCTTTTCATTCCGGTGGCTTTCGAAATCCTTGGGGGGATCAACAATGAAGGTTAACATTTCGGACCTGGGACAAAAGCTTTCCTCCGTCACGGGAGATCCACGGGAAACGAATTTCTTATTCCAACGCCTCTCGCTAACATTACAACGTTTTAATGCGATAGCTTTTAGGGGCATTTTTTCGCCAGCCAGGAATTAGATGAATAGGGCCGTTCCGGACTTTTAGTTGCTACACTAGTTAATATTCAAGTCGAAGAGGGATCCTGTATACCTCGGGACATAAATAATAATAATAATAATAATAATAATAATAATAATAATAATAATAATAATAATAATAATAATAATAATAATAATAATAATAATAATAATAATAATAATAGCCTGAGGGATTCTCCTACCTCGGGCAAAAAAAAAAAATAATAATAATAATAATAATAACAATAATAATAATAATAATAATAATAATAATAATAATAATAATAATAATAATAATACTTAGCGGAGGACGAGGCCTGATTTTCCAGAAATAAAAATAAATAGTCTAATATCTAAGTCCCCGATGGATCATATGTACCTTGGGGCATAAAAAAAAAAAAATAATAATAATAATAATAACATTTTGCGGGCCGATGCCCTCTCGGCCTCCGCCCCGATATCTCGACAAAGATGGTCATTCCAGAGATTAATTTTCACATAGGCCTATTTAGTATCTGACTCCTGAGGGATTATAATGTGCCTCTGGGAAAAATAATAGTAATAATAATTATGCAAACGATACTACTAATAGTAGAGTATACTAGTAGGCCAACTAGTAAATTGTAGTAGTAGTTGCAGTAGTAGTAGTGACAATAGCAGTCGTAATCGCTATTGTAGTAATAGCTTTAATTAGCAACTTCTTTGTATTAAAATCTGTTACATGTTAATTTTGTGAATGAAATTTATTACTTTATGAATTAAAATTTTGTTTTGACGGCTTCTGTTGGCTAGAAATTTTGTCAGCAAATATAGTAAATTTCAAGTAGAGTTCGTTCGTTGTTGTCACTATCAGTCAAGGCATTGATGCGGATCAGAAATAGCAAGTGACGGCACAGGGCTTTGCAGAGATCTACACATCGTAGATATAGTATCGTTAATCAAAATACATTAATCAAATTATTAATAACCTACATAAAAGCAAACCTCCGTCTATCATAACGTCTGGTTGCCCAGTGTGGGTGGCTAATATTCTGGTTGATTGGTATAGTAAACTGGCGGTGGCAGTACGTTGGAACGCTAGTATGTCAAAGTCGTGTGCGGTTAAGAGTGGTGTAAGGCACGGAAGTTCTCTGTCTCCTTCGTTGTTTAATGTTTTTGTTAATAAGTTTATTAAGGAGTCGAGAGCAGCTGGTCTAGTTTGTTGTGTGAACAAGTCCTGGTTGGGATGCATCATGTATGCAGATGATATTATTTTGCTATCCACATCGGTAATTGGGCTGCAAGACTTACTAAATAAATGTGGTGTTGTTATTAGTCAGTTAGGTCTAACATTTAATTGTAGTAAATCCTGGTGCTCAGCGTTCGGTTCTCGATGCAAGGCTTCCCTGACTGATATGTTTCTATGTCACAAAAATGTTTTGTGGGCCGAGCAGGTGAAATATTTGGGAATTATCTTTCGTGCTGGTAGTAAACTGAGATGCGATGTAATAAGTATAATGCGCAAATTTTACACAGCCACGCTACTCACGCATTTAGTCTTTCACGTTTGAGCAACTACACTGGCTTCCTCTCTCTGCGCGTATTAAGCTAAAAATCCTCATTCTGGTGTCCAAGACACAGCGGTCTTGCCCCTGATATTTCATTGATGTAATTCACCGGCTTCTTTATGTATCCTCGCATCGTCCACTTCGCTCTTCGAACAGTTAGATCTTTCTGCTCCTCATAATTATTAGAACAGCTATGGAGCAGTCTCGACCTTTTGCCTCAATTGGTCCTTTCCCTGGAATACACTGTCCCCTACTAGCTCTCAAAATTAATGTTTTTAGGTGACCCCTCATCTTCTTTTGCTTTTCTCAAAACTTATTTATTTTCTTATGGCCTCTGAACGGTTCACCCTACTAGAGGCGCTTTATTAATGTTTAAATACAATACAATACAATATTATTTCCAATAACTCTTGGGGTTTGTCGGAGCTAATGCAGCTTCACTTACAACCGACATGTTACCTTCCAGTTTTAGGATATGGATCAATAGCAGTGAGGTTTTCTCAATCACAGCTCAGTAAACTAAACGCTTGCTGGAATCTGTGTCTTAAACTGCTTGAGTCCCATAAATGGGAATCAATACGAGAATTATTGTACGGTATACAGGTCTAGGCAGTTTGGACTTTAAATCTATGAGAGTTATTGCCATGTTTGAACTACTTGAAAAATGATAACTGCCGATAATAGTACACTCAACATGCTGGCGTTGACATTCAATTATGGCTCGAATTTAATTATTTAGTTAATGGTCTTGGTGTGTCAATAGAGGACAACATGTCCTATGTTAGATCACAGGCTATAACGCTTTCTCCATCAAGGGAGCGTTAGCTTGAGTTGGTGTTGTGTGTTTATTTTTTGTATTTTCGTATTTTTCACTTTTCGTGTTTTCCAATCTTCAATTCTTCATGTTTTTACTTTGAGCGAAATAAAGTATATTACCAGGATCGTTATACGGATTTCAATCGGCAGCATTAAACCGGCAGTCGTTGATTTGTAGATCTAACGAACTACTGAAAAGATCAACTTGTCGCACATGTCGCAATTTTTGAACATGGGAAATATTATGGCCTAATGCAGACACTCCATACAGTCTGATAGCTGTAGTTTGATTTTGCAGCAGAAATGTTCCCATCTGGTTAAATATATATGATTTACTACGCATACGCAGTTAAAATGATTTTAGATTCAATTAGAATAAATAGGAAGTTTACAAAATTTCTTCAGACTGATCAGTGTTAATGAATTAATGGTATGCAGGATATTAATCTCTTATCTGAAGGGACAAAAGCGCAGTCAGAAAAGTTCATGATTTTTGCCTTACACCTCATAAAGACGTCTGCAAAAGAACACTAGAGAAAAATAAATTCCAATTAATACTAAGCTGACCAACAAAAATAAGCAAACTTTGACCATTAAACGATTTGACATCATTACACATTGTATGGATAATTCGACATTCCAATGAAGACTGATATGCGACCAGCGACGTCTCAAAGCACGATTCCACATCGGTCAAAGCTGGCAAAATTTAAGCTTGCGGTCTTGGAATTGGACATTCAAAGGCACAGTTTCAGATCTTTTTGTTTTCCTTTGCCTATGTTTCACAGATCTCTGAAAGAATTTGTGTTGCAAGTACTATGAACAAGTTTTATTCGTACTTATTTGCTGAATAATAGGAATAAGAATGATTGCGACACCTTTAAATATGTAAGATTTAGATATGAAGTTGTATCAAACAGTTTAATAGCAGCATAAGTTTAGACACAACAATACAATTAAACATTTCCTTGTGAACTAATCGTTTATAAAATGCTAGTGGATTTGCCCGTCTTTATGACGGGAGAGGTAGGCGTGGAGATAGGGAGTGAAGAAGGGATGGATGAAGGGACAGAGGTGAGGCGGGTGGGAGGCATAGACAGATTACTAACCGTAGTTTGTCTGTGTCAATCCGTCTGCCTGTCTGACCGTCGTCCGTTTGTCTGCCTGGCTTTGCCTCTGTATGTCTATCTCCTAGTGCCCAGTCTTTGTGGGCGGGCCGAATTTCGGGCGCCCGTGTTATATTGAATCGGCCATAATCAGTCTTCCCCCTCAAGAGGAACAGAGGTAGGGCGGAAGGGAGGGAGGAAGGCATAGAAAGACTTAATAACCGCTGTTTATCTGTGTGTCAACCCGTCTGTCTGTCTGGCTTTGCGTGTGTACGTCTCTCTCCGTAATGCCCACTGTTCGGTGGCGGTCCCAATTTTGGGCGCCTGTGAGAGCGTTTATCGACATACAGAACTGGACAATTAAATATATAGATTGAAGTGCAGTTCAATGATCGAGTCCATTAGGCTAAAGGCAAAGAGAAGTACATATGCAGTGAAACTTTCTGTTAAAAATTAATTGTAAAGTAAAGAATTAAGAAATTTATCGGTCATGTGTTTCAGTAAAGGAGCTATCTAATTTAGTAGATAAAGATAAAAATTCCAAAAATAAATGCTAATCGAAGATAATGGATAACTTAAACATTATCACCTTCAATATATTAGATATATAAAAAAATCTGATAACTGTTACGACACTGTTTAGATCAAAGTACATAAATTTGTATGAATGGTTGGTGCCCTGGCGCTTTAGGAGTTTGGAGATTACGTTTACGATTACGATAATGAAAGACAGCAAAATGCTTTAAGCATTAAAAGTTTGAATGGAACTTGTTCTAAAGAAATTTAAACGACTATATGGCACCTTAACGAACAATATTCGTTAGTCTTTATCGTACATTAACAAATTCGAAATTGTTTTGCCAGCCACAATGTATCGTTTGATTCGTCTGGACAGACGGCTAAAGAAATCCATCAAACAGTGGTATGCCTGGAAGTTCTTTCTGAAATTACAAACTAAACTGTTAAGCTCAATTGCTGCCCAGATAAAATATAAAAAAATCTTTTGATAGTTACACACATCTGCATAATAATGTTCTCGTATTCTTTCAAAGTCCTGTTTGATGCGATTTTGCCGCTGAATAAAATATGCCTTGCGGTGACTTGACAATAGAGCCAACACAAACTATATATTACACTGCATTCAAGTCTCATAGCATGGCTAGGGTGAATTATTTTTTATTCCGATGATCTTGTATCGTACGGCAGGATAAACAAACCAGTTCCAATTGAAAGTAGGCCTAGTTTAGGATCATGAATACAGGCTTCTTCTTCTGCGTTCAGCCTCATTCTATGCGTACGGCTTACTCGACTACCTTATGCTGTCATTTAAATTATTCCTGTGGCGAACATTAGTGTGAATAATTCATAGATTGGGAACTAATAAATAAGTCTAGAAATAACTATAGGTTCAAACCTAAATCGTCGAAATTTCTGGCGTCACACAAAAACAGCCTCAGAGAAACCAGATTACGATCGGCGCTGAAAGAAATCGAATCCGCTAGACTAGAGTGAGGTTGCTTCTTCAGTTTAGGTGGTAAGTCAGATTCCTGGATGTGAAGTAGAGGCGAAGAATAGTGCTAACCGACCAGACCTGACCACTGTTGATTGACCAGTCTTGATTCAATTACTCAACCACACGCTTCGTCGCATACAGCTCCATTTCTCTATCTGCTTCACTCTCTCTCTTAGTTACTTTGGTCTTTCAGGCAACCGGACTCGGACCATCAACGGACATCGATTTCTGGACAACCCCTCGGATACGTCGCAGCGCTCGTGAATAAGCTGGTGCTTTGCGCTCAGCTTTACAGTGGCGCTTTAGAAAATTGGAGATTACGATTACGATTACGATTACTTTATCTTATTTCTGTTTCTATCTGGGGTCCACGGGCTCCCCTACAGGTGCACACAAATAATCATATGAAACCAACGAATGGCAGGATATAGTAGACGATAAAAGGAACAAATCGGTATCCATATAAAATTATGCAAGAAGTAAAATAAGCTGATGCTAAAATAATGCTATAAGCTAAAAAAATGCTATAAGCTAAAAAATGCTATAAGCTATAATAATGCTATAACCCACGTGTAGGCCGCCTAATTGCTCAGGAGCAATTTCTCTAGTAGTATAAAAAGTTCTGCTCATGAGAACGGAGTCGGCGTCTGACTACAGTAGAAAGTTACTGGTGAGATGACCGTCGCCGCTGTACTTATGATGTCGTCTGGCTTTCAATGGAATGATGACTCCATTAGAAATAGACCTACATGTAAGTCTGGCACCTGAAGGTTACATGCAAGCTATGACTTTTAAGTACATACAGTACGTGAGAGGAACGGTTTCTGTACACTCGAGGCCTGACTGTTCTTCCAAAGTCCTGCATCTCACAATACTAAACTAAGCAATGTTACTGTCGAGTCTCGACACAACAAAATCTTCAGGAGGTCAAAATGTATGTAAATGAACGCAAATTTACGAAAGTCAGAGATGCCGTGAAATGCGATGAATGAATGTATGCATGTTTGTATGTAGGTATGTATGTCGCATGTAAGTATGCTTATGTGTACACACGTATGTATGTACCAGGACACACATAACGCGTCCAAGTATAGGCCTACCTCATAAAAGCGCTGCAAGAATTACTATCTAGGCCAATAGTATCTAACTGATCTAAGCAATTCTACTTTCAGACAGTGTGAAAATTGTTTCAATCTATTAAAATGTAATAGCACATATGTACAGCGAAGTATACTCTTCCAAGTATACTCTTCCAAGAGGGAGGGCCAAGACATGAGAATGCACTATGAACTCGGTACGTGACGTTTTGGCGCCGCCGTTTTGGCGCGACCGTTTTGGCGCAGGACGTTTTGGCGCACCGCCGTTTTGGCGCAGGACGTTTTGGCGCAGAAAAATAAACGTGGTACATAACAGTAGGCAAGGAATGTTTAGTCATTTTTATTGCATATGTAAACAACCTATAAACCCAGTTTATCAAAGCTTAAAAGAAATGTTCAAAGCTGATACTGTCCAAAACCACTAATGCGCTACCTTTTGGAAAGTAGAACAGTTCATTGGCTCCTCAGGAGTCCATCAAAAAATTATGCGCTATTCCTCTAAGGTACTCGATGATGTTACGTTCTCTGTAACTGTCAACGATTGTCCTGATCCTGACATCAGCTGCGACGTATTTTCTGCGTTTTACAGGCTTTACGATACGGGCTTCTTATTATATATTATAGGATGTATATATTCGATACGGGCTCTTTGTCCTGCGCCAAAACGTCCTGCGCCAAAACGGTCGCGCCAAAACATCCTGCTTCGCAATGAACTCGAGTATAATTATGGTCTGCGTGTCTCATCCAAGAGCAGCGTACAGCGATCGCCGATGTGTTGACTCCCACATGCAACACACAGCTCCTTGAAGTAGGCCTAAGCTGCTTGAGTTCCGGCAAACAAGGGTCGCCTCAGGAATATAATTAATCAGCGAATAGTGTGTGTCACTCAATGTAGCTCTGATAAAGAAGTTATGATATAACTTTGGTATAAGATATAAATATAAATCTTACGAAATGGAAGCAGAGAAACTAAAGAGCAAGGCAAAAAATTAAAAAGCTGTCAATGATGGCGAAGATAAAATTGTGGAATCTTACGAATTCTGCATGAGATGACGATCACACAAATGGCGATACTTCCACTGATGACAGCGAAAGGAATCATTATAGAAAGAACCGTCGGTACTATTATAGAAGTTGATTTAGCTGCAATGCAATAAGTCACAGACTTTATCACTTCATTCACAACATTTTCTACGACTATAATAATTGTTTAGTTTTTAAATTCATTTTTCGTTGACCACGTGGGGAGAATGTTACGAGACATTAGCCGATTGTTTTGAGGGCTACTTTCTTTACGCCGAGTATGCACGTTCCGACCACCTGCAGCCATTGAATGCATAAAGGCCTTGAGCAAATCGTTCAAGCACAATTGCTCAGCACAATCGATTTATGCCTTGCCATTAGGTAGCAACGTGTATCAGATGCAGAAACAATATTAATCCACCAGTCAATATGCGTGCAGGTAGGCCTACAGATGCCGATCGTCACTGCATATACACGAACAGTTAGACAATCAGAGCAACTAAAAGGCAGGCTGTTATTAAACCTATTGAAATAAACCAACATGATCGTTGACACAAGAAATATTGTTACCTGTCTGCTGTGAAACGCGAATCTGTCTAGATAGCACCGTGCATTGTTTGCCCCGAATGTTGCACTCAGCATCACACTTGTGCCATCCAGTTTTCTGAAATGCTAATGCTGAACCGTTTGATACGACCTCTTCGTGTACTCCGTCGACCCATTTCCACCTGTAACTGCACGACTCACTGCTATTGGCCGTACAGTTGACGGTCTCCTTGGTGCCGTAAACCATCTCCGAGACTGAGTTGTTAATATTCGCATCTAAATCAGTAGCGATTATTGTTAACATTAATAACAATATCACATAATGATAGCAATTACAATCAAAACAATAATGACAATGATAATAAAAATCTCAGGGGGTCTACAATGTTTTACGATTTTTGAATGCGATTTCACTAGAAACGACCATCGACTGATGTCTTGGGCATTGCGAAAACGGCGCTATAAAAGTAAGTAAGTAAGTAAGTAAGTAAGTAAGTATATCCTTTATTAATCCAACTGCTAACCGCATTTTGGTTTACACATGTATATCACGTCCAGGTTGAAGTACTAAGGCCTATATTCCGGTTGAAAATCATCCTAATTATGAAAGATTTACGAGCTAGACTGTCAGCAGTCGGGAGAACCCGATTATGAACACGGGGTCGCAAAGTATAACCCGTATGCTTAACAGGAGGTAATAGCACATGAAGCACATGTGTAGGACATGTAAGGACGGCCGTGAAAAGTTTAGAAGTCATTGTATCAGAGTAGATTATGTCAGATAAGAGTGGATTACAGTGAATTAGATCAGCTTAGGTTAGGTTAGATTACATAATATTAGGTTATATTAGATTAGACTAGATTATATTATTTTAGATTAAATTATGATAGGTTCGATAGACTGGATCGAATAAGATTAGA
>OY744604.1:15623329-15658329 GCA_963556255.1 Allolobophora icterica
CTCATTTCGGATCTTGTCTCTTCTACTTCTGCTCATTTCCGCCACCAGCAGTCTCCTCTCATCTTCCCTGTGCAGGCACCAGCACTCTGAACCATACAGCAGCACCGGAATGACAAAAGCTCTGTATAGCTTCATCTTGGTTCTTATGGCTATGTTGTTTGATTTCTTTTGTGTAGTAATTATAGCACTGACTAAATATACTACAATAAGCCACTTTGTAAATTAAGTATTTGTTGTCATTTTTGGGAAAATTTGCGCAAGATGACCTGCTTTCGGAAAATCGGTTTACCAGGGTAGTGCTCTGTAAAAATAGATTATCACCTTGTGCTGTCAGCTCGTGGAGCTCTAGCGATCGTCCTGGTGAACACACTCCATTGTTTCCTATTCAATGACAAGTCCCTTAATTCCGCCAAATTCATGCCAGTTACATCTTGTATCTCATCCATCCATCTCCTCCTTGGGCGACCCCGTCTTCTCCTCCCCTCACCGCACGCCAGCATCATTTCCTTCTCTAGACCATCAGATCGCATAACATGTCCAAAGAACCTTAGCTTCATTTTTGTCGCAGTTTGTTTTAACGACTCTTCATTCTCAACTCCAATCTCCTCTCGTATTGATTCGTTCGTTCTTTTCTCAGTCCAAGATATTCTCAGCATCTTCCTCCATATCCACATTTCACAAGCGTTAACCTTATTATCCATGTTCTTTGTCATTGTCCACGTCTCGAAAATAGATTATAGGGCAATCCAAACATTATTTGTAAAAATATTATATTTCCCTGTTGGGTAAAGAGATGACCTCTTTCCGAAAATAGCTCTAAAGATTGTAATATTTAGTTTACGAACTGGCTTATTCCTTTGACCTGTACTTCACTTCATTTCTCGTCTCATTAAGCTGTGTAGAATCCTTGTACGATTTGTCCCTGCGACGAAATGTCGCTGCGCCGAATTGTTCCTGGGCCAAATTGTCCCGCGCCAAATTATCCTAGAACCCTTAGTAAAATAATGACAACCTAAGAGATCTAAAAAGGTGCATCTTAAATGCTTGATATTGCTTCTTGAACTGTGTGTGATGAAAACTGTTTTCTTTAGCCAGAGCTAAGCTAGGAGCGCTATATGGATGATGATGATTATTATTATTTTTTTAATGAAATGTTACATCTCATCCGGGTCCGACTCGACTAATGTGCCATGAAAAGCCACCAAGTAGAAGATAGAGAGAGTGAAGAGAGAGAGAGAGAGAGAGAGAGAGAGAGAGAGAGAGAGAGAGAGAGAGAGATATATATATATATAAAGCGAGAGAGAGAGAGAGAGAGAGAGAGAGAGAGAGAGAGAGAGAGAGAGAGAGAGAGAGAGAGAGAGAGAGAGAGAGAGAGAGAGAGAGAGAGAGAGAGAGAGAGAGAGAGAGAGAGAGAGAGAGAGGAGCCAGCCTTCGTATGCATGCATGATGCATCTGACTACTTGTAAAACGGCTCTTAATTGCATCACAAGAGCGCTTAATATGGCAACTTTATTGATCTACAAGCGGCGTGATGATACTCTGAATATATTGACGTGTCGCAACAACACAGCTGTGGATTACTTTTTACTGTTTCAAAAGTAGCAGTTTTTCTTACGTAGGATGCGAATGGTGCCTGAAGAGCAGTTGTGTTGTGTTGTAGACGATCTGTTTGTCTCACAGACGAAGGAAGAACCGTTCAGACCAAGACTGGCATTTACGACAAGAGTGCATGATATTCGATGACCAAAGTTCATGCAGAAAACATCGGTCTGTATTGGATCTAACGATCGGACATCTTTCCATTGCAGTCTCGGTGGAATGTTACCATTATATGAAGCGTTGCATGACATTTGCAGTTCGTCTGGTTTCAAATTGCAGCTATTTGGTCCAACAACGCCATCTGGAGCAATGTTCGAATGGCAGCTGGGCGTTGATTCTGTGTATAATCAATACAATGGCTATATTGAGTTATTTTCTGAGAAAGGCAAACCAGGCAACTGTAACGACAGCGACGTGAACTCTGTAAAAATTCTATAGTGATCAAATGAACCATCTTGGTTTTGAAACATTGCTTCATTAAGCAAAGCATTAGCCCATGCTTCATAAAATCTTAATGATAATGATGAACGTTAACAATATTAATGAAGCAAATTTCTTATAGATCTCAGACGCTTAATTTTTGAATTTGTATAGATTTTTGCACACATGAAAATTTTCACAGAACAAGTTGTTCATAAACATAATTATTTAACGTAGGCCTATCTGTACCTATGACCACCAGTTGAGCTAAAAGAGAGCCTCCAATTCCGCCATTGTCCTGGCAGATATATTTTCCAGCGTCTTCCCATAGCACCGATTGAATCTTCAGGCGGTAAGTGCCCGTGCTGTCATTTCGTTCTACTCGAATTCTATTTTTGTATTGTGGATGTACTTTGCCCAAACAGTAGAGGCAGATGTCTTCATGGTCCTTGGCTCCAACTCTGTAATGATACCAATGAGCCTCATTGGTATGTGTTGTCGTTGTACAATCAAAGTAGGTGGATTCGCCAATCACTGCTTCATTAACGAGCGGTAGAAGAATGAATTCCGTGTATACTAAAAAGTAATTATTTGCAACTCTCGACAAATCTCGAGACAAAAAGACAAAACTTTCAATAGAAAAGAATGGCTCTAAAATGATCGGACAAAACACAAAATCAGAGCGCTAACAGAACAGAGTAGTTTTTGTAAGCAGTTATTTAATTATAATCTGAATAAAATGGCTATAATTTCTCTGCTTATTTTTGAAGTTTATCGGCTATACCAAACGATACAAACGGATAAGTATGTACTTACCACACTCAAGGGCTACAGTCTCACTAATCTCTAGTCAAAATGTCAATTAATATAGAGATAATTACACTCACAATTAACATATTCATACTAGGAATTACTAGTTCAAAGGTTTGACCATACTTACCAGGAAGACACGCATTCGAAAAAACCAGAAACAGTGCGAAAATCTCAAATGCACTTCTATCCGCCCTGTGCCATTGTGAACGACCCTCTACGTTCCTGCTGAAATGAAAAATATTTGGAAGACAATCTCAGCGATCAAAATCACTGTGCAAAATTAGCTAGCTGTATGAAACCTGATCATTATTTTCATGCTGCTTATAATCCTGTTCACAATTCTCTAAATGCATATTAATTAACGCAAAAGCTGTATTGTCTAAATTATAAACATTGAGAGCATAGATATAAGGAAAAAGATATACCTATAATTAGCTTTGAGGTTCAAACATCGAAAATGCCTCACAATTATCATAATCGAATATATTTGATAAACTTCACTATGAACGTGTGCGTCTCGATTTACTTGAACAGCTAAAGCAAAACTAAGTCGCTGCGTCAATTGATATGCAAATTATTAACGAAAGAAGACGACTTCCAGCCTATGCATATATGTTTTATTATAAGCACTTCATGGTCATTCGAAGTCTCTTGAACGACTCAAAGTAAAGACTGCTTTGCTGACAAGTTATGCCCAGACTTAAACAACTGTTTACTTATGAGGCTCTTACAGTCATATCCAACCATCTAGTGTAGTTTTGAGCGTTTAACGAGGGCTGAGGGATGAATTCATTCAACGGTAGAAACACTTAAACGGCACACTTACAGAGAACTAGGCCTAGTCTCTGTAAAGTTGGTACTTAAAGACCCATTAATGCCTTTATTAGCTACTGCATGAACCTGAAGAACGGAAAATTCACTACTTCAAGTTTTAGTATCAAATTGCCGCTCTCATGTCCAACCGCTCTCACGTGAGAGCGACGAATATATAATTTATCATGGAGAGTCTACCTAACTGAAATTATGTACAAACCAAGAGGGTCTCTGTAGGTTAAGTACATAGAGTGAAGTTGAATCATCGAACGGTCACACTCTCATGTTAGCCCTCATTACACGGCATTCTCGAGCTTTTTATGAGCTTACATGACATGCTTACTGTGTTTACATTAGAGATCGCTCTTAGTAAACAATAAATTTACGGATCTCTAAACGAATCTCCAAATGAGTTGGTCAGAAATACCGACTCCATTGAAAGTTAATTAAATACTATGAATTAGTTTGAATATTCCTGATTTTAATCCAAAATGTTCAATTAATTCGTAGGCTCTCGAGCGATGACTATAATTACTGTTACTAGTAATAATAAGCTTTACTCTATCTCAGAAACAAAATAAAAGCTAAAACTCCAGCCAGATGTCATAATTATCTATTAAGGTTATAGGAAAGAGAGGATTAAAATGGATGGGACACGTGGTTCGTAAGGATAAGGATAGCTGAGCAAACCAAATAAGTAGCTGGATCCTTTGAAGGAAAAAGGAAAAGAGGAAGATCATAGAAAACTGGCCGGTGACCAATAGAGTTGACTTTTAAATGCTTGGAGATATCGTGGAATGAGTCTGAAAGACTGGCAATGGACAGAGACGAATGAAGAAGATGCGTTTCCCGATGTGCAGACTATGCATGGGAGGACCAAGCACTAAGCAGTCTCCCTCGGTACGTTTGATCCTTCAGTAATTCAGAAATATCAGGGAAAGCATTATTCTGGGATGTCTAATCTTCGCTGATGACGTGCTGAAAGGTAAAAGTTTTGTGGAAAATGATTGCATTGAAACTCTGGATGTGAACAGATAAACGTTGGTAGAGAAATGTAGGCCTAGTTTCCCTGCTATTTCCAATTATCTGGACAAGACGATGGCTAAGGCTGTTGAAGATAGTCTTTTAAAATTATTTATCGTATTCATGACAGCGCTTTGACTATACCATATGATAGAATGAATGAATGAATGAATATATATTGATTGACTGATTCGCCAGACAGATCTGTAACAGTTTCACAAGATGCAAACTTGGTCCTTGTAGGCATTCGTTATCGTAATCGCAATAGCGTTTTATTGCAAGTGCCCCGGTAGTTATTATATTTCAGCACAACTCAACGTCACGTTATCATGGCAACATAATAAAATACAACTTTGTTGACTTCAGGCTAAATGAAAATCGATCACAATATAAATTAACATGTGAACAACGAGAACGAAGTTTTATTGCAGGTAGTAATATACTTCAGCACGACATAACGTCACATTATCAGAGAAACATAATAAAATAATTATAACCTTGTTGACTTCAGGCTAAATAAAAATCAATCACAATCATTGGCGGCGATCTGATAATGTGACGTCATGTCGAGCTGAAGTATATTACTACCTGCAATAAAACTTCGTTCTCGTTGTCGATAGCGAAGACAAGCTATTCGCCTGCCGTAGAGAGGTTTTTATGGTAAGTATAAATTATGCAGACTGTCGTGATAAATGAAATGCTAGTACGCCTGCCTCTGGATACCTAGTTCAACCGAGATTGATCCTATCAGTTTTTCGTTCTTGTCGAATCTTGCGGTCGACGTGTTCTCGTTTGCCTATGTGAGTCATGTGACCCGTGTGAAGAGCCATAATTATAATTGTAACCTGACATCTATAAAGCGTCGCTTCAAGATAAAGCTCAATAGTGGCGCTCAATCCATACTCAACCCATACTTAATGTACACTAAAGCAATAATAGAGAAGCAAAACATTAATACATACATAGAAGCATACATATACTCATACATATCATACATACATGTATACCTGCATGCACAGATACATACATATCTAAATAATTCATACATATATACATGCATACATACCGTACATACATACATACATACATACATACATACTTACTTACTTACATACAACATGCATAAACATACATGCATGTCTAGTGGATGAGGAGTGGATGTAACGTGACAGAGACGTAATGAGCGTAATGTTGTAGGTAGATTCGTATTGGCGCAGTCAACAACCAAACCGAAATGGTCTTAACTCGAGCCATGGCCATGACCCGGCCAAGGCCCAGAGACCCTTGGCGACTTAGGATGCCCGGAGGTTGATGTCATTAATTGCATAATCATAAGCTGTTACTTGCTATTTCTTCTTGGCATCAGTAACTTGAATACTATTTCAAATTGCTGCAGCTAGCTATGTTTTGTGCTATACTTGAGCTTTTGTATCGGTTTATAAAATGATTGTTTATCCCTCTGTAAGTCTGTATGGATTTACGATTAGAGATATCAACCCCGCATGCGGGGGACTGGCTGCTAGCCTACCTATCACCAACTATGGGCTCAGGCTTGATGACGAGTCGGTCAGGGTGGCAGCGACTTTGAGACTGTGGTCCCCCTTTGTGAGCCACATGGATGCCCTTACGGCGCCCCGGTGCTAGCAGGTGGCCATCATGGGCTCTCCTGCGTGCTGGGCCCGGGCCGCTTGCCTCTACACGCATCTCTTAACGACCCGATCTTCCGGAGCTTGATCCAGGCTGGATATCCGTCCATAATGGAGCCTACGGGCCTCGTGAGGACGGACGGCAGGAGACCAGACGGCTTCACCCTCGTCCCTTGGTGCGTAGGACGATGTCTGGTTTGGGATGCAATAGTGACCGACACCCTGGCTGCTTCCCCTCTGCTGGACACCTCCCAAACTTCCAACGCGGCGGCCGAGCGGTATCGGCCAGCAAAATCGAAAAATACATCAAACTAGCCTCAACATACATTTTCATTCCCGAGGTTTCGAAATCCTTGGTCCGATCAACAATGAAGGCTTTACCTTTGGGACCTGGGACAAAAGCTTTGTTCCGTCATGGGAGACCCACGGGAAGCGGCTTTCCTATTCCAACGCCTCTCGCTAACAAGAAACCGTTTTAATGCGATAGCTTTCAGGAGCATTTTTCACCAGCCAGGAATTAGACAAATAGGGCACTTCCGGACTTTTTATTTGCTACACTAGTTAATAATTATTCAAGTCCCTGAGGGATCCTGTATACCTCGGGCATAAATAATAATAATAATAATAATAATAATAATAATAATAATAATAATAATAATGCAAACAACACTAATGACAATATACTTCTACTTCTACTAGTAGTAGTAATAGTAGTAGTATTAATAGTAATAGTTGCAGTAGTAGTGGTGGCAATAGTAGTCGTTATCGTAATCGTAGTAGTAATAGCATTAAGTAGCAACTTCTATGTGTTGATATCTATAACATGTTAATTTTATGAATGAATTTTTTTACTTCATGAATTAATTTTGTTTTTATCGGCTTCTGTCAGCAAATATATTAATTTTCAATCAGAGTTGGTTCGTTGCTGTCACTCTCATTAAAATCATTTATGCAGATCGGAAATAGTAAGTGACAGCGCAGAGCTTTGCAGAAATCTAGCATACGCATCGTAGATATAGTATTGTCAATCAAACAGAGGTGGACTGGCCCGCCGGGACACCGGGAAAAATCCAGGTGGGCCGCCAGGATCGGTGATATTTGGGCCGCTTCTAAATTCTTAGACACTATGTCTAAATATCGGTTATGTTATTTATAATAATTGCTATGGTACTTATGACAGCATTATTTTTTATTCGATGGAAGGCAGACTTATATAATTAACAGTTGAATCTTAAAACAAGGTTCTACTTCTGCTAAGTTTGTTTTTGACGAAGATTCTTTTATTATTATTACTGGTTAATAAATTAATGATAAATTTACGGTTATGAGTGATTTAAATTGAAACGTAAATGTAAAGGTAAGAGGTAAGAAACTAAAAATTCTTGCTAAAGATGGAGCCAAGGGCCAAAATCTATAGTTGATTTATTTAAAGTTACTCAAGCAAAGACACCGTCACTAAATGTTCGACGATTAGGTAGAGGACAGCGTCAATGAAGATTCTCCACATGAACTCTGGTACGACCAAGTTGGGCATTAGAGTGACGAGCTTACGAAATGCAAATCTTGCAAAAAGTCCTGTTTGCTGCCTTTCTGTGTTACGTTACCTAAATACAGTTTATTTGGTCAGACTTACAGGCATCTATTTTGTGCATACGAACTCTTAGGGGTCATCCATATAGTACGTACGCATGGAGGATGGAGGGGGTTAACCCAAATGCATGTGCTTACGCATGCTTGCGTATGGGGGAGGGGTCTACTGATAATGTACGTACGCATAGGAAACGGGGAGGGAACTTATAATTTGTCTATATTGGCCTTCAAATTGATTGGCCTTCAAGGCTTCAAGTGAGCCAGAGTTCAGTGTTTTCAGCTATCAGTAACTACTAGGGGAAGCAGGACTGTGGGAAAGGTGTCACTTGTATGCCACCTTACGGTCCTTACCTCTGACCGCTAATAGCTTACACACAGCTCAGCAGCGAGTCCATTAATTACTCATCCTTCAATCTGGCCTAAAAGGCAGACAGCCGCTGCCTGGACCTGTCGCACTGACACATTCTGCAGCTGGTCTTGGGGGATGCGTCAAGCGTACGTACGCAGGTGGGGAGGGTGGAAAAAAGTACGTGTGCGTACAGGGAGGGGAATGGTCCAAGTTTTCAGTATTTATGCCTACGTACTATATGGATGGCCCCTTACTGACTCTGTCCTCTACCGAAGTATAGCGTGTGAGAGATCTTTCTCAAAACTGATGTATATTAAAAATCGCTTGCTAAGCTCGTTGTCTTCTACAAATCCTGAAGCATTTTTGCTCATGTCGATAGAAACCGATGTTTTAAGTGAATTATATAATGGCACAATTATAGATCATGTGTCTGAAATGGCACCCAGCTTAAAGAAATTGCTTAAACAATAACCATCATCTGGGTGGGTCATGATAGGCCTAAATCGATTTATAACTCTAACTGCATTCTTAATATTTTATGTCTAATGTAAATTAGATTTGCGATTCATCGTTGTGTTATGACTATCCCGTTGTAAAGTTACCGGTTACCTTGGCTGAAAACTAATCCCCAAGAAAAATAAAAGTCGGATATAGGCCCGCTTTTGATTTTTCCCCGGGCCGCTTTGACACTGCAGTCCACCACTGCAATCAAAATACATTAAACAAATGATAGTCGGGTCAATATACGATTTGACCCCAAAAAAAATTGCAAGAAAACGTTTTATGCTGATTTTCGGGTGCATTTCGTCAGGAGATGAACATACTAAAGGTTTACCGAAATCGGACCACGGAAAAAGGTCAAATTTTGACGCCAAAAAGATGGCCTAGTTCGCATGATTTCTGTTCGATGATCCAATTACTTGACGAAGTTCCGTTTCAAGGATTGAAAGAATCCTTCAAAGGTGTCATCCGTGTGGAGAATTGCGGAGGAGGGGCATCAAGAGTCTTCGCTCGAAAATCAGCAAGCTTCCAAGTCATCATCTGGAGAAAATCCTCAGCAGAAAAGGCAGGAGGACCCACTGAGCGCGTATCCTGTCCCAATGCGCTGATTGAGGACCAAAGACGTTTTGGATTGTTTATATGTTGCTCAACCAGGCCCTCATCAGTCTCGCGTTCCCTAAAGACATTTGTTTTCCCCCGGGGCTTATGTGCTAAGAGCGCCTCTGAATAGTAATTCTGCCACTTTGTTTTTTGGCAGTGCTACATATGTGTCTTTAGTTCCATCGCATTCCTTGACCCCGAAAATTTTAATTTATACTCTAAATTCATGTTTCCATCACATACATGATTTTACTTACAGCCATTTGAAGATACTTGGCCGCCATTTTGGCCGCCATTTCGTGTTTTCGCAGTGCTACATATGTGTCTTTAGTTCCATTGCATTCCTTGACCCGGAAAATGTTAATTTAGACTATAAAATTATGTTTCCATCACGTACATGACCTTACTTACAGCCATTCGAAGATATTTGTCCACCATTTTGTCCGCCATCTTGTTTTTCCATGCAACCGCTAAAAATCCAGCTTGCTAACCACGATTTTCGTTTTCAGCAGGGTCAAATTAGTCTAGAAACACATGTTAGCAAATGTTACGTAATTTACTCCTGTCAATTTTAGCAAGTTGTGTACATTTGGGTCATTCATTCCCCATTTGGACGGCCATCTTTTTTGGCGCCAAAATTTGACCTCTTCCCGAGGTCCGATTTCGGTAAACTTTTAGTATGTTCATCTCCAGACCTAATGCACCCGAAAATCAGCATAAAAGTTTTCTTGCAATTTTTTTGGGGTTCACCACATTTTTTTCATACTTTGACTCTACTATGAAGGGCTTACCTCAATAACCTGACAACAAGTATTGTCGTGTTTTTCTTCTAATCTTTGTATTAAAACCGGTTCAACAATCAGATTATTTGACATACCCGGTTATTGTCACTTACATGTACCTACTCGAAAACTGGGTTATGTTCGTGCTATCAAGAATATTTTATCATAAGGTTAATCGACGAACTGGTCAGTCGACATACCTGGTTATTGAGGTAAGCCCTTCAAATGATTAATAACCTATGCGTTGAATGTAGTTTTTTCGGCTTCTATGCAAGATATGTAACTGAATCTCAGTTGGAATCTCATCATGAAGCCGTCATTCATACTCGATGGAAAGCCGCGTTACAAACTCATAATTCACTGGAATAACACATCAATCGAGATCCGTGTGGCCAAGATAACAGCATTATTTATATAAGAGAAACTTGGGTGACTTTGTTGTTCAATACGCTCGTATTGCCATAGCGCAGTGTAGGGCATTCTCGGTGGTTGGATCTGCCGTTTGCAACCATCTCCTTCTTGAGATTCGCTCCCTTCCTAGGAATCTATCAGGTTCCTTTTACGGTCTTTTAAAGACAGTTCTTATTGATCGGGCCTGGGTCGGGAGTGCCTGCGAGTAGATTCCTTGAAGGGGCGCTATATAAATCTTATAGACAGAAATAGAAATCTTAGTAAAATCAAGTCTTGTCAAAGAAGTCGAATAAGGTTTCAAACAATACTGCTGTTTATAAACTGTAGTCATACAGATGTGTTTGGACACCTTCTAAAAATGCGAAATATTTACATTGAAGCACAACTGATGAATAAGATCAACTAGAAGAAGCTAAACATACGAAGCAATCGTCATCTATCGATGATTATACATATAAAGGCATTTGTTCCCTTTGCTAGGTCGTATGTCATATAGCTGATATGACAGGATCATATCACCTTTAACCTTCATTGACGACTTGGATCCAATTGAGTGTAATCATGAAGTTAAACTTCTGAAATTTTTTGGGTCAAAACTGAATATTTGTTGCCTGAGATTGTCATTGGGGTTGTTTTTTCTGTAGCTGCACGTCTTGTGATTGTCTGACCTAAAGTAAATAAGACAATATAATACAATTGTAGTATTAAAGTCAAGGGCATATAATGCTGATTGCATTCGTTAGGTGTTACAAACTCAACAAATGGAAAGAATAATAACAACGTCATTGCTTGATACTTTGTGTAAACGTTGCTAAGAAATGTATCAGACCGAGAAACTTAAGGTAAATAACTTATATCAGCGCCTTTTAGATCTGCTGAACGGCTTAACGATTATTATGATTTGCTATTAATATCTTGCGTTCTTCTATCAGTTGATGCCTTGGATCCTATTTGAAAGATTTGCAGTCTTTGATAATTTGTCTTGTGAACATCTGGTGCACTTATAAATGAGGGAAAATTACTACTTGATCGTTATTGTTTTAATTTGTTTCCACAACTTAAATTCGTTTACTTAAAAATGCATCCGTAGCCATTCAAAATAAATATTGGTTAAGTAGTACAGTTACTTCTATTGTATCGACGTCAAAATACACACGGCATCATCCCGTAGCGCACCAAAACCAAACCATAATCAGTTCAATATCCAAATGACAGTTAAAGAAGTAAGAGAAGCTGTCGACGGATTTAAACAAATTCCAAAAAAGTAAACCTTAAGTTGAGAACGAAATAATATAAGCGACTGAACAGAGCGGACAGATACAAAGAGAGAATTCCAAAATCGAGATACAACCACCGAAGAATCTCGATCAAGAAGTACAGTTCTAGCGTTAGATATAACCAGGCCTCCTTGCCTATTTTTCGGACAAGTAGGCGCCGGGAAAAATACTGAACAAACTAGCTGCGGCTTGCCCGAATCGGAAGAGTATTAGACTATTAGTAGCTACTAGCTTGCACACTACCATGACCTTTACAGCTTTATTCATTGATGTACTAAATAATGGACGACGCCAACTATTCGAAATTTATGTTTGTTTCGGTCAGAAGTAAAATCTTGCCCCACCATTGAAATTTACCCTACGCCTATGTATGTATGTTTCGTTTATTAATCCACAATGACAAGGCCGCATCTGGTTACAGAGAATACAACTAAGAAACAACGAATGAACTAGTTATGGTTTGAATTTAAGGCAATATGAGTCGGATGATAAAATTTCTAAGGACTAAGTTATGGGGTGTAAGTCGTAAATGTTAAGATTGTGCATCAGTGGCGGCGCAAGACATTTTTTTAACCAGGGCAAAGTAAACAGCGCAGAGGACTAGGCCTATTTATGCCCCGAACAAATTCTGGGCAGGGCAAAAATTCTGGCAGGGCAACGAATTCGGCAAATGCTTTTTTTTACCAAGGCATTTGCCCTGGCTCGACTTGGTGTAGCGCCGCAACTGTTGTGCATGAAACGTAGGAAGGAGTTGATGCAGCATATGGCTTGGATTCGCAATAATGACTTGAAAAAGTTTAATCTCAATCGTCCGCACTTGGTCACTGAATTTCGGCAAATTGCTATCGATGTTTCCGAATATCTTTAGCCTTAGAAGGAATCTCTCTTTGTGAAGTGTTGCGAAACATAACGAAACATTACATTTCAATGGACAAGAAATAGACTTATATCAAATAGCTGCAGTCTTAGGAAGATGCTCGATGAAGCGTCTACTTCATCGAAACAGAGGTTTACCTTGCTGTCTTTAAGTCGAACTAAACCGATCCATGCCTTGCCAAGAGCTGTCGAAATGAAGACCTTTAAAGTTTTATACAACCTAGATCATAGATGTTAAAAACGTTTTTCGTTTTTTATTTTTTTCCAAAAACGTCGTTTTTTTCGTTTTTTATTTTTCTTATCGTTTTTCCCGTTTTATTATGTAACTTTATTTATTTATTTATTTACTGTCTGTTAATGTTTTCAGTTTCTGTTTAATTTTTTGTCTGATGTCCCTTACGTTGTCTCCGTACTTTCAAGGATTCAGCTGATTTACCTCACTATTTACGTCATCATTTGAGAAATAAATACTTTATGAAATAGCACAGTACAAGAAATAAAGTTATTTCTAAGTTATCTAAAATGCTAAAAGAAAAGGGTGCGGAATGGATTCACGTTACTTTGATAAACGAGAAAGACAAACTCAGCATTGGCTAAATTGAAATGCATTTACTTTGAGAAAGTTTACACTATAGGCCCTATAGGCCGTAGTCTATACCTCCAAAGTTTAGTTTTAATTGTGTTAGTTTAGTCAGCATGGACTTATGTGGACTTATGTTTACAATTTAAACTTTAAAAAATTTCAATATTTTCAACTTCTCAATTTCTTATTAAACAAAACTTATACGAAATAAAATAATTGTTGTAGATTGATACTGTAGGCCCTACTTTGTGTTTACTAATAAAGTTGCGTTATTTGCTTATTAAATTCTGTAAACAAGGTTGTTAATTTTAAATTTCAGTAGGGCCTACAAGATGCGAGAAGGTCAAATTACTTTCTTTTATGGTTTTTTTCCGTTTTTCCCCGTTTTTTTTATTTTTTTGAAAAAAACGACGTTTTATTCCGTTTTTTATTTAGTTTCTATCGTTTTTAACAACAATGACCTAGATTAATATTAAATCGCTGGTTTATCCTATGTGTTTTAATAGAGCCTACAAAAATCTTGTTGCTTTATTTTCAATCTACCTGCAGTTTAGTATTACATCCCTTGAGTATAACAGAATGTAAAAAATCAAACATCCTCACTTCTGTATTTTTTGCGGGTCGCGTGGATGAATCCAATTGCAAACGCTGCAATCAACCCTGTAGCTGGCAGCACCACAGCAAATACGATAGATGCTGCAACGACTGAGCCTGTAAGTGCAATATTATCTTAGACCTTAGGCCTTCCTGTGCATATATATATATATGCACAGGAAGTTAATTGCTCATATATATATATATATATATATATATATATATATATATTATATATATATATATATATATATAATCAATGCAATTATAAATACCGCACTCAAACGCAAATTACATGCTAATACTACCCAGCACTACGTGTTGCTGCGCGCCTGTGAGTTAGGCGAGTTCGGCTCATTATAAGATTATTAAAACTGATTCCTTAAGGAACTATTTCAAATGTGCATTGCAGTCAAATTCATTCTTAACTGTTACATGTTCACAATAGCTTTAGAGGTTTAAGTTTTAAATATTCTCTAAACTATTTTCCCAACAATATTGACTGTTTTCTGTTACACAGCTGTTTCCTTTCCTGAAGTTAACAAGAGATCACCAGTGGAAACAACAACGCAGCAAAAATATCAAAATGGAGAAAAGATAATATATCTCTTTAGAACAGCCTGAAGAGTTCTTCCAGTAGAAAATTTTGTTAGGCCTATTCGATTCAGATGTAGCCAGGATCAGCCATATAATGAACCATCCAGCCAACAAGCAAATAAATAAAACAATGTGGAACCTAAATGTGCTGTTGATAGTGGAGATATTCTTACTTCTGCTTTCGGATACGTGGACCAGTCTGGACAGAACCGTGCATTGTTTGCCCCGAATGAAGCACTCAGACTCGCACTTGTACCATCCGGGTTTCTGTGGTGTTAACGTTGACTTGTGAGATACAACTTCTTCGTGTACTCCATCGAACCACTTCCACTTGTAACCACACGACTGACTACTAATGGCAGAACAGTTAAAATTCTTTTCTGTGTCCATTATCGTCTCGGTGGTTGAGTTATCAGCTTCCAAATCTTCAACAGCAACAATATGTACAGTATTGGGTACAATATTTTGCCCATTTGACATATTTAGAACTAAAACGTAATTATGTAAACGAAAGGTTATGATGTCAAGTAGACTATCGAGGAGTAAGTCTAGCACACAAAAGGTAAGTCAAGCACACAAAAGGTAAGACAGAGTACTCTAGGCTATGTTATTGATGCATGAATTTGGTGTTGTCGTTATTGTCTGTGTTATTGCATATCGTGTAACAGGTCTTCTATAAATTACTCAGTGATGAATATCCCATTGATCTATGCATGGTATTATGAAATCCTAGTTTAAGAGGACAGTAGGACACATAGATCTACACCGAGTAACAAAAGCAGCGTTTTCTGTGGTACACGAAGGCGCTATATTAAAAGTCTTGATACATACATAAAAGTTTTACACACACACAAACACACACACACACACATATACATATATATATATATATATATTGATGTGGTAGGTGTTTTGCGTATTAGGCTATTAATTGCTTGTATATATCCACCTACATATGATGCGGATGAGGCCTGATGAGCAGTTGTGTTGTGTTTTAGATGATATAGTTGTCTCACAGACGTACGAAGTATCCTGTAGACCGAACTTCGCATTTATAGTAAGATGGCAAGTCACACTGTTACCAGTATGCCTGCAGGATACACCTTTCGTCGTGAGGTTAACCGATCCAACTTCTCTCCATTGTACTATCGGTGGAATGTTGCCTTTATACGACACGCTGCATGACAGCTTCAGTTCGTCTGGTTCCATGTTGCAGCTATTCGGCAAAAGGACTCCGTCTGGCTTCATGTTTGTGTGGCAGATTGGAGTAGATTCTGTGCATAATAAATAGAACAGACATCTTGGATTATTTTCTGAGAACAGCAATCCAGTAGGAAATATTGTAACAAATACAGCGTTGTAGAAAACTCTATTCATATGATCCATCCTATTGATTCATTTACCATGCACAATGCTAGACTTCTCAAATTAGGGCCATTGCCGCAAAGAAAACTCATGGACTTAAATAAATTTAATGAACCCCCGAGATTAAGCGAAAACGTGAAACAATTTCTTCAACTTAACAAAAGTATCGGTTTAGTCAAATTTATCTCGCTGTTCAAATGATAGGAATGCAAAAATCTTCAAGGGTAAATTTTTATGTTTCAACATTTCTAAAAACATATTATCTATGGATCATTAGTCTTGGTTTGGGAATAATGAATCTTGTCGCTCTAAAGGAAGTTTGGTGTGTATGCCAAATTTAGAATGAGGTAGATTGAAAATGAAGCGATAAATCCAAGAATACAAGGAAGCAACCTATGGAGGAAATGAGTGCTTTAAGACTAACCCAAATACTATACAAATTAAACGTTCGATTTTTAACGCTTAGCGTTTGCTACTATCACATCACACACTCTCGCCCATCGTTTGATTATAGTTTACTCTGTGTTAGCCTGCATTACGTTTTCTTACACAGAGAACGTTTTAGAGTAAAGTGATTTTGTGTAGCTTTACCTAAAACCACCAATTGAGCTGAGCTCGAATCTCCAATCCCACCGTTATCTTGGCAGACATATCTTCCTGCATCATCCGCGTGTACCACCTTCATTATCAGTCTGAATAAGCCAATGCTTTTGTTTTTGTAAATTTCAAATCTGCTCTCGTATCGCCGATGTATTTTTCCAAGACAATAAATGCAGATGTCTTCATGATCTTTGGCCCCGACTCTGTAGTGATACCAGTTGATAGGATTTCTATTCAAGTCCGATGCACAGTCAAAGTAGGTTGACTGACCAATCACCGCTTCTTTATCGCGCGGTTTAACAAGTAGATCAGCGGTGACTGAAGTGAGACAGCAAACATCATAGTCATTATAGTCACGCGTGTGTTGAAGGAAAATGCGGAAACTTATAACAGACTGAGGTGATGCTTAAGTGTCCAAGAGGAAAACGCATATAAGCATTTATTGCTTTCCAGTCAAATTAGATGATATTATAGGAGACTGAACAATGATTTTACTAACGATAAGCCTCATTATACGCTGTAGAATAAAATAGACTAAGAATAATAGGATTTTCTTGGACCTGCACGTTGTAGGCCTATCTCTGGACGCAGCTGCACTCGCGAATAAGTTGGTGCCATGCGCTTAGCTTTTAAGTAGCGATTTAGAAATTTTTAGATTACGATTACTATTAAGGCGTAAACTTTAAGAATTTCGCGAAGCATGAAGAAATGCATTGCTTTCTAAATGCCATATAATTCAGTCCATGGCACTCCTGAGCGGAGAGGTCCGGTCGAAGTAACTGATACGCGCAGTCAAGAATCTCTAACTGCATGGTTATACTTACTAGTTAAAAATATGCAGCAAGCAAGATTCAATCGGAACGCGACCTTTTTGACTCCATTTCTGATTGCTGCAACGATACTGTCATCAACCAAACCCTAAACAAAAGATTGAAAATATATTTGAACTTTTACTTCAATCATGTACAATCTATATTCCCTGACAATATAAGAAGTGACAACGGAACTTACTCTTAGTGTCAAAAGCAGGAAACGAATACTAAGATAAAGCTGGTGAAACTGGTTTCCGACAGTCTCCAAACCTTTAAATTAAGATTTAAATTCGGTTTCAGAAACAGAATGTGTGAACGTGCTGCTAGCTCGTTTTAATAAGTTTTGCTTCACTTTCGTGAGGTACTTAAAAGTCGCTATTCTCACATTCCAATCCCACATAACAAACCTTTGCAAACCTTGTTTCTGTCACATCAGAGCAATACGTCACGTAGGGTCTGCTCTTATCAAAGACATGTCAGACCTTAGCCTGCTCTCTTGTCTGGTCTCGTCTAGATTATGCCAACTCTGTTATAAAAATTGTGCAGACATTATAAGATCTCCAAGTCAGCAGGCTCCTTCAACGAATCCAAAATGCTGTCGCTCACGTGGTTTTTCGTGCATTCTCTCGTTAAAACTACTTAACTTTGCTCGGTCAGCTGCATTGGCTTCCTGTAGAATTCAGAATAAGATTTAAACTGTCTTGTCTTACTTATTAAAACCCTCAAAACGAGCACTGCTTCCTACCTTCAACTACTACTATCTCTTTACATTCCCATCATGCAGTTTGCGATCTTCAGCTGGGTCTTTTGGTTGAGCCTCGATGTAGCACTGTCATGGGCTCTCGTGCATTTTATGTAGCTGCCCCTAAGAAAAAGAACCGACTACCAATGTTTGTCCGAATTCGAACTTACAGAAAAGCCACAAAACTCACTATTTATCATTGGCTTTCAAACATTTTGAAATCGAATAGCCCTTCACAATTAACAGCGCCCCCGATTTGCAATTCTGTCTGATTTTGCGCGCGTTAAAAATGTTTCTATTAATACTAATAAAATAGTAAGTGTCCGCACACATATTTACATATATACCACATAGTGGTCTAACAGTATCTCAATAATAGCTGTTTGTTACACTATAGCAAAATTGAGTCTCTGTTGAGAAGTTGACATCAAATATTTTATGGATGGAAACGTTTGAAGACGAATTATGTATTAGGTTACAAGTAGGCCTATTGTCCATAAACTAGTGATTATTAAAGTTTGTTTACTACAAGGAAAAAATAAAACGTAGTAAGAGCCTAATAATATTCGTATTCATTGACAAGCTTATTGACAAACCGCAGTAACCTACATTTAAACAATTCAAACATGACGGTACAATAATATTATTATCAAGATCTTAATTAACACACGTCTTGGCAGCCTGCAAGCTCATTTTACTGCCATGGAGTGGAATGCTGTGTCGACCTAGACGGGGCTATCGGGTATCGATCCGCGACTTTTCAAGATCTAATGCTTTTCAGGCCAGAGTGTTACTTAACATTCATCTATCCCTTTCCAATAGCAGAATTTCTGAGAACTAAACTCAGTTGTGCCTCACAAATGAAGCTATCTGAATTATAGGCGCCGTCTTTTGCTTTTGTCTCTGGGTGCCAGTCAGGGGCGGATCCAGAAGGTTAATCAAAGCTTTAAAGGATCAACGGAGCTTTTTTAGGATATCATCTCCGAAAAACTGAAGACCTTTTTTTAGTCATCCGTGTGTAAACATAAGAAAAATTGAAAAATTTTAAATGGGGGCCATGGCCGGATCTGGTGCCAGTGCATATTTTAAGATAAATCTCTCTTAAAATTTGACGACTTTTTAAGGAATTCTTCCCCCGAAAAAATGTGACGACCTTTGTTTTAGGAATACCCCAAAAAATTGAATTTAAGGTCCGAATTCTTCTGGGTGCCAGGCCCCCACTGAACTTTTTCTCTGGGTGCCAAGGCCCCCAAGAAGTCGGCGCCTATGATCTGAATCAGAATAGCAACTACTAATCTAATTAATATAATATATTATAGCTTTAGGTGAATTACGAACAGTCTGAAGCAGAAAAACATGTCTAAATCAATGAAGACGGTAGAGAAGTTTGGACGAAGCCCGATGTCGCCAGCATCGCGTAGCATCAGTGACCTCTTGACCTCTGTGACTTGTCCTTAGAGCTGATACTGCTATGATATAGAGATTACGTATGGTAGATTCTGTGGAATAGGATTTGAAAAATATAGATAAAAGAGAACTGAAAACAGAGTTTAAGTTATAAATAAACCAGTACACGGTAACTGTAAAGATGATGGTTTCCTCAGGAATGTCACGAATCACATTAAACAAAAAGGCATTATCGTCTAAGTAATAATACACTGAAACGTCAAAAGATTCATTTATAGAAAATTAGGTAACGATTTAGACCTTGAAAATCGTGACATCCAGGACATGAAGCTGAAATGAGTCAGTGGACACCTGCGAGCTATTTGATGCTGAGCAAAGAATAGAGTGCTCTAAAAGTTGAAAGGGTAGATAAAATCTCCATGTTATGGTACTATAATTTTTCTTTTGACTCTTTAACCAGATAAATTGATAATTGAAGACAATCTCACCTTCTTAATGTAGGACATCGTTAAAGGTCTGTCATGCGACTGTTGATCAATCACTGACTGCAAGGCAACTACTGCATAACTTCAGTTGAATGAAACAGCACGCATAGCACGGCGCGCATGTCGTTGGCTACTGACTTCTTTATAAGTCGAAATAAAGTTCTAAAGAGTTAGGGAGATAAGAATAGTTGCAAATATTGGCTATACTTTTACTTTGAGTAAACGTAGAGCGCTTCAGACCATAAAGCGTGTCTTCAACGTGCTTTCACAAAGCATGACTCATTTCAATTTATGTCTTGGATGTCACGATTTTCAAGATATAAACTTAAAATGAGTCACACGCGGCGCTTCACTGACTTTGGAAGGGGGCAATTACCGATTCAGACTGTCATGTTCTTTCAGTGCTTGGAGCATTTTAAGTGGACTCTTAAACATGACTAGGTAAAAGTTTCTATTGTTACATTTGTGCAACATTTTCCAAACGCTTTTTGTGTTGATTTTTAACACACCATAAAATCAAACTACATGTACACTTTTATGCTAATTTGACAAACACACAGTTATCTAATCTAATCTAATGACTTCTATAGCGCTGTTATCATAAACGTTCGTATAGAACTACAATGAAATCTTACAACTGGAGGTCAGACATTTACAAAGTCAGAAGTTCCTTGATAACTTGATAACAGTAGTGCAAATACTTAAGTTGCAAAAACTGGAGTTACTTGATAACTCTATCTCCGGTGAAAACTATAGCAAAACAACAAGATGCATTCATTCAAGTTTTTATGTAAATGTTTAAAAGTAAAAGCGACAAATATGATTCCTCAAAATTGGTGGCTGGCCAAGGTTAGCTGAATGAATGAATGAGTGAATATTAATTGATTGGCCTAACAATCGGTGATCACACGATGCTAACATAGCCTTGCAGGTATCAACAGGGTAATCCAAACTGGCCAAAATGTTAGTAAAACACTCTATTTACACATTGAAGTGTTTACATGCAGTTTAATAACGAGTTTTCACTTCAATGTCACATGAGTTTCACTTTATACTTTAAACAATACAAGTGACCAAAAAGCAATAATAGTGTAACAAGGTTTCACCAATAGTGCAAAAACAGCAGTAAACAATGTTTCTCTCATATTGGCGATACATTCTTCAGCATTGAAATTCAAATTGTTTTCTATATGCTTCATTAGCACTGATCCTGCACATGTGACTGCATAATTACATTGACATAAGGAGGTGTAGCAGGGATAGATTGTTCAGTAATGTTCTGATCATCAAGGTCAGTAATGTTCGGCTCTTCAACCATCAGGTTGTTTCCTTCTAGACCAGAGTAGATTGGAGAAATTGGTATAGCTCGAGAGTCTGTTAAGTTTGAGCAGTATGGGAGTTCTGTAGAACCAAATTGCTCCACGCGTAGGCCTGGATCTCCAGTGTTGTTTTCGTTTTCAGTTTCAGGTGTTGCCGTTTCGTCGATATCAGAATAATGATGTACAGATGATGAATTGCTGCTCGAATTTCTCTTCGGCTGTCCTACAGCAGAAATGACTCACAGGGCTGTCTTTTTGAAAGCAATATCTCCCAAATTTCTTCATACAGGCCATGCAAGCATAGCCATATGCAAAGAAAAGAGAGAGAGACAGAGAAAGAGACGGAGACAGAGAGAGGGGGAGGGAGAGAGGGAGAGTGACGGAGACAGAGAGGGAGAGGGAGAGCGCAAAAGTAATTTATCAGTGGTGCAGTATTCAAATGATGCGCATAATGAACTTTTAAGACGCGTCAAAGCTGGAAAGCGATATTGATTGCATTGAGCAATTGTGAGTGAAGAACTTGCTCTCGGTCCCTCTCTTTGTCTCTTTGTGCCGTCGGCTCTAGGAGCCCTAGCGATCGTCATGCCACACAGTCTCCGTTGCCGTCTTGCTACTTCTCCCAGTAGCCCTTGAGTCGCGCTTTGGCCTGGGAGTCCCACCTCAGCGCTCCGGCCTGGGAGTCCCTCCATCCGCGACCATCGGCGTGGTTTGGTGTGTGGCATGACGATTTTCTTGGCATGATTAACAGGGGTGGTTTGCCATTGCCTTCCCCTGGTTTTGCCTGCCGTGCCCGTTCGTTCCCCCTCCTAGGAAGAGTACTTCCTAGGAAGGGTACTAACGGTCCGCACCACGAGAAGGTGGGCACGGAGGACTTTGGTTCACCAGCCCAGGTCGGATCCGAGTCTACGCTCATCAGAGTCGTCGGTCAGGTCGCCTCTCTGCTTTACTCTGTACCAGAGTGACTGGTGAACCTTTGCGGACCAATAGCGTCTTAGACGGTCCCTACACAGTAATAATCACATGGTAGGTTTAAACCACCACCATTATTATTATTATTATTATTATTATTATTATTATTATTATTATTATTATTATTATTATTATTATTATTATTATTATTATTATTATTATTATTATTATTATTATTATTATTATTATTATTACTATTATTACTATTATTATTATTATTATTATTATTATTATTATTATTATTATTATTATTATTATTATTATTATTATTATTATTATTTATTATTATTAGTATCGCGCATTTATTGAGCACCACTATCTAATGACCAAGCATCAATCGATGGCGCTGAGCATCTAAGGGGAGACTCATACCCGTATTCTTCATGGTACAAAACGTGAACTCTAACTAATCGTCTACAATGTCCCACTCTCTTGCCTGTGGAATTCGTTTCCAGTGTTAACTATGCTCTCCTAAAACACTTACTGCGCTTTTGTCTAAGACGCTATTAGCAAAGAGAAGCATATGTCGATGTGTTGAGCAGAAGTATTTTACTACCTGCAATGAACTTCGTTCTCGGTGTGCATTATAACATGGCGTAAGTAGGTCGCCATGACGGGCATTCCCACTTTAATAGGCAAAGCATATTATTCATACAGCCGCTGCCGAAAGTGAAAACAAGCCATTTGCTAACTTCAGTGAAGCTTTGTTCTTAGTGTAGGCTACATATATCGCAGGCGTATGTAGGCCTACGTCAGTGTGCACAATAGCATAGGTGTAAGTACGTCGCAATGACGTTCATGCCCAACTCATTACATAAAGCATATTCAATAGGCAGAGCATAATTATTATTCACAGAGCCGCAGCCGAAATTGAAAACAAGCCATTCCCCTGAAAAGGTAAAAGTTAAGTATACACGCATCTGGATATCTATTCTAGTCTCCGATCTGATCCTATGCGATCCGTTCCGATGTTGATCCTGATTTTGATCCCAATCAGGTTTTATTTAATCCGATAACTTCTAATGCAGCGTTTCCCAAACTGTGGGTCGCGACCCAAAAGTGGGTCGCGAAGCTCTGGCAAGTGGGTCGCTAACATAACGCACAAGGGATCGACAGATATTATATATTTTATAGCATTTCATCTGACGCATCTCAGACGATCTGAGTATCAGGTTGTTGCTCTCTTCTGTTCTGCTCGAGTCACGCTGCTAAACCTTACCCCCAATGATCAAACATCAAGCCAGGTTAGCATAGTTATGCTCCATGGATTGCGGTGACCTATTCAGACCTATTCAATGCATTGTGCAGGCCATTGTTCAGCTCTTAACTTAGAAAGTAGCCTGTGTTGAAGTGTAGGTGAAATGTAAAACATTGTACATGTCAGACCAAACCCCTGCGTTTACACATACCCGTTCTTTGCATATACAGTTACAAATCAGAGCACGGCACTTAGTTCAAACTCGCAAGGCAATTATTCTTTAAGTACCCCAGCAGAATGACTAATTAGATCACTATCGCAGGAAAAAGATAAGTCTCTATGATAGACATGTGGTATCATTAACAATAATTATTGGGGAACCTGAAAATTTTAAACAAAATCTACCAAAACTACCCTGGCACAAATAGGTAGCAAGATGTCTCGTTCTTATCCAAGACCATCGAGCAGATAGCGGCAGCTCAACTCCTCGTCCACCTAGAGATGAAACAACCTCCTTCCATCATGCCAGTCTGGTTTCAGAAAGTTCCACTCGACTGAAACCCTGCTGCTCCGCCTTTTATCAGACCTCTACGGGGCTATCGATAGAGCAGAGTTGACTCTGCTGCCCTATTCGATGTTAGCGCCGCGTTCGACGCTGTAGACCATGATATCCTACTAATGCGGTTGCATTTTACGTTTGGGCTGGCTGAAAATTTTCTGGAGTGGATTAGCTCTTTTCTCTCTGGGGGTTCTCTCAAGGTGGTGCATTGATCGACTAGGTCTCTGTGGGTCCCTGCCCCATAATGGTCTGCCCAAGGGCTCCGATCTTGGTCCCCTACTGTACATCATATACACCTCTGGCCTTGCCCTGCTCCTTGCGGATCATGGCTCTTTAGCCCAGCTCTATGCAGATGACACGCAGGCAAATATGCATTGCCCGTCGCATAATGCTGCTTCTGTTGTAGGGGTTATGGCACAGACACAGTCTGATCTGGAGATGTGGATGGCGTCAAACCGCCTCCGCTTAAACCCTTCTAAAACTAAATTTATGTGGCTGGGTACCCATCAGCAATTGGCTAAGCTTAACCTGCCCTCTCTCTCCGCACAGTTTCCTGGCTTTACTTTCTCTGCCTCGGTCCGCGACCTTGGCATTCTATTGGACCAGGATCTAACTTTTGCACTACACCTTCTTCGCCTCAAACGCGACTGCCTTTACCAGTTCCGTCAGCTTCGTACTGTCGCTCGCTCTCTCTCAGCAACAGCAGCAACTACACTTGTACACTTTCGTCACAGCTCGTCTTGACTATTGCCATTCCCATTACTCTGGTCTCCCTTCTGCACGCCTAAATTGCGCGCCTTATTGGCCAAATACCAAATTTTGGCCATGTGTCAAATTATATGCTGGATGTACTGCATTGGCTCCCTGTACGACAGTGCATAGAGTACAGGATCGCTTCCTTGGGTTGGCGATGTCAAATGGGCCTCGAACTAATATACCTGATAGTCCTCTTCCGGCCTGTGTCGGACTGCTCGAGTCCTCCGCTCGGCGGGGAGGGTGGGTTGATGGTCTCCGTCCCGTTTGCCTGTACTGCTATGATGCAGACCCGCGCCTTCTCGGTGGTCGGCCCGACCATATGGAATGGCCTTCCTCCTGAGCCGCGCCTACATCCTATGTCTTCCTCAGGTACCTTCTATGACCGCCTGAAAACTGTTCTTTTTGACGTGCTGGAGTCGGCAGCGCCACGAGTAGTTCTCTTGAAGAGGTGCTACATAAATCTATGAATGAATGAATGAATGAAAAGATGCGATTATGCTCGATGAGCGGAATCTTTACGCATTTCTAGTGCTTAAACAAGCATAAATAATGTCGAGGTAAATGGAATGTTCAACACACAAAACGCTTTATCTCTTACCTTGATTTCTGATTTTTCGAAAGGCAGATGCAACTATGATAATGCCAATACACAGAAATGCACCAATCCCAAGACTTGTGACAAGCGTTGTGGGAAATACTTCTAAAATAAACAAATGTGCGAATTTTAATTACAAGAAAAACATAAGAAAATCGATCAAAATATAAATTTTCTGTTCTCAAGTATAGCTCTAGTATTAAATTCACACCACTGGTAGGAATATTTCAAAGTCAGGTCTTTTAGATGCAACTCATTTAAGGGATTCGACAAATGCACTCTTAGACCTTTGATAAAATACTAAAGAAAGGATATGCAGATGAATTTTATGGAGAGCCTTTTGATCGAAATTGTAAATCTCCACTTGTTGACTTTTTCCTCGAAATCACATGAACCTACCTAGTATTGAAGCAGAAGTAGAATTGACTGCAATCGGCATATCATCACAGCTCAAGTGTAATTGATTTGGAGTCCATTGTCCATCAACACAGCGCATCAACCAGTTGGCTCCTCCAGTCTTTGTACAAGTTACGCGAAAACCACTTCTAGTCTTTGTGAAATTTGCATATTTGGGTGGAAGGAACTCGGGACATCGAGAAAAAGCTGAAGCAAATTATATTTAATTAAGGATCAATAAATAAGTGTAAACAGGATTATGCTATTGGGGTCATTATCCGAAATGTTACAAATTTCGTCCAAAAATTTTTTGTTTAGAAAAATTGCTTGCAAGTGTTTTTTTAGTCACGTACATAGTTAAATTTAACTATTTTGAAAGAAATCCACTATTTTTTTGATCATAAGTTAATTTTTTTCAGAATTTATAAAGTCAAAACTCCTCTTTTTTCATTACAGTCCGACCTTTTTGTGTAATCATATTTAATCACAGGGACCTGAAATATTCCTCTGGTGCTTATAAAATGGCAATTTCCTAAAAGTAGTTGATACCAGCATTAAGTAGGAATACAAGGAATACCAGCATTGAGTAGGAATACAACAGACCTTTCCTTCCTTTCATTTTGGTGTCAAGAAATTAAGACACTTTTCGAAATTATTCAAAAAAAGATATATTATTTTTAGCTGCAGAAAAAAATCTGTGCAGCATTACCTATAACTGTATGTTATATGCATTAGATACAAGTTGAACAACATTTCAAGAGTTGCTAGTAAATTCTAATTACATGCAATTTATTTTTATATCAAATAATTCACGAAAAATACATGGAATTCACTCTTAGCGATGCGTCATTACCATCCATGGCAAGATGCGACTGTCATGATAAAATAGCAGAAATCTGATGTATACGGATGGCAATGATGAAAAACAACCGCGGACGGTAATGACAAAATGATTAAATTTATGACAGCCGTCAAATATTTTCACTTGAATTACTCTATAAGACAAGTAATTTAAATAAGCTCAACAAAAGCGGTAAGTAAAAATAAGTTATCGATGTTATAAGCTACCTAAACCAGGAAATACAACACGAGATGGTAATGAATCAGAAATTTACTTTTTTGTAATTTGGAACACACAAACTTAAATTAAAAATAAAACATTATGAATTTCAACACAAATCTGTGTGATTCCATTAATAGTTGACAATATCTTGTTCCTGATGTTTTTCTTTTAGTAAGTAAGCACGTTCTGTAAAAGTTATAGGCTTCCCAAAAATTGAGATGGCTATGATGCTTATTTCTATGGACAAGTATAAATAGGCTCTAAAAAATAAATATTACGAAAATGAGTCTAAATGTTTCATTATTGCATATGCTGGCTACTAATTAATCAAAATAAAATACCTTTGTTACAGGTTGTAATGAAAAAAATTTGCGTAAAAGCTGAATTTAATGCATGGTACACCGTCTCGGACAGTGGATGGTAATGATATTTTGTATACATTTAGTAATTTATTTCTAAATTTCCAAAATCCAGCAGCTACAACAATTATGGGAAATGTTAATCTGCTCATTCTTTGAAGGATAGGCAAAAAATTTGAAGAAATTATCGACAAAACTCAAAAAACCAGCATGGGACATAAATTCTGCACTTTTCGGATAATGACCCATTGAGGCGTAATTTTCGATGATTTTCCGTTATGGCCTGTGCTGGCTGATAATTATGAGTTTTAAGGTCGTCGTAGGCACTTTTGTATTCGTAGACCCCAACGCAACTGCTGACTCCACATTAAAGCTACATGCATTCACATTAGCTTAACTTAAACTGTTTCAGTACAAAAGTTATTAAATTCATATTTGCTGTTATTTTTAATTTTCCTTTTTCCATTTTTCCCGGTTAATCATTCAATAAGCTTATCTCATTTTCAGACTTTCGTAGGCCCCTCAAGGTTTCGTAGGCCTAGTGGATAAAACGGCCCTGATTATGAGGGTGAAAAAAACGGTGAAAATTTAACAAGGTTTCCAAAATTTTCGTTTCTCAGATAACTTAGCATCAGCTTACTTTCACTTATGAAGCTCATTTAATTTGTAGAATCATTGCTGAATCAATCATTGCCAATAAAGCAGTAAGAAATTTCGCCAAATCTAAGTTATCCTACAAAAATTTAGCAAATAGCATTTCTTGATTACGAAAAATAAATGTCGCCTTGTCTTTTTAGTGATTAATTTTATTTTGTCTAGGTGACGTGAATACATTTGACGTTCATGCTGCCTACACTTGTACATGCATACATATATTTACCAACACATGTCTTGTTATACATACATATATACAAAACAACACGGAAAGACACACTTGAAACTGAAAACATTTATTTGTACATTTCTTTTCAGGCGCATCAATTGTCGTGCCAAAGAGAAAACGCAACACTAATAAAATTATAATCGTGATCTGACATTAATAAAGCGCCACTTTAAGAAAAAAACTCATCAGTGGCGATACCGACCCAAACCAGTGAAATTACTGTCATGTAATAGGCCTAAAAGAGACTTCAGGCGCTTGCGAAACTGTGCAATATGGACTACAAAGGGTTAATACTGCAGAACCGCTCTATATATATATATTCATGTAATAATTCACTTATTTATATTGTCATTGATGAAAATATAATTCACTTGTTCATTGCTAAATATGAAATAAACACATTACATTATATTTTTCAGTAATGGTGCAACGTCTTTTGAGAACCTTGAAAAGGCATTTCAACCGTTTTATTAAAGCGTCATTTCTAACTGCATTTTCAATCAATCAATCAATCAATCAATCAATCAATCAATCAATCAATCAATCAATCAATCAATCAATCAATCAATCAAACAATCAATCAATCAATCAAAGAAGCTTTATTGCAACCGAAGACAAGTCACAGGTGACGTGCATGATAATTGGTTACATATGGTTGTCAACGGATAGCAAAGGAGTGCCCAAAGGGACCGTGGTCTCGCTAAGAGGGTCTCCATTACAGTTGGATTATCAATTTAAAGAATAACTGACTCGTGGGCACCAATCCATTGGCCGCTCGATCTGTTTATGGGTCATTATCCGAAATGTTACAAGTTTCGTCTCCGAAAAACAAAAATTTTTTATCCCCAAAATTGGTTGCAAGTGTTTTTATTAGTCACGTACATAGTTAAATTTAACTAATTTGAAAGAAATCCACTATATTTTTAATCATAAGTTAATTTTTTTATAGAATTTATAAAGTCAAAATTCCTTTTTTTCATTAAAATCCGGCCTTATTGTGTAATCATATTTCATCACAGGGACCTGATATATTCCTCTGGTACTTAAAAAATGGCAATTTCCTAAAAGTAGATGATACCAGCATTAAGTAGGAATACAACAGGCCTTTCCTTCACATAATATATTAGTCTGGTGTCAAGAAATTAAGACATTTTTCGAAATTATTTAAAAAAAGAAATATTATTTTTAGCTGCAGAAAAAAATCTGTGCAGCATTACCTATAACTGTATGTTATATGCATTAGATACAAGTTGAACAACATTTTAAGAGTTGCTAGTAAATTCTAATTACATGCAATTTATTTTTATATCAAATAATTCAAAAAATACATGTAATTCACTCTTAGCAATGCGTCATTACCATCCATGGCAAGATGCGACTGTCATGAGAAAATAGCAGAAATCTGATGTATTCGGATGGTAATGATGAAAAACAACCGCTGGATGGTAATGATAAAATGATGAAATTTATGTCAGCCGTCAAATATTTTCAAATATTATTTTTAGCTGCAGAAAAAAATCTGTGCAGCATTACCTATAACTGTATGTTATATGCATTAGATACAAGTTGAACAACATTTTAAGAGTTGCTAATAAATTCTAATTACGTGCAATTTATTTTTATATCAAATAATTCAAAAAAATACATGCAAATCACTCTTAGCAATGCGTCATTACCATCCATGGCAAGATGCGACTGTCATGAGAAAATAGCAGAAATCTGATGTATTCGGATGGTAATGATGAAAAACAACCGCTGGATGGTAATGACAAAATGATGAAATTTATGTCAGCCGTCAAATATTTTCACTTTAATTACTTTATCAGATAAGTAATTTAAATCAGTTCAACAAAAGCGGTAAATAAAATAAGTTGTCAATGTTATAATATACCTAAACCAGGAAATACAACACGAGATGGTAATGAAACAGAAATTTACTTTTTTGTAATTTGGAACACACAAACTTAAATTAAAAATAAAACATTATGAATTTCAACATAAATCTGTGTGATTCCATTAATAGTTGACAATATCTTGTTCCTGATGTTTTTCTTTTAGTAAGTAAGCTCGTTCTGTAAAAGTTATAGGCTTCCCAAAAATTGAGATGGCTATGATGCTTATTTCTATGGACAAGTATAAATAGGCTCTAAAAAAATAAATATTACGAAAATGAGTCTAAATGTTTCATTATTGCATATGCTAGCTACTAATTAATCAAAATAAAATACCTTTGTTACAGGTTGTAATGGATTAAATTTGCGTAAAAGTTGAATTTAATGCATGGTACACCGTCTCGGACAGTGGATGGTAATGATATTTTGTATACATTTAGTAATTTATTTCTAAATTTCCAAAATCGAGCAGCTACAAGAATTATGGGAAATGTTAATCTGCTCATTCTGTGAAGGGTAGGCAAAAAAATTTGAAGAAATTATAAAAAAAACTCAAAAAACCAGCATGGGACATAAATTCTGCACTTTTCGGATAATGACCCATATAGCAATTCGAACATTGCAAAATATAGTAAGCGATTCATATAATTTACTGTACTAGTAAAATTGTTGTTTTACCTACATACACGTATGTATGAACGCAGCCTATACATTTACTTTAGGCCCACTATACAATACCGAAGGACAGCTGTTTCTTATATCTTTAACCCCAAAATTCTCTAATCTCCCAGTCACAGCATCCAGAATTTGTAAGCAGATTTCAATAACTAGAAAACTATTAAAGCTATTTTAATTTCTAATGTTTTCACCTTCGTATTTGATAAGGAAGTAGATTGGCTCGAATCCGGGACTGTTAAAGTTTGTCAGGAATACATCAACTTCCTTTGCACCGGACTGACCAACGAGTATATCTTTCTGTCTCGTATCGCCACCGCATACATTGACATCCGAGCTCTTGCCATTATCTCTTACCACGAATTTTGCGTAAATGACACAAATGTTGGTTTTATGTTTTGACATGTTTCTCTGCCATATTCCGAAATCCAGCATGCTGAAACGAATGCCTTGATCGTGGTCCAATCGAATTTTCCAAGGGCATATAGATGATCCTTTGTTCGTCTCGTCCGTAACCATGCTTGCTAAGTTACCAGTATGCGTCGTTACGATTAGTGATTGGTTTGTCACACATTCTTCTCCGGGTGCTGAGTAAACTGAAATGTTTAATTGAACTGTATATAATATTAAATTTGTTGTATATCAAGTTTCGGAATTTCGAATGTGAAAATTTTACTGAATCGGATTCAACACTCGATTTTTACAAGCTAATTAACCTTGAATGTGTAATTAACTACTTTGAAATAACGTCTTCTAACTTAAGGTCTTTGTTGCAGTTCTCGCTGCGCAGGTCTTTAATTCAAATAACAAACACCGCTTTTCTCCAAATCATATCCTGATTCCTTCTCTTCCACTTACATCTGTCACCGCTGCAATCCTGAACACCTTCTACCTTATCCATCTGAATGTCTACCTTCCTGACCAGTGGATATTGACCTGGAGCCGAAACTGGCCTTATCTGCGTATCAGTTGTGTCTTGAATGAGCACTGTCAACAGCGGAATCTCGCGACTTTGCTTGCTTTGGCACTTCAGAAGTCTGAAGATTACGACGACGATATAGGCCTATTTTTGCATTGTTATTCCGTTTTAACGAACATTTTGGGCTAATTTATAAAAGATATAAATGTTTGAACGCTACATTGATTACCATATTCACAGTCGTATGTGATTATTATTATGTATTGGCTGTCCTCGCTTCCACAATAGGAACTTATGATTTCGATGAGATCCTTGTTGGGAAATTCAAGTATGCATTGCTGCCTTCCTCCACATTTGCTGTCGAAATACATTTGTACATCAATAGAACAATTGCTGTTGTCTGTTCCCTGCCATGGACATCTTCTTTTATTTGACTGTTGAACACAGACGGCATCGTCCACAATAATGACTTCGCTGTTTGAACACGAGGCGTTGAAAGTTTCCCACATACAAACTTCTTCATAGATGCCTAGATTAAGTAACCATGTACAACAACACCTTGGAAATACTTTGACCTTTTAAGTAACCCTAGGATAAGTCTAAAATCTACCAGTCACTCCTCCACTTTCCAATCCTTATTGTCCTAAATAAAGCCCACTTTAGCAGTTCCTCACCTTTATCTCCTCGTGATTTTCTAGCAACCGGAGTTCAGCTGCTTCCACCTGTTAAGCCGAATGGTTTAAGGCCTAGATCCCATGACAGGGCTTTACCGCAAGCCGACAACAGCATGAGAAAAACCTTTATTGTCAGAATGCTGTATACTTACTAACCAACTGGAGTCTGGACCTATGCTTTATGGTAATATATATATATATATACATTAGGGTTATAACTTTTTTACAACCTCATGTTCCTGTAGCTTAGTTGGATGAACTTTTGCCTAAAAACAAAGGAATGAACTGTCATTTTCAAATCTTTTGAAAAAAGGTCACCCCGAAATCAAAAATTCGATTTGTGTATATGTCACTGTGTAATGTATTATGTAATATGCATGCATAGTGCATATTAACATGTATTATAATACAGGAAAGAATGAGCTAGAAAATTTTACAATATTTGTACAATATTTTGTAGGTACATGTGTACATATGATACTTGTACAATATTTTGTACATTGTACAATGTACAACTGTACAATGTACATCACACTGCTTATTGCTAAGAATAAATTGATGTTGCAGTTTTTCTTTCATGAACTTCCCACATCACTTTGATTGCCCGTCCTGCGCACTGATTACTTCTTGCAATGGTATATTGAGTACGGATGGCTCTGCTTCCAGTGATTCTCCAATACCCACAATGCTTTTTTGTAAAGGTTTCAATATTTCTGACAAGTTCTTGAAGTCATTTTTATTGTACATATGTTTAGTAAACCAAATAGTCTGCCCAGTCATATGAAACGAATCTGCATATCTTCTCCAACGTTTTCCCTGTTGTAAGGATAAGAATGAATGAAAGGATAGCAAGAATGGACCTTGAATTCCATCTGGCATTGCTGATGTTTGGAATTTTCTTAAACTTAACCAGTGGAAAAAACCTTTTTCCTCAAAGATTCTGAGCACCCGTGTAAGATGGTATAACAGTTTCATGTCATCTCTCCAGCCTGCTTTATCGAGGATTTCTTCTGTTCCATTCACAAACTGTGCTTTCAGTTTCTCATACTTGTTCATCAGTTGATACATAAACGGATATTTTATGTTTGGAGACCTGGTGTTGCCAAAAAGTTCTTCGTCCATGGCCACCCTGAGAATCCTGCCCAGAACGTGATGCTGGCAACTGATAAATTGTGGTTTGCTGACACCCATGCCAGAGAACAAAAGTTGCAATTTGACAACAACTCCATTCTTTTTCCTGTGTTAACACTGGTTGTATCAGCAGTGGTCATCTTCGTTGCATTCCATAAGTTAATACAACTTATGGAACGCAATGAAGAACTTTTGCAATTCCTGCAACAATAGTTTCGGCATCGCCATCTTTCAGACGCAGACTTTTACTTCGGTTCTCTCATTCTTCAGTACCACACCCTGATATTCGTTTTTCTCAATATGCTTGCCATCAAAATATAAGGATCACGTTTCCATCTGTAACTGTTCAATAATTTCCTCCTTCAATTTAGCAGCATCTTTGGTAGCATATTTGCAATTTTCTTCTGTGACACTGTAGGCCTATACTGCCACTGAATTTTTTCTTAAATTAACAAGTTCAGTTTGCCCACAAACCCTTCTATATAGACCAATATTTGGATTCTTCTAGAAAGTGCTGAACAGTTTTAGGAAGTTCCAGATAGCTGTAAAAGTTCTAAACAGTTCCATAAACTTTTTATAAGCGCTACTACTTATGAGTAGTAACGTTACATATATGGTGAATCAAACTTTTCATTTGGGGGTGACCTTTTTTCATAACTGAGAAGAATTAATCACTTTTTCAGTGTTTCTAAGCAAAAGTTCATCCATTTATGATACAGGAAATCGCTTTTTTTTTTTAAAGTCAAAAAGTTATAACCCTAATATACATATTATGGTTAATGCTATGTGTATATATACCGATGTATGTTTGTTTATTAGCTTTAGAATATCTATTTAACAGACGTTGTTCACCAGAGTGCTGTTTGGCAGCTGGTTTAATAAAGAATATACTTACTTACTTCTACTTACTTACTTCTTCTCTTGATATCCCTGGACGACAACACTCATGAATGGGTTTAAGTTTTTAAACTTTTGAGAGGTACTTTAAGGTGCGCTGTATTAAGTATCCTGAATACATACATGTGCATGCAAGTAGCGCTTACGAAATTTGAGTTTAAAAATACGATTGCGAACCGATGTAATGCTAAAACAACGTTAAAGCAACAACTACTAGTGTATTGTTTCGATAACACAGGGATATTTAGCACATTTAGGATTCTTAAATATCAATTCTTACATAGCTGTTTTTCTGCTGTCTCATAGGCCTATACTGTACTTACCTTCTACCAGGAAAATTTGTAAGAAAAACAACAATCCATTAACTTGCATACTTATTGATTATTATCGTTGCCTAGAACTCAATCGATTCAATTGTAGCGTTAATTTCTAGACTCTTTAGCAACGAAATCTTTTGGATGCGAAGGTAAGCCGATACTGTAAAGTCTAGACGTGTAAGTAACAATGTGTTTTCGCCATTTATAAATTTTTCAGTTTTCCTGTAAGGTCGTTTGATTCGGCAAGTGGGTCATGCATAAATTGCCTTCTATTAACACTTAACTACAACATCCTTTCTCGTGCTCAAACGTTTAACTTTGTAGGCTGAAATGAAAACTGCAGAACCTATAGCGAAACACAGAATAATAAAAAGATAGACTTTGATAACTGTATAGTAGGCTCCATAGACACTATAATATAGCTTTTATATATAGCTTTTACTCTTGCTGATAGTTTTGTGGAAAGTTTGTAATATTGTAACTGCAGTAAACCTTTGCTGAAATTTACTACCT
>OY744604.1:15663329-15910829 GCA_963556255.1 Allolobophora icterica
ATATGAGGAAGAGAAGGCTCAGAAAGAACAAGAACTTGCTTTGAGGAGAATGGAATTAGAGCAGCAGGCGGAATGGAAGACAAAAGAATTACTGCAAGAAGCAGAACGAACTAAAGTTGAAGCAGAACGAACTAAAGTTGAAGCCGAGATACGAGCAAAAGAACTACTCCAAGCAGCAGAATTGAAGGCAAAAGAACTTCAACAAAGGGAGACCCAGTTTCAAGTAGAGAAAGAACTGAGGCAGAGAGAAACACAGAGGCAACTTGACAAGGATGAAGCAGAGAGAGAACGCAATAATAGTACTGCAGCTAAAATCAAAACTTTTGGCGATGCACTCAAAAACAGTATCACTATGCAGTCTATGGATCCTTTGGAGACCATCGCGTTTTTCCGGAATGCCGAACATCTTTTTGATTCTTTACGAGTAGGCCTACCGAACGATTTGAGGGGAACATTAATTCGTCCATATTTGAATGCTCGATCGAGAGAACTTGTGGGACGAATGGATCCTAGAAGATCCACAAACTATGATGAAATCAAGGGGATGGTTTTGAAAGAATACAAATTGTCTCCAGCAATGTACAGAGAATCTTTCAACAATCTGTCTAAACGAGAAGGGGAAACCTTTGCTATGTTTATTTCACGTTTGAAAGCTGTTTTGATGTATTACGTTGAGAGTAGAGGCGTAACCAATTTGGGACAGATGATTGAATTGCTTTTGTGTGACCGTGTTAAATCTTGCATCCCTGAATTTTGTTTGCGGTATGTTTTGGCAGTGGAATCAGCAACTGAACTGGGATGGGTTGATTCGCCCAAGCTTGGGTCAACCATTGATTGTTATTTGGCTAATCATCTTGGTGAGCGGCCAAAGGCTGTCCCTTTGGGTCAACCCGTCCATCGTTTAAATACAGCTGGGGAAAAGGGTGGAACTTTACATTCTGCTCGACCTATAACTCCGAAAGGTCAGGGTGGGTTTGCAGGTCAAGCATCCACGGGTTTTATGGTTAAGAAACCAAGGAGTTGTTTCTTGTGTGGAAGTCCTTCTCATCTCAAAATTGATTGCCATAAAAATAGAAGCAAAGAGAATCGTTTTGAGGGATCAAATAGTGTACGTCGGGTGAACACGTGTACAACTATACTGTTCCCTACCCACAGTACCCAGACCTGGGTACTGTGGGTAGGGAACAGTATAGTTGTCCCAACAAGGCAGGTCAAGAGATAGCTTTGGGGGAGTGCCTACAGCTCTGGCAGGCAGGCAGTAAAAAGGGGGCGGAGCATAACTATGGTTCCAATGTCGCTGCTGCTGCTGCTGCCGATGTTGTTTCAGGGGAGTTAGTATCGGCTGTCAATCAAGTTGTGATTACAGAAATAGCTGATCGATCTAAATGACAAGAGGTAAATGTAAACAAACCGTATGATTTTGCTATGTTGCATTATGTCGATGTACGGGTGGCTGGTGAGCCAGGTAACTGTTTTCAGGTTTTTTCTGCACTTGATGATGGAGGTGCTGAAGTAGCTGTTGCTAAACGTAGTACTGTTGCACATCTTGGTCCTGTAGAGCGTATAGGATCAACAACTTTGCGTGGCATCGTTGGTGCACCAGTAAATGCAGAATTGGTTAGGTTGTACATTAGCCTTTATCATAAATGTGACACTCAAAGGGCTTGTGCATTATGTAATCATTGGATTCCAGTAACATGTGCCGTTTGTGATGAAGCAAACGACCAACTAGTGTTAACTGCGAATAATGTTGAACAATTACAGTCTTACATGTACCAGTCTAACAACGTTATGCAACAGTTGTATAATGTAAGTGAGAAGAACAATAGTGTAAATATTCAAGAATGTGATGTTGATGTGGAATTAGTCGAAGAGGTTGTTGATATATGTAAAGTGAACAGTGGTGATGTTGTCAATGATGTTGTCGATGATGTTGTCTATGATGTTGTCAATGATGATGTCAGTAATGTTGTCAGTGATGATGTCACTGATCATGTGGATCCAGACGCTGAAGTTGTTTCATCAGTGGATAGTGGGATGAAACGAGCTTCTACTGAAGAGTTGGTTCGTGAACAGCAAGACGATGATACCTTATGGGGTGCTCATGCCTTAGCCTTACGGGGGAAAGGGGGATATTTGTATAAGGATGGGTTACTCATGCATCGAGAAAAGTTGATGGGACAAGAATACACACAACTTTGTCTACCAGTATGCAGGAGAGCTCACGTCTTGGAGCTTGGCCATGAATTGGGTGGTCATTTGGGTCCTAAGAGAACAGGGCAACGCATCAGGCTAAGTTTCTATTGGAATACTGTCATCCAAGATATCAAACATCATTGTCAAGTATGTCAAAAGAAGGCGCGGATCACTTTTCGTGACCGGGTTCCTATACAACCCATACCGCGTGCAGAAAGAGCCTTTAGCCACTGGTTCATGGATGTTCTAGGTCCTATCACTAGTGCTAAGTGTGAATTTAACTATTGTTTGGTTCTGGTGGATAGCGCTACTCGATATCCAGCGGCTTTTCCACTGAGATCATTAACAGCTAAAGCGGTGTGTGATTGTCTGATGTCATTGTTTATGTACTTTGGAGTTGCTTCTGTCATTTCAAGTTATAACGCTACTAACTTTTCTTCTCGCTTGAATAGGGAGTTTGTTCATCGTTTGGGGTGTTGTCCTAGATTCAGTACATGCTACCACCCTCAGGGCAACGGATTGGTGGAACGCATGGTAGGAACGGTTAAGTCATCTCTAGCCAAGATGGCAACAGATCACCCAAAGTCCTGGCATAAATATGTGGGGTTTGTGATGTGGGCATTACGGGAGGTACCCAACGAGACAACAGGTGTAGCACCGTGGTTACTTGCATTTGGACAGTTGCCTCGTGGTCCTTTGGCTGTGCTAAAAGAATCATGGTGTGGAGAAAGGGAATTTCCTCTAGATTTAGGGAAAACCCCTCAGGAATATTTGAAAGATTTGCATGGTAAATTGGGTATTGCAAACATGTATGCTGAGTCACACACCAAGAGAGCACAACAGCGTTACACTCAGCGCTATAACTTGAGAAGCCGAGATAAACATTTTAACATTAATGATTTGGTGTTAATTTTGCAACCTGATTCGACCGCGAGTCGTTTACATAGTAAATGGAAGGGACCAGCTATGGTTGTGGAAGTTCGATCTCCCTACAGCTATATTGTGGAGTTGGATGGCCGACGCTATCGACTTCATGCAAATCAGCTGCGCAAATTCTATCTGAAAGCTGATAAGGTTAATTTTGATACCAGGGCTTTGACTCAACCATATGTGACCCGTGAAAAACCAGTTATTGTAGCTACTTGTGCTGTGATTTCTGACCAAGATCAGGATTTTGGTGACATTGTGACTGTATCAAAGAGCAGTTTACAGTTAACCAATCCTAACAACAATAGGTTACTGTTGCCTAGTGAACGTATTGAACTAGAAAAATTAGAACATTTGTCACAAGGTCAACAACGTGAGATATTAACAGTTCTAGATGAATTTCCAGATGTATTTTCTGACTCTCCTGGATTTTGTGATATGGTTATGCATAACATTCCTGTTTCAAATGACTTTAAGCCTAAAAGATTGCGTGCTTATAGAGTACCCGAACGGCTTAAACCAGAAGTTGATAAACAGATTGATGACTTGCTGAAGTGTGGTTTTATTAAACCATCGAAGAGCCCGATGGCTAGTCCTTTAGTATGTGTACTGAAGGGCAAAGATGGCAAAGGTGGGTACGTTTAGCCATCGATTACAGATACTTGAACAAGTATACTATTGCTGATGCATTTCCATTACCTGATATAACAGATGTGATACAACGAATCGGGAGGGCAACTTATATCAGTACTTTTGACGCTTGCAGTGGGTACTGGCAGACGGAAATCAAACCATCTGATCAATGGTTATCGGCTTTTGTGTGTGATGCCGGGTTGTTTGAATGGACCCGCACTCCTTTTGGGATGAAATCCAGTGGCAATACATTTGTGCGTGCTGTCCAGTATATTTTGCAACCTATTAAATCATTTACAGACTCTTATGTCGATGACATGGCTGTGTACTCGGGTAATTGGTACTTGCATTTGAACCAGTTGCGCCAGTTTTTACAAAGGATCCGCATGAGTGGGTTGACTCTAAAGTTAAGCAAATGTAGATTTGCCTTGCCAGAGGTCAAGTTTTGTGGGGAACTGGTTGGTTCGGGTATCAGGAGGACTGATCCTGATAAAGTGGCTGCAGTTTATGAACTTAAACCTTCCAGTACCAAGACACAGGTACGACAAATTTTGGGTTTCTTCGGTTATTTCCGTGACCACATACAGAACTACGCTATGTTGGCAAAACCGCTTACTGATCTTACGGGGAAACGGGTAAACAGCAAGGTGCCCTGGGGCTGTGTTGAACAACAGGCCTTTGATGAATTGAAAAGGGTGTTATGTGAAGCAACTAACAACCATTTACATGTTATTGATTTGTCTCACCCTTTTCATTTATATGTGGATGCTAGTGACCATACAGTGGCAGGTGTTTTGACTCGATGGGAGGGTGAAGGGAAGATTCTCCCTGTGGCATTTTGTAGCCACAAGCTGAATGACACCCAGAAAAGGTGGGCAACCGTGGAGAAAGAGGCGTATGCAGCCTTAAAGATGCTACAAAATTCAGAAGCTGGGTATGGGGAACCAAGGTTACAATACATTCGGACCACAACCCACTTACATATTTAACGGAGAGTGCACCAAAAAGTGCAAAGCTTATGCGTTGGGCTCTGGCTTTACAGGAGTTTGATGTGGAGTTTTGTTATTATGCAGGCAAAATGAATGTCGCTGCGGATACTTTGACCCGAATGGGGCCAGATTAACCTGGGCCGGGCGGGGTGCTCGCCTGGGGTATTTAAGTTTACAAGAAATGTAACTTGTAAGTTAATTGATTTGTTCTGTTCTTCTGTTACATTGTTTTTGAGAAATCTGGAGCCGGAGGAACGAGGTCGTGTGGAGAGCAGAAGGATGGATGCTCCGACCGTTCCAGCCGGAGCACCATTTGTGTGCGGAGATGTCACGCTCAGCGATCTTACTGCTGATCGACCGCTGGCGTCCTCTGGTGATCACGGACGGTAGCTGGAGGAGCGCCAGTGGACCGTCGTCAGTCGACACTCTACCTGGTGAAGAAGGAGAGGCAGGTCGAAGGTGAAGGTCACGCCGGAGAGAAAGACATTCGAAAAGACTGAACTTGAACTTAAACTTTTCTACAATATATTTCTATATAATACAAGGAAAAACGAGAACGACGGTGTTTGACTGTTTTATTGATGCAAACAAGTATCCTCGGAACGAGGCGTGACACATGGTAGTAAAGCTGTTTTCTGCCAAGGAATTGTCTTGATGCATTTTATTTATTCATGTTTAACCTGTTAGGAGAGCGACATTTCATGACCTGATCGTGGGTGACATCTGTCATAGAAAGACAATCTTGACACGGAAACCAACCTGAGCTTACATGCCTATCAATTTGTTTTGACTGAGGTGATGTGAATAGGCTGCTTCCCGCGACTGTGTTTTCCTTTGCCGCTGTAGATATCTCGGGAATATTATTAGAGTATTATCACGAATTCCGAGGCCTGCCTAGGATCGCAGCTTGACAAGACAGATTACATATATTAGACACTAGGCTATTTTTCATCTGCTATGGCGATAAATTTGTCACCAGTCAACTTGACCACTGCTGCTCGATTCTTGTGGGTCTGCCACTTTCTCTGGCTGCTCGTCTTGATCGGGTTCTTCGATCTGCTGCGCGTCTCATTGGTCACCTTCCTAAACGCGCCCCTGTCTCGGACTATTATTATGCGTGACACACTACACTAGCTTTTCATCTCACAACTCGTCAACTATAATAGCAGAGGTTTTCAAACTTTTGGTCCAGGGACCCCTATTTTTGCTAGGCATAGCTTGCGGACCCAAGTATTTAACAAGTAAAATATATCACTTAAAATTTAATCAAAATAACAGGCCACTATTTCCACAATACTCGGGGGAGAGTTGCCCCAAATGGACCGTTGCCCTAATTGGACCACAGCCGATTTACACTCTAGATACCCATTAAACCTCGTTTTCAACTGTTGTATTCTCTCCGCTCAGCTGCGCAAGCTAAACTTATTGCTCCCCCCGCACGGACATCCATACGGCAGCGCCGTGACTTCCCTGTGGCTACCCCTTGACCTGGAATGGGCTCCCGACCACGCTTCGCCAAATACCGACTGGTCAATTTACCTTGCTTTCTGCTGTCCTCCAAACTACGTTGTTCAACCGTGGTTGGGCTGGGAGTGCTTCTGAATAAGCAATCTTGAAAGGGCTCTACATGTAGGCCCTATATGAAACTGCTTTAATTATATAAAATCAGGCGAATGCCACAAATTCATATAAGTCCAGATCTTACAAAGTCAGGAAATAGATCAGCATATTACAAATACATTACGCTAACTTTGGGTGCAGAAATGATTAACAGTCGATAAGCAGAAATTATTTATTAAATTTTATTAAAACACAGTTTTTATTAGGCTAGAAATATAACGTGACCATCTTATTTACGTCAGTGTAGAACGCCAAGAATGACTAAATACCCAACAGGACCCGTATGGATCATACAATTACAGGTATACTATAAGTATAAGTAGTGTTTGAGTTTGAAAACACAGGCTGTTAATGCTAAAACCTTGCAGTGTTAATCATTAATGAATATTTTCAGAACGCACTCGCAGACCCCGCCATATCCTTCGCGGACCCCTCTTGGTCCGCGAACCACAGTTTGAAAAACGCTGAACTATAGAATAGCTGCATTGATCTGGCGATCCCTTCTTGGCTGTGCTCCGGTTTACTTACATGAGCTCTGCTGTCCTGTCTCTCATGTGACTGGTCGCCGAGCCCTTCGCTCTTCTTCTGCGGGTGAGCTCTTGCTTTCTCGTTCTACCACCGCAACTAGGCAGCGTCGTGCTTTCTGTTTGGTCGGCCCATCCATCTGGAATCAACTCCCATTGCAGATACGCCTTTTGCTTAAGAATTGTTCGCTTATGTTTTATAAGCTACATAGGTCCAGTTTCTATTGCCGTGGTTGGGCTGGGAGCGCTTCTGAGTAGGTAACTTGAGGGGCGCTAGGCCTATATTAAATTTCCAAAATAAATGAAGGAATGAATTAATGAAATTGCTGGTATACTGGGTGCATTATCAATCTAAACGTTTTGGCCGATAACTAAAGGCCTCTAAGACATTTCTTGCGACGTTCAATAATGTATTGTGTGAGGCAGCTAGCCTACTAATCTATTGATGATAGTCACCATAAAATGTAGCAGTAACAGGTGAAAATAGGTATTTCTGGCTTTTATATAATTATCACATAGCAGTTTCGCCTATGTCAGCCTGCATAAAGGAATAGGGTTGGACGGAAGTAATCATAATCATAGACTACAAATTTCTATTCTAAAGCTAAACTCATAACACCAGCGTATTCACGAGCGCTGCGTCATGTCAGAGATACCAAGTCCAATTCCGGTTGCCAGAGACACCAGAGAGAGGAGGCAGACAAGCTGTTGATTACTTTAGTTAAAGGTCAAGAAACATTTTGAATGAGCAAATTTATTCTACAGATTTAGAACTGATTACATTTCCATTATGACGAACAGACATAAAATATGCAGTACCACATCAACCAGGATTAGTTGCAGCAACTTAAAAATATCAACGTCATTGATCATTGACGTGGCATGTAGCCTCTGCTCTTGTGATGTATGGCGTGTCATTGTTCAAAGTGTTTACAGCTACAGCAATCGATACCGTAGGCCTACCTCAAAATATTCCGCTGATAAGCTTTTACTGCGACATTCGAAGCTTTCTAAGGCTACTCACCATTCTTAGACAGTCATTCATTTGTACAAGCCAAGATGTCAGTGTATAAATATTAATTAAATCTATCTTAAGTCAAACATGGTTCACATTTCACAAATGTTCTTCAGATGAAAAACTAAAATTGCACCAGCACCCCTGTGGCTGTCAGCTACAAGCAGTCGACCGTTTGACTCATCTAGAAGAAGTCTTGTTGGATTTTGTAATCTGTGCATTTTGCTTGAAAGAAGAACTCGATCAAATTGTAAATCCTTATCCAGCAACAACACTCGTCGGTTTCCATTATCCAGCACTGCCACGGATCCATTTGCAAAAATGGCTAAATGCATTGGGTGATCCATGTGCTCTAACCCTGATCCCCTTTCTCCACCGAATGACTTCTTCACTGTCCCATCTGCATCAACTAGGCCTATACACACTCTGTGCAGCAGATGAGAAGCATCGCCACTACTGACCATGAAATCACCATTGGTTAGTTTTATCGCATGTGTAGGTACCTCTACACCTTGTAGTGATACTTTACGGATCAATATTCCTTTAGGCGAATATTCATTGAACTCATTTTTTCCATGACAAGTTACTACAATATTCTTTTCATTTGTAACTGAAACCAAATCTCCATAATCATCGCCTGTTTCCCAACTGTGTAACAATGTTCCATTTTGGTCAACGCGTAATACTTCTTTCCTCATCGAATCGCCTTTCCAATCCATTATATAGAGACAACAATTTGCTTTACAGGATGCTATGTCCGATGGACGAACCAATTCATTCAAACTCCACTGACGATTTAGAACCAGCGTATTGCAGTCAAAGACTTCAACTTCTGAGCTACTTTGGGTCACAACAAATAATTCGGTGTCTAATATTGTCATTCCTCTTATAAGCTTTCCGTGTTCTTTGGCTACTTTCGTTGTGACTGTTGAAACTAGTAAATAAGACAACTTGGAATAAGTTAAAGCAATTTAAAATGGAAGAAAGACAAAACATTAGAGGAGAGTTATAATACGGAGGACTGAACAATGAATTCATGGCACAAGGAAGGCTAAACACCAATTGTGACAGGAACAGCATAGCATTAGAGGATATTCCTCGACAATGGAGATACTACAAAGTATACAGCAAGAAACAGAAAACGACAGACATGGGAAGCGGGAAAAGTTCAATTATAAGGGCACAGAGGGAAATCTGTAAACTCCGCCATTGCCTAACTCTGGTATAACCAGTACCCAGCCTGGAGAAATAAGGGGGTGACGCTAATCACCTCTGTTATGACATAGTGTCAATATACAGCAACTAACCTAAAAATAGATGTAAGAGAATTACGAAAGTATACATTGATTAATCCTATACAACAGACCAACAGATGCAGAAATTGTTAAAGCCACCAACAGCCCTGTAGATGAGAAATTGTGGAACCTATATTTAAAAAAAGGTTGAAAAATCAATAGAAACAAATGAAGAATTCTGAGGCAGAAGGCATTCTGAGATAAAGTGTTGAAATATCTAAAAACGTACTCTTTATGAGAAAAGACCTTTGTTAGGAAAACCCGAATATGAACTCAAAGAAATCAGTGATAAGGAGTCTAACACTGTGTGAATCTTAGACATGAACTAGGGAAAATCTAGAAATTGGGAGCATGAAGGCGCTAATATATGGATATGGAGTAAACTATCAAAAGAAAGATTATAAAACATACGAGAAGGCTCTGCGCTTAGTGGACGAAGAGAAAATACAGGTGCATACACTGGAAACAAGTGAAGAGAAAATGGAAGTGATAGGTCATGTATATTGAGAAAATTATATTCTGCAGGAGGAAGAATTGAAGGAAAGAACGTTACAGAGAAGTCCATAACAACGGTGATGAACTCGATAATGGAGAGAAAATAAGATGGGCAACAAAGAAGTTGAGGGCAGAACACTGAAGAAACGGAAAAGTCCATAACACGAGCTTTGATCACTTAGTGTGTTTTGAGAAGATGTGAGAAACTGACAAAACTTGATTGTTTTTCCTTAGCAATAGGTGTTCCTGATATGTACAAATATCCACCTACAATTTCGAAAACAATCAAATAGCCTTTAAACATAATTATGGGACCTCAAATATTAGGGGTCAGCCGGGTAGACATTTTCCACCGAGTACCGAATCCGAGTATTTGGATGTACTATTTGCCGGATCCGGGTACGAACCGAGTACCATTTATTCCATATGCGAAGCTTCACATTTTCATGTAATGAAAAATTATCGAAATAAATTTCTGGACTTGTAATAACTGACTACTACATTTTGAATTTTAGAAATATGTAATCAATGATATGGACTTGACTCCCGTTGTGGACTTCCGGTGTTGGTGTTTTTGTACTTTTCTTCTTCAAAATGAATATGCCAGATGTTGCTCAAAGCTGATTATTATGAGCTTACAAATTCCGGCATGTGGGGCAGACAAGCAACTATTTGTGTGTACAGTATTTGCCGAAGCGAATACTTCCTAATAGTGCTGAAAAACGGGATATTCGGCCGAGGCAAATGTCCGAGGCGATTTCCGGCTGACCCCTATCAAATATACTAGGAAACTTGGAAACTAATGCAAACTGCATAGCCTATTCACTGATCATAAGATTCATTGAAATGAAATTGCTCTACTAATACAAACAATTTTCTTGGAGTTCAGATATTAACGGAGTTACACTACAGGGCCTACCAACGTATATTAATCTTGTTGAATATTATCATGTAAGATGTATTTATAGAAAAAGTAAACTGTTAAGTCGGCGCATAAATATACAAAATAGAACAAGACAGTTCTAGTTTGTATATTTATGCACCGGCTTAACGGTTTACTTGTTGGTGTCTTTGGTTATCTTCAGTTTGCTGTGCATAAATCGGCGCATTTACTGCTGTTAGGCCTACTAGTGCGGTTCTCCTACGCTACCAAGATCTATAGGCCTACCCTTGTTGCTAAATTTAACTCATGCGATAATGGAGTAAGGTTATGATAAAAGAGTACAGAACCTTGAAAATGCTAATCTTGAAAATTTGTAAGTACATACCGTCCAGCAAAGACTTTTCTCGTCTTCTAAAGTGCTGACTCCACCCTGCTGTAGAAATAAAGAAGAAAAGAAATGATAAAAATAAAATCCACTGAAATTATCTCACCAAGAACTGAAAAAATTGCTTACAAGTGCACTCCTAAAAGTAATAGATCGTTAGTCTCGGAATTTAACCAGCACTGGTAATCTAAATAATGATATGATTTAAATCATGAAGGTACGGCAGCTACTTGAGACTATAAGAGATTAAGTTTCACTAATTTACTTTTGCGAAATACTGCAATGAATAACAACTAAGAATGAAACAAGCTATCAATATCGATAAATATATATAGTCAAAGGATATTACGGTTCCTGAGACAGCTGAAGATCAGACCAATGATGACGAGTTCCACAGCGATAATCACTATACAGCTAACTGCAATCGCCCCCCACGTTGATAGACCTACATATAAAGTAAATCGCCAATAACGTTTTAATAAATACAATGAATTAGAAGAAGAAAAGAAGAAGAAGAAGAATATCAGCCACTGAGAGGCAGCCATGGGTATGAAGTGTTAACGACTTCATTTTTTAAAACTTGGCATATGAAAGAGGGTGGCCAGTCCTCTTCCTCGTCGTCTCATGAGACAGGTAGTTGTTACTACCAGTTACGCCAACTCCGTAGTTGTCTCACGTTCTCTCTCTCACAATGCTACTGTGGCTCTTGTGCATGCCTTTGTCACCAATAGACTTGACCACTGCAGTGCAGTACTTGTAGGCCTGCCTCTTAAGCTAATTGGGCGCCTTGATGGGGTTCTCCGCTCAGCGGCTCGCCTCATTGGTCACCTTCCTAAGCATGCTCCTGTCTCTGCCTTCATGCGTGATGTCCTTCACTGGCTCCCTGTTTCTCAGCGCATCTCCTATCGGGTTGCTGCACTTGTCTGGCGATGCCTTCTATAGGCTGTGCTCCATACTACCTGTCTGATCTTTGTCGGCCTGTCTCTGGTATTTCAGCTCGTCGATCTCTCGCTCTTCGCCGAGTCTTCGGCAAGGGGGGCTTTTAGTCCCCGTGCTCGCACTGCTATTAGTCAGTGTCGGGCCTTTTCGGTTGTAGGACCCTACATCTGGAATGGTCTACCTTTAAACCTGCGCTTGCTGCCACTGGTAAACTCGCCTGCTTTTTGTAAGTCCCTCTAGTCTCATTTCTTTAGCTGTGGTTGTACTGGAAGCGCCTCTGAGTAGGTACCAGGTATCTTGAAGTGGCGCTATATCAAATCCTTAGAATGAATGAATGAATGAATGAATGTAGCTAAGTTAGCCAGTGGCACCGGTGGAGCGGATATCTCGAACCAAATGACTGCCCTATAGCGTGTATTTAAACCCCGACCTGTCGGTTGACAGTCCAGTACTCTGACCACTACATTTTCACGCAACTCTGAATCAAATGATACAATTATACCATTTTTTTATTTGCGGAGGGATGTCCCGGGATCTACCAATGTCTGACCATTTTTGACAGGTAAGAATGGTTGAGGGCAGGTTAGGCCAATAATCCAGGAATCTACAAATGTCTGACCACATTTTATAGGCTGAGTTTTGTCACCTCTGTCAGATTTATGTCACTTTTCACTTTTTATTATTACTATCTTGCCATAATCTCTATCAAAGTATACTTTAGCCTGCATTTGTCATTATTCCATGCGAAACAACTTTCCATCCTTAACAGCAAGCATCTTTAAAATGCTGCCAGTATACTCTATCACATCAATACATAGTCTGGGTTAACAAACTGACTTTTTCAACACATTACATTTACTAGATACTTGTATGATTCGCAGTTTCTGTTTGAATGCGTAATGAAAACGATACACAGTAACATTGAAACTACAATTTTATCAAACAACTATCTAACATTACCGAATCTCTAACATTACAAGAATTCTTACTTTTCGGTTCAGAGACGTGAACAAGCTTGGACAGCACATTGCACCGTTTGCCCCGAATGTTGCACTCAGCCTCACACTTGTGCCAGCCTGGTTTGTGAGCAACTAATGCTGAGCCATAAACCACAACTTCTTCATGTACTCCATCGAACCACTTCCATGTATGACTACACGATAGACTACTATTGACGGAACAAATGACTTTCTCCTCAGCGTCTTTTGTCGTTTCCTTAGTTGAGTTGTTAGTGTTCGCATCTGAAAGATCACAAGTTATGAGAAATACCAGACTGTGGGAAATCCTGCAGTTGAGACTAATGCGGTGACGCATATATTCATGTACAAAAGCTCTTTTGATGGGTTATAATAGCACATTCATTGTACCACTAAAATCTTTCACCATTTGCTAATTAGACATAGAGAAGGACCATTAAAATAGCGATATTATTAAGGCAGGACTTTGTATTACTACTTACATATAACACGAATGATGTCTGACACACATTTGTATTGTACTGTTGTTGATCTGCTTGTCTCGCATATGTAAGACACACCATTTAGATCTAGATCTACAGTCATAGTAAGACTGCATGTCATTCGATGGCCAACGTTTTGGCAGAATAACGGGTTAACGGAATCTTCTGTTCCAGATTTTCTCCATTTGAGTACTGGTGGAATATTGCCATGATACGAAACGTGACACGACAAGTGCAATGTATCCGGTTCTAAGCCACAGCTGTTTGGTCCAAGCAAGCCATCTGGCTTTACGTTCGATGTACAAGTAGGACTCGATCCTATGCACAATCATATAATCGAATGTTTCGATTAAACAATTTCTGAAACAGTAGGCTAAACATGCCTAGTATACTCCACACTGTACTTAAAACTAAAACAGTAAAGCAGTGATTTACTCAAAAGATGCGCTATGTAAATTTACGATTGCCATAAAGAAACATTCGATGGGTAATGCTTCGATGAATATGAGAGATAATAACCCTGCCAGCATGTCTCTGACAATTAGATGGGACTCAAGTGGGCTTATTACGGATCCCATATGGGAATATAGGTCCTACATGGATGAAGCTAGAGCGAATGTTTGGTGCACACTACTTGGATGTCATGTCTTTTACGGCAGTCACAAGGCATAGAGATAAAAAAAAACTGATCGGCACAAAAGCAAACTTAAAATGACCCAGGATTTAACACAATGTTCACCTAAAATCACCAACTGAGCTTCGGCTGATTCTCCAATCCCTCCATTGTCCTGGCATATATATCTTCCTGCATCATGTCGCTGCACCGACTTAATCTTCAATCGAGAATTGCCGGTGCTTACATGCATTTCTACTTGAATTTTATTTTCGTATCGCCGATGTATTCTCCCCAGACAGTAAAGACAGATGTCTTCATGATCCTTGGCTCCTACTGCGTAGTGATACCAATGAACTTGATTTCTGTTCACATTCGATGCGCAGTCAAAATAAGTTGATTCGCCAATCACTGCGTCTGTATCGCGAGGTTTTACAACGAGATCTGCATTCACTGAAATGATAAAACAGAAAACTGCGTGAATGATTTTGATCGTCCGTCGGTATTCAGTCGAACGTCAATCAGGAAGGTTGGTGGTTCCATCAAACCACAACACACAATGGGATAAGAAAGAGCAAAGATTTTCATATCGTACGAAAACTGAGAGTTGGTGTTCTTAGTGCTCGTATGGTCCTTGAAGCAAGAAAGCTAAACTACATTGGCGTGCAAAGTCAGGAATAAGCTAGTGAAATGTTGAAATTTGGTTTGGCAATGCTCATAGAATTCAATTCAGCATCTTTGGTTATTTGGCTTTTTAGTGGCACATTTTTTTTACATGTCACTTGATGTCGTTACAGCAAATAGGACTTGTGGTATAAAAAACAAAACCATGCGATTTCACTGTTTTTAACTTTTACTTTGTTTGGCCTATTACTTTTCTTTCTTTTAGGTGGTGTCATTTGTTTCATGCGGTGGTCCTAAAATGGCCTTTGGACGTGTGACAGTGGTAGTTTAGTAAATGACTGGATATCTTTTACTTTTGCGAACGGCCTTGCACCTGAAGGGTAAGGAATGAAACGGCTTGATGAGGTGGTTTCTGGTGACATGTGCTTCCAAGCTGCCATTACCAACTGTATCAGCTCCCTCCTGCTTCCTAGGGATGTCGAAAACTATTTATGCCTCAAGTTGGTGATTAGATTCAGGTCTTGTGACTGAGGTGGCCATTCAATAGTGATAATTCTGTTCGATTTCTTCCCACCGACAACATTTGAGCGATAGCTAAATATCCAAAGATGTTGACATGAATTGTAGGAGCATTGTCATACCGCACACAAATAGCATGAAAATGAAACAAATACTGACTTTTCAAAATTTCGCTTGCCTTTTACAGAGTTTTGCACACCACTATAGCATGTCAAAAAGGAGTTCCCAACAACAGTCAGTGACGTAGCAATGTGTTGTGCAGGTTGTGCAATGCACAAGAGCCCCTGGCGGTCAGAAGGGCCCCTGGCAGCGAGTAGAGTAATTTTTAGCCTAAAAGTAAATCTACATGTACAGCAAGTTAGCAACAGCATACACAGAACTACTCACTCAAATGACTCGACATAATAGTTTTATTGTCTGATTATGAAGCTGAAATGTCCAAATGTATGATTTCGTAAACAACCGGTGTGCCATAACAAAATTCAGAAGAGCGGCTGAGTGACTTGGCAATGTTGTCAATAGAAAATGAACTTGCCAGAAAGCTTGACACTTCAAAAGTAGTAGATATTTTGCGCAAGAGAATGCGCGCAAACGAACGTTGTAACTTTTCGGAATTTTCGGAATCTTCTTTTTAGACTAAACACTTGTCTAATTTGTCAAATTGTTTTGTTATTTTAATCAACGAACCCAACTGTTTCACAATCTGACAGAATTTAAGTGTGGATAATTCATATTTTAGCAGTCATAGCAGATGGAAGACTGCTTTTAGATTAATTATCTCTAGTTAAATTTTGTATGGTAGCCTGGAGAAATAAAAAATGTTTTATAAAAATAAATCGGAGAAAATAATCAAAATGCAATTATTTAATTATTGTTTAATTGGGGTGCGATTTATGATATTTGCATATTTCTGACGATGCGAAAATGCAAATATCGCAAAAGCGCCAAGCGTGTTTTGCACAGCGTTTTTTGGGTTTCAAATCGAAGGTGGTTCAAGGGGCCCATCATCGAAGCTCTGCACAAGGGCTCAAAAAACCTTTCTACGCCACTGACAACAATTCCGAGAGGATACTGGAGTTTTGTTCAACAGCAAGACTTCGTGTCTCGGGCTCGTGATTCAAGATTCATTATTAATAGGCTTGGTATTCCGACAACAATACAATCAAAATGAAAAGTAATCACTTACTTATTCCTTATTAACATAATTTCTTTTTTTAGATTGATCTTCGCGAAGTTAATTAGAAGTAAGGTACAGTAAGATAACTGAAAACTATGACGTTCTAGAGTGAAACCTAGGATATTAAGGTAACACCTATAATGCATCATAAAACTTTTAGCATAATTAATTAATCTAGAAATAAGGTTGTCGAATTCATGTGTCTTATTACAATACAACTACAGTTATCAGTCACATGGAGAATAGAATGTTGAATGCATTAACGGTGTTGAAATGCTTACCAAGAGCGAAGACTGAATTTGCGAATATGATCAACAATGTGAGCATTTTGACTTTCAGTCTGATATCGTACTATGCTTAACGTTAGTACTTTCTCTTCTGAAACAATACATATTCAAAAATCAATCCACAATAACTGTCGATGTATAGAATGTAAGTATGGAAGTATATTGTTTATTGACCAAATAACATGGTTGGAGGTAGTTGTTGGGGTACGACAACCCCAAAGAGGCGAGTGTCGGCGTTATAGTAGAGTTGTTTCAACTTGTATTGACTAAATGCTATTCGTACTTTGCTATACAGACATCTAATAAACACAGTTGTAAAAGTGTATAACGTCCTAAAATAAATGTTTTTCGCATCAGGCTGTCGGCTGAGGGAACTGTTCGGTCATGGGAGCGGGGAAGAACGGGAACAATAGGTGTAGGCCTACATGGTTGGAGGTAGTTGTTGGGGTACGACGGCCCCAAAGAGGCGAGTGTCGGCGTTATAGCAGAGTTGTTCCAACTTTTGGGAGACCTCCGAGTCAGAGAGGTAATGACGGCGTAGCATTCGACGCATCATCGCTTGTAGTCGCTACTTCGCTTGCATCCCGGCAAAGTCCTACCAGGCGGGGAGGTATACAGCATACTGACAAGGTGGTGGCACGTACAACATCTTGGAGTCGAGAGTCGGTAAGACTATATGCCACAAAGATAAGTAGGATTATTAACTCACATCATTTCCTGTGATTTAGTTTTTAATTGCCTGTGTTAGCTCATCGGTAGACGTGGTCCAGCACTGTCCCCATCGTACAATGTATATTAATTCATGGGCGGCGATCTAGGGGGGACGGGGGGGTCATGTCCCACCCACCTTTTAGGGTGGGGGGGACACTCCATGCATTTGTCCCCCCCACATTTTGAAGAAAGAGGAAAAAAGGCGGAGAAATGTAATTGCGTGTGAGGGTTTTTGGAGCGTTTTTGACCAGATGAGGGACAAAATTTTTTTGAGCAGAAGTGTCCCCCACCACGTCTCAGAGAAGAGACTGGAAGAAAAGGTGTAAAATGAGGTGAAGGACTAAAAAAGGTCACCAACTTTTTTGGGGAGATGAAAGCGAAATTTTTCTGAGATGGTCAAAGAAATTTTTTTACGGACAAGATTTTCGAAAACCGGTGGTCGACGAGATTTTGGCCGACTTTGTCCCCCCACCTCTCAGACAAGATCGCCGCCACTGTTCATATTTATGTTCTATTTTGACCATTTACTGAATAGATTTCTCATAGACTTCTATACACTTAAATATGACTTACTGCTGTTTAGGTCTAGTAAACTGTAATTAAAATAGCAATTGAATAAAACATTATTATAAAAAATACATTTTTGCGGAAAATCAAACATTTGCACTCATTCATTACCAATTTCACAAATTAAAATTTAGTTGAACTTCATGATACTCTTGCTAAACTAAACGAGTTACTGTACTGTTGATGAAGATGATCAAGAATAGGCTTCGCTCAAGTATGACACATCCAACTTGCAGTATTGAGCATAGGGAGTGATATTCTACGCCAACTGGATTGGAATCAGTCTTATGATGATTTTGCCAATAGAAAAATGCGCAGTCTACTGGGCCTAATCAAATTTAGACCTAACTGCAGGCCTAATTGAGCTAATTAATTGACTGAAGCTATCTGCTTTTGGTTTGTAGTTTCCACTTATTTTTTTACTTTCTTTGTTTGTTGTCCGTATCCGCAACTTCTAGTAAATGCTGTATTAGAAGCTTAAAGCTTAATCTTTTTTGTACTTGAGAAATTATTTAATACCTATCAATATTATAAAAGACACTTTATTTATAAGCAAACTGGTCTTCCCAATTTGTCTTCATTTACACAAATTTCCAAGAAATTAGCTAAATAGTATTAATCTTTTACATAGTTTCCCAGATCTGTGTGTCCTACGATAAACGCTGCGGAATGTATGGAATGTGACCGACGACCTGAGAGGAGAAGGAGGAGGAGGAGGAGGAGGAGCAAATACTGACGAGGCGAAGAATGATTAGCCTAAACATTGATTGCTCACGTGCGATACAGGGCAAACACGCTATTGTTCGATTCAGGGACGGAGGGAAGGACGGACAGACTTACTAACCGCTGTTTGTCTGTCTATCAATATTATGACTCGCAATGTGACTTGTAATCAAGCATTCCAATATACAAATTCTTTTCTCTTCCTATCAATCCATTCATTTTCTTTTTCAACCCGTCATATATGACGGGGAAATACTCTAGTAGTATTATAACAATCTATAGAGCCGTTTGTCGTAACGTAAAAAGCATCAACCTATGGTCATTTTAATTGAAAGTTTGAAACCACGGTCATTTGTCCGTAACGGAGCTGCAGTTCCTAGTGTTTAGCGAATTCTTATGACTGCCAGAGCCGTTTAGTTCGCCCTCCTATTTAATCTAGAATTTGGACTGGCAACGCTCGTTAACGGCAGAGAGAGAAACATAGAGAGAGGGAGTAAGAGACAGACAGACAGAGACAGTGAGACACAGACAGAGGGAGACAGAAAGGAGGAAGGCAGAGGACAAATAGGAAAATGGAGCGGAGGAAATGTGAAGTAGTAAGCCTAGATATGGAAAGGAAAAGCGAGGATAAGCAATATGTTGGGATGCACACTGACGATGATGACGATAATGATGACGATAATGATGACGACGACGACGATAATGATGATGAAGATAATAATGATGATAAAGATGATGATGACAGCAGTTAGAATCCCGCTATCGGGGTTTTTCTAGAAAGGCGGGGCAAGTCGTAAACAGCTTCTGCGCTGCAATGAGTCACAGAGCATTCCTGTCAAGGAAAACAGCCGAGACCGACGCGGAATGTCGTACGAAAGTTGGACAATTTACAACAAAGGCCTTTGTGTGTTTACGCCAACAGAACTCCCCAAGAAATGACAACCTTAAAGAAATGCGGGCCACAAATGTATCCCCTTGGCGGCCCGATTCACTCAGGCGGAACGCATCGACTCTGTGACGGCCCGATTCCCTCAAGCGGAACCCCTCGATGATTGACTGTGGAAATATTTACACAGCTCAACTTTGTCCCTGTATGTCTGTGTGTCGGCGTGTCTGTGTGGGTATGTCTGTCTGTCTGTGTCTGTGTGTCTGTGTGTCTGTCTGTATGTCTGTCTGTCTGTCTGTTAACCCCATTATAATCATTCCACACGTTGCGTCACAACAGCCAGCGCTGCTTTGTCATCGACAACATCATCGCTAAAAACATCAACAATTGTTATTCTGTCCAGGGGTTGGTAGGTGCTCATTGATGATGGAGGAGGAGGACGCAGAGGAGGAGGACGAGGAGGAGAAGGAATGCCTTAGGCTCCTCGTCTTTATCCTACACATTCACCGTCACCACCACCACCACCATCATCATCGCTATCACCAACACCATCACCATCACCATCACCATCATCATCATCATCATCATCATCATCATCATGGGGTAGAGTAATGATAACACTCTTGGCCAGAAGAGCATTAGAACGCCGTTCGATACCCGTAACCCCCTCTAGGGTGGCGCCTTGCATGGCTGCCAAACCGTGTGTTTGATGGTACTACTGTCGTGTTTCAAATCAATGTAATCTTACTGCATAGATTTGTCAGTTTGAAATAATAAAGAATATCATCATCATCATCATCATCATCATCATCATCATCATCATCATCATCATCATCATCATCATCATCATCATCATCATCATCATCATCATCGTCATCATCATCCATCATCCATCATCTATCATCATCATCATTACCATTACAATCATCATTATCATCATCATCATCATCATCATCATCATCATCATCATCATCATCATCGTCATCGTCATCGTCATCATCATCATCATCATCATCATCATCATCATCATCATCATCATCATCATCATCACTATCACCCCGTCTCTGTCGTCATTGCCATCATGAATATATCCAAGACTGTCACTCGATGTGACTGAAGAAACTTTCAAGAAAAGTGAAAAAAATGGCCACAGTAATCGATCCCTAACCTCTACGGATGACTGAGTTTTCACGATACTCCATGGAAGAACATATTTTAAAGACCTTAACTTCACTCACCATGTTGATCATCATCACCATCTTCCTATTCATCATTCTCATCATGTCACTCACTCACTGACCTCTAAGGAATGAAGGACTGATCCGCATGCCAAGATAATAAGGATATTACTTGCTTTAAGGACCCTCTAGTTCCGATCATCACACATACATCAAACACACACACACACACACACATACATCATACATGCACACACACACACACACATCACACATACACACACACAAACATCATACATGCACACACATACATCATACATACACACATACATCATACATACACGGTGATTCAATGAAAAGTAAGCCAAACTTTATAGACAAATTTATTATAACTTGAACTATATTTTATTAATAATATTTTCAAAATAAAAATATGCACATACTTACTTTTTCATTTTAATGACTTCCGGTTTTTAGTTCCTACTAAAAAAGGCAGGTTACTGCAAACAGACTGTTACGTACGCGTACCCATTTCAGCAAGTCTGTTATGGTGTCCGTTGCGGTTTCGACGCTTGGTCGTTCCCATTTGGTCTTCATTGACCCTGGAGTAAAAATTAACGGAGCCTATTATCGCGACGTTCTGCTGTCACAACATCTTCTACCTGTTATCAGAAATCTAGCCCCAGAAGGCAATCCATGATGTCGGCGATCTGAAGCAACGCTTGCTGGAAGTTTGGGATGGTCTGGATCAGAGGATAATCGACGATGCTGTTTCCCAATGGTGCCAGCGCCTTCAGGCTTGGGTGCAGGCAGAAGAAGGACATTTTGAACATCTTCTTTAATTAAATAATCAAACCATACTACTGAGAGTTTCTTCAAAAAAATATTAAATACTGTTTTCATGTTAGAAGTACTTATATGAAAAAAAGTTTGGCTTACTTTTTATTGAATCACCGTGTACATACACAAACATCATACATGCACACAAACATCATACATACACATACATACATCATACATGCACACAGAAACATCATACATGCACACAGAAACATCAAACATCATACATGTGCACACACAAACATTACACATGCAGACATACATGCAATAGCCATCTTTCAATTCTCTGCAATGACCATTTTGTTTCTCTAGTAATAATGCACAAGATCTTTATCAGTTTTTGCATTCTAGTCTAATTTATTAACTTTTACAGCGCACTAAAATTAAACTTTCGAACCCAAAACCCTCATGATGAGGGTAGGCAGGCTTATATAAACTGATGGATTGCCAAAAGTTAAGGTTCCGTGAGCGTATAATTAATTATGGGTCTTCAGAAGGTCATTTTGCAAAGACTAAATTCTCGAACTTGTACCATACCACTGTCATCAACTCAGGTTCAACACTACATATTAAAACATAAATTTTATGATTTCAATATCCTGAGAAAACGTCCTTAAATCTCGTAAAAACCCAAGAAAACCTAAACGACCGTGCAAGCGCAGTAACCGAGCGGAGTGCTACGGTAAAAAAATTTAAAAACTTACCAACAAATAATTCATTCGCGTGTCCTAACTTGCAGTCGAAGGAGAAAACTCGAATTTTATCCGTTTCAAACAGATACATTCATAAGTATCCGACGACAATTGTGTTAAAAGAAACTTTTTGTTCGATCTCCAACTCGACAATGTTGTTCAAGTTTTAATGTTTTGGTACGCATCAACCCTCCATCCGGGCAACCACACTTAAGCCACGCCCACCTCATGCGGCACAAGTTACGCCACGCCCACATACTTAGACTTAGTAAAGCGCATCAGATGGGGTAATGAGAAAGGACCAGAGTTCGAAACTTGGATCGGGTAATCACAATATTGATTGGCATTGGCGGGTAATCGGGGAGGAGGGATAGAGGAGTGCATAAGGTACGCGGATCGACTCCCGTAACCCCCCTCTAGGGAGGCGCCTTGCATGGCTGCCAAACCGTGTGATTAATTCAGATATTGATTGTACTTTCATGTTTCTGTCGGTTTGAAATAATAAAGAATATAATTATTATAATCTAGTATTCGAAATCATAGGCGTAATTTGTGGGGATACGAGGGGTACCCGTACTCCCCACTTTTTGGACTCTGGGGCACCGTAGCCCCCACTTTTGAACAATGCCAATCAATATTTTATTAGTATGCCTTCCCATAGATCGCAGTCTCAGCCTTGCTTCGTGTATGTAAGAAATTGCTACCCCCCCCCCACTTTTAGACCAAAGTTACGCCCCTGATTGTAATCGTAATCTCGATATTTTTGTCAGCGGCCGGATTTCTTCTACAGTCAAAAAAGCCAAGTTTTGAACCAAGGTCACAAGTTCAGTCGTGTCATATGAAACCCGCTGGTGAATAAGCTGGTTCTTTGACGCAGGTTTTGTGTGGCACTGAGAAATTTCGGAGATTTGCATTACATTTACATTAACAGCTGCTCTGCCTCTCCTTGCTGGTCTCTGTGGCAACTGGATTCGGAACCCCACTGCACATCGAGCTCTGGAAAGAAACTGCCTGGAAAGAATGATAAACACTTTATATCCCCTATGCTTTATACAAATTTATTACCTAGTCACTGAAACCTAATTTAGAGCTGATTTAATCAATTGCTGTCTGTTTTTTTAAAGACTGTGTAGGCCTAATACTGTCGCTTTTGTGTCGACAGGAATTTTTGCAATAAACTAATATCGATTGATTGATTGATTGATTGATTGATTGATAAGACGCAGCGCTCGTGAATAGCCTATAGGGCCTATAGGGTCTAAAGCTGGTGCGTTGCGCTTAGCTTTAGAGTAGCACTCTAAAAATTTGAAGTTTACGAAAAATTCTACTCAAGAACGCGCCTAGACATTGACATAGCGCTGAAGAATTGGGTAGCACGGAAACTTGTCACACCTTATACTCAATGTATATATAGGCCTAAGGCCTTCACATGGGCGGCGATCTAGGGGGTCGAGGGGGACAAGACCCCCCACCTTTGAGAGTGGGGGGACACACCATGCATCCGACCCCCCAAGTTATGAAGAAACCCCAAAAAAGGTCATAAAAATTTTTCGCGCGTAAGCGGGAAAAAATTTTTTGGGACATCTTTTTGAGCAGATCAGTTCAAAACTCTTTTCTGACTAGATAAGTTCAAAAGTGTCCCCCCCACCTGTCAAACAAGATCGCCGCCACTGTATTAATTAAACCTTTATAAAGCAAACATTAAAAAACATATTGAAACAACTCAAACACTGTCTGTTCTGTTAGTAATTAAGATTTATCGCATAACATGTACATGTACAGCGCAGTGCGTTTGCAGGCGCTTAATTAAAGAATAAATATTATTATTATATGTTCAAACACGTCATCAATGCAAGCAAACATTGATGTATAAGCGCAATTATTGTTTAGTCACTTGTGGCGTGTGGTCTAAACATGCCCACATAGAGTCCATATAGGATTCATGCTCCCATATTGGACCCATACATTGGGTTCCGTCTAATGTCCATGGAAATGCTCGCAGGGAAATGGCTCCGAGACCCTGAATCTCTCGTATGCAACAAATTTAGCGACGGAGAATAAAGATATCAACTATGACACATGTCTTTGTTTTTGACTGCGTCATCATCATCAGCGTAACCTTTAAACATACATTTTTAAAGCGCCATTAAAAGTAAACGCAGCTAGGGCACTAGTTTATCCAAGAGCGCTGGTTCGTGTCAGATAAGTCCTAGACTGGTTGGAAGGAGAACAGAGGAGCTACAAAGGCGGATTCCGTCTGCCATGGAACGAGAAAGATTGAGAAAGCGGAGTACAAGATGAATCTGGTTCAGAATACCTGAAGAGGCGAGATTGGTTTGGAGTGGAAATTCTGAAAGGTGATAGAGGAGAGTGACGTAGATAGCGGTGGGTTAATGACGACACTAAACACTTTTTATTTTAATTATCGACATGGGACGCCGGAGTCTGCCATAACTTCATACTACATACTTGTCTTCACCGATTTGCGAGGGTTATAATTCTGCCTCCCACGGAATGATGGTTAGAACATCAAGCATATTATGTGACCTAGTTTATTCTATTCTGGGCTATTCTGGTAGGCCTATTTCTCAAATCTTGTATTACAGAATTATTCTCTCATTATCTACCGAAACAAGCCATTTGATAGAGAGTTTTCTCTTGAAACGTCGATTACTTGGTTTCAAAACTGCTGGCAACATCACTGTATAAGCAGCTTGAGCATATCATTTACACAGCTCCATAGATTGATATTTTGTCATTATATATAGCAGTGAATAAATACTTAATAATAATATATTTGCACGTATCTCTTTTGACTGCCACTTGTACGTCTGCTTGTCTTTACAAGTTTTTCTTCGAAATCATCATCAAGTAAAAGGCAATAGAAGCAACTGTAAGTGAAGTAATTATTAATATAAATAAGTAGGCATACTTCTAAAATTTGTTAAACCTTTTATGAGATATTGAAGAATACAAACGAGTAATAGGCCTATAACGCTACAAATTATTCTAAGCACTTTTTTATTTTAATTATAGACATGGGACGCCGGGGTGTAGCGTTATTTCTTGTGCCTTGCAACCGGAGGGTCGCAGGTTCGAATCTACCTGAAGCTACTGTGTAGCGACCTTGCAAAAGTTGCTCACCCACAATTGTCTCACTCACCTACTCCCCGGTGGCATAAAGCCAATGTACCAGCCTTCGGACAGAGAACTTATCATCATCATCATCATCATCATCATCATCATCATCATCATCATCATCATCATCATCATCATCATCATCATCATTATCATCATAATCATCATCGAAAAAAAATTATAACAAGGTTATCTACCTTTTCAAGTCTATTCAGTCTGGACCGATAGATAAACCAAATAAATGAGAAATTCTTACTTCCTCAATGTTGAATTTTCTGCAACAGAAATGCCTAACCCGTGTAGGTTACCTGCTGTTATAAGATAGATGTTAACGACCATATAAAATGACTCAACCCTGTGGGTACATAACACAGTAACACAAATCTTTAGTCAAAATGCTAAATAATACTGAGATATTATACTCAGAATTAAACCACGCATGGCTGAGTCGACGATACGATCTGCATTCAAATAATGCCAGAAGTTGAATGTTTCAAACGCACTTTCTTTCCTCTGCGCAATTATACTCGACGCACTAATTTACTCTGAAATGGTAATTATTTGCAAAACAATCTAAGCATGCAAATGCACTGTTCAAACTTGCAAGAAATATGTAGCCTATTAATTTTGCTGCTTGTAATTCTTTTCGTCATTTGCTCAACATAATATTATATTAATGAACATCTATAGTGGCTGCAGTGTTTAAAATAATTCATATTGAAATTTTAGAAAACATAGGCAGAAATCATAAAATCACTTTAAAACAAGCATTTACATTTACATGAATTCTCAGAATTTAAAATAAATAGTAAATTTTCATAATCAGCAATATTTTGGTAAAGTTACTTCAAGAGAAACTTAGAAACGTGTTACGTGTGCAAACCTGAATATTTAACGATAACCGAGGCGCTGCAAACGTACACAGAAGACGAGTCAACTTTATTGATTTGTACACAAGCCCTATTGTGGTATATACATCTCTTGACGAAAAGAGTGGCCTTTGAAATACAACTTTCCAATACCCGTGTACAATTATGAGCTTAAAACCACTTCTCTGTAAGCGTAAGACAATTTCAGCCAAAGTAGCCATAGATTTAAGTGTTGTGTTTACTTAAGGCTCAAGGATGAGCTGCTACGAGACATTATGTAGGCTAGCTCAAATCAGAACGGCGCGCTGCAGAGGCACGGGAAGTGTTTTAAGGTTGGGTGAGCCAAGTCAGCCAACCAAGTCAAAAACACACACACACATACACACACACACACACCCACGCACGCACGCACGCACACACACACACACCTACACACACACACACACACACACACGCACGCACACACACGCAAACACACACACGCACACACACACATAGGCCTATATATAGTGGTTGGCAGAGTTACAAGAATAAGAATAGCTTTACGGATAGAAGGGTAGAAATCAGTATGAGCAAGCAAGTCGATGAAGTGTGCGTCTTTCAGCCCTCTTTGCAATGGTGTTGCAGACCAGACATCATATCAAGCCGATGCCTCTATATGCCTACTGACACAAACTTGGATCTTTGTCAATATTTATTTGTGTGCGAGTCTAGCCTACCTGTCTGACAAAGGTCTTCCACGGTTAAGCTGCGTGTCCAACGACTAGTGATGAGCACAGTTAGGCGACGAACGAAGGTTTCGAAGTACGGTCAGAAATGTAGGCCTACAGTGAGTGTAGTGAATGTCTACATAATGTCTCTTCACTAGGCCTACGAGCGTAGGCCTAGTGAAGGTTATAATAAACCGGTTAAAATATCCTCCCACGAGCGAGTAATAATGTCAGAAAGAACACGTTGCACAGACACTTCGTGAGAAATGTACCGGTACCTCTGAGCACTTGGATGCGACTTTGAAAAATATTTCATGTATAGTATACTGATTTGCAGACTGTATGGTATATCTAATGCATCTGCAAAGGTCGCATCCTACAGGACTCCATCTCGGTTGGCTGCTATATTTGTGCACTGAATGCAGGTCACTTGAGGTCAAAAGAGCTCTCAGCGCATCAGATCTAAGACAAAGCAGCCCTGTAAACGATAGCTAATGCACACTTACACAGAGCCACAACATCTGGCATCCATACCACAACACGCTGACCGTCGAGCTAGGTCATGACCTGGGAAATCTGCAGTCTAACACTTCCTCTGGACCAACAGAGGCGGAGTGGCGCGCTTGTTTGGGGACGTGGGAGAAATTCGGTTAGAAGGATGGGATAAGGGGCGTGAGACACCGTCTGAAAGTAATTAATCGTTGTTAATATTGCACGACAGTCGCTTAACTTGACCCAGGGCTGGCATTCAACGACCTCTTATTGGGGTTCCATTAGGACTGTGTAATACATGTAGGCCCTACTGTTATTTCGATAGTGCATTGAGCTCGTCGGCATAAGCTTTGGCTCTGTTTGACAGAGGCGCTCATCTTTTATCTAATCACTATTAGAATTTAGGCGAAAATTATATTTCTTTATTGTATTAATGACCAAAAAGTTGTGTGAGCATGCGCCTGCCTCGGCGCCACAAAGCCAAAACTTGTGTGAGCATAGGCGCCTTCGGCGCCATAGGTTCCCGGGCCCCTGGCGCGCTGCCTGTATAAGCGGAGAGAAAAAATAAAAGAGAAGCCAACACACAACTAAGAAAAATTATTGCACGCCTTGCATTAATAAATCTCGAGGTCCGGAAACAGAATGTCAAATGCTAAGTGTACAGTAGCGTCCGAATTTGAACCCGTGTGTATCATAAATAAACTAAGGAAAGTTGTTGGGCCATTTGATCCACAAGAGAGGTTTGTCGAAAAATTGGTTTGTTTGTTTCATTTTTTCTTCGACTCAATTACCCTTTAACCATGAGTGCCTCTTTTTGGACGTCAATCGACTTCTAAAAATCATAAATTACTTCGCCTCTGACCTCTAGGAGAGTATCCGTGACCAAGAGTCAGGTGGTTAAATACACAACTGAGGCAAATGACGAAAGCGTAATTATATGAGAAGTCGAGGCTAATGACAAAATCTTAATTATATATGAGAGTGTTGCATAAATATTCTTGAGTACATTATCTTTGTCACATGCGTGTACTATAAATTGCAGTGTCTTTAACGAATAACCGCTCGAAGGCGCTCATCGTCAGCATAAATACTATGAGCTCTACTTAGAACAGCGCGCTATCTCTGTAAGTGGTGGAGAGAACATAAAAGAAAAGTCAACACTCAATAAGAAAAATTAGTAGGCCTACACAGTACACATCTTAACACAAATAAATCTCGAGGTCTGCAAACAGAATATTAAATGTAAGTGCACACTTTACCATAGGGACCAAATGGCCTTGACCTTGCTCATTTTTGAATAAATTAATGGAGTTAGATCCTTTACCACCACTGCCCTTTCGAAAGATTCTCGTTTATGGACCGTACTAGCCAATACGTAAATCTCCTTATTAAGTCACAAACTCTATGCGAACCTTTATCCCATAAACCAGAAGCGCCTTGACGAACGCTTTAAAATGCATTTAGCCGGGACAGCTTAAGCTCATGTGGTCTAAAATCTGGACTATAAAGTATGCTAATAAAGTATTATGATCCGATCCATATCCCACACTGCACCTCAACTTTGGAACGAACTTTCCGCCATTACCGCATCTTCTCAATTTCTCCACCAATACCGCCACTCACTCACCGTCATCGTCTTCGGGCTCCTCTATTCATCACCCACAGGCTTTCCACTGCAAATTGAAGATTCACCTCTTTAAGATATTCCTACACTTATCCGTCTGATCCTCTGCCTTCCAAGCTTTCTCATCCTCAGCGAAACCCTCGGTAACAGCTACTCTGCCTCCCTCTGGTCTTTCTGGCAACCGGACTCCGGCTAACAATGGACTTCGATCTCTGGACAACCAATCGGATACGATGTAGCGCTCGTGAATAAGCTGGTACCTTGCGCTCATCTCTAGAGTGGCGCTTTAGAAAATTGGAGAAGAGATTACTATTACGACTACAGACAATACGCTGTTTTTCGTCGAAGGTGATTGAATCGTCAAAAATGCTGAGGCCAACCAATGTTGTTGGGATATGCTTTTGGGACAACCTGTGACACTTCCCTGCCTGGGTAAGTATGGATTGCCTTCATGAATTGAAGATCGTTTCTTGGGGCTTCATTGAGTGACGTACAGGTGAAACAGTAGGTCTACTTAACATAGGTTGTGGTTACGCGCCATACAACGTGGTCAAATGCCTCTGTGTACCTGAACTTCATTCGTTTCGCAAAATTTCTAGGAAAATGACTGTTAATTCTAGTAGCTCTACATAGTCTTCTCTGGGGTGTTCAGCACTCAGTTACTGCAACGCGAAGGTGATGACATTTTCTCGAATTTCTTTGACACGCCGTACTGCGTATTTATCCTCCATTGCTGTGCGATACTTTATCGATTTGTGTTCAGAAGTTATGGAAATGACTAAAAATTCCAATTGTGGAGCTCTAGCAAAATCAAGCAGTGTACACGCCTTATTCAGAACAGTTTCACAAACCTAATGCCTACGGGTAAAGTTCAGTAAGTGCTTTCCTAATTCGGTTTCCACCCTGATGCATACGCCGTCTTTTATAGATTGGTCACTGTTTAGCCTGAGAGATATCTTGCTGCACACTGGCAATATCCAACTTCCAATGCCTATTGGTTACGCAGTACATATGAAAGAAACCGAAGAAAACATGAACTGTTGTTGAAACACATACAGTGCAACGACTACAAATCGAATATTTGCCGTCATCTAAACGTAGTGGAACTGATACTACGAATGCAGTTCAGTTATACCAAGCACTGTTGTTTCATTTGCGAATTGGACAGCTGTGCTAAAGAGTCTAAAGTATGTTGTTGAGAATTTCTTGGCAACTGCAGAGCACCAAAATACGTCCAGCTGGGTGACAATATGCTTCAAGCATACAAAATCATGAAGTGCAAAATAGAGATTCATGAAGCAGAATTTGTTGTAGAGTCAGATAAGAGAGAGGAGAATGCGAATGAGACTAATGCGAATAAACGACTGATGTGGCCGGTGTCATGCGTAGAATTCTGATAAAGTGCCATACATGACGGACTTATTGAGCCCCTGAATAGAGTCCTACGTTCGGCTGTTCGCCTTGTAGGCCGCATCCCCAAGTTTGGCAGTGTCCGCGTACATGACGGATGTCCTCCACTGGCTCCCCTACCCACGGCGCATCACTTACCGAATCTCTGCCTTGGTCCGGTGGTGCTTTGAAGGCTTGGCCCCTCCATACCTGCTGAAGCTCTGCTGTCCGACCTCATTTTCGCAGCGCCGTTGCTATCTCCGCTCAGCTGCGCAAGCTGAACTTATTGTTTCCCGCGCGCGGACAGCCATACGACAGCGCCGTGCATTCTCTGTGGCTGCCCCCATGACCTGAAATGGGCTCCTATCAAGCTTCGTCAAATATCGATTGGTCATTTGACCCTGTTCCTAACTGTCCTCAAAACTGCGTTGTTCGACCGTGGTTGGGCTGGGAGTGCTCCTAAGTAGGCAATGTTGAAGAGGCGCTATATAAAGCTGCTTTAATAATAATAATAATAATAATAATAATAATAATAATAATAATAATAATAATAATAATAATAATAATAATAATAATAATAATAATAATAATAATAATAATAATAATAATAATAATAATAATAATAATAATAATAGCTTTCCGCGGCACATTTCCTCTGTCAAATCCTGAGGAATAGAGGCCGTTCCAGATGATTTATTTATTTTAATTAATATTTAAGTCCCCGAGGGATCATATGTAGCTTGGGGCATAAAAAAAATAATAATAATAATTAAAGCTGATAAATCAATCAATGATTCAACATCTTGCTTACCGGCGACCAACACAGATGCCAGAATCAGTGTTAGCATCGTTTTTCCAAACGCTCCTTTACTCCGTCTGTGTATCGTATCCATCATTTGCAAGAAATATAACACCTACTGTTAATTATCCTGCTTCTAAGCTTATTCGCCTGTGATTTTAGTTTACTTACAACATAAAGGCACTAAAATGGCAATAATCTCATTGAACAAATCTCCATTTTATTAGGAATTACTTATGTTTATGTGAATTTAAATGTATGGCTTTGATGATGATAGTTAGGATAAAATGTACTTATGCTTGATAGTATTTATTTGATTACCAGCAATGAATAGATCAGCATCGTCAGGAGTGACAATATAATGGAGGAGACTTGCATGTAGCGTTGGCCTCTGGATTAAAATGGAAAGCAGGGTCTCAGCTGATGACATTTCAATTAGGCCTAACGGGCAGCCTCGATCGCTTGGCTACAAACTGGCAAGTTTCTTAGAAGCTACTAATAGTCACATGGGTTAGACGTTCCGTGACAACAACTGTTGAATTGTTACTATCCAGTAATTTGATCTGCATCATTCGACGATCATTCATGACGTCGAGTAATGTGATGAAGCGAAACATGTGTGAAATCGAAAATGGTGATAAACTGTGACCGGACAGTAACGGCTAATGGAGACATGTGAGTAGATTCACATCTCGATTAAACTTAATCTTCAATTATTCCCGCATCAAACCCAAGAATGTAAATACGCTGTTGAAACTTGCAAGAAATATATTGCCGATCACCTACGCACTGTACGCAGCTTATAATTCTCTTTCGTAATCTTCTAAACAGATACTAAATAATAAATATTTTCATTTGCATGATTTCTGAAAAATCAAAGTAAGTATCAGAATTATTATCGTTAACTTAGTTTACTTGAAACACGAGAAAGCGATTTAAGCTTACCTGAACATAAAGCTAAAACAGAGTCGCTCCGGAAACTGACCTGTAAACTGTAAACAACCAGAAAATACAATTAGACTTTTATATATTCTGTTCATATAATCCAACTCTACTTAAAGTAATCAAGTCCGTAGGTGTAAACTTTGGCGCTGATTGTATCTATGCTTGTTGCCTTTATATACCTATTTGCTTGTAAGGCACTTGTAGCCAGAACAGAAAAATTTCAGTTCCTGGTATTTATTGAGGTCTTAAGGACGATCTCATACAGAAGTCAGCTTCAACATCTCCCTCCGCACGTAGAAAAGCCACTGTGTCTATAAGTGGAGAGAGGACATAAAGAAAAGTCAACAGTGAAGAAAATATTGTTAGATACATTGAACTTCTTAAGCTTTTGCCTTTGTAAGGCAGTTGTAGCCAGAACAGCCAGATTTCAGTTTCTAGTAGGGCACTTTTCTTGAGGTCTTAAGGACGATCTCGGTCTTTCTCGGACAGATGTCAACATCTCCCTCCGCATGCAGAAACACCGCTGTGTCTATAAGTGTAGAAAGGACGTAAAGAAAAGTCAACACTAATGAAAATATTATTAGATTCATTACTTGTGTATGAGCTTCTTAAGCATATGCATAGGCATAGCTTGTAACAGTGTTATTTTCGTTTCTAAAATCATTGTAATTTTAGTTTCTATTTCTGTCAGGTGTCAATCATTTCTATTTAGTTTCAGTTTTAGTTTTTCATTTTTCAATCATTTTCGTTTCTATTTCGTTTCTATTCCTGAAATCATTTTAGTTTTAGTTTAGTTTCAGTTTCTCACAACCAAATCATTTTAGTTTTCGTTTTTCAAATCATTTTAGTTTTAGTTTTCGTTTTTCACATAATTTTACTTTGAATGTAAGTTCTGAAAAAGTAGGTTAGCATACCTTTAATGACGAAGAAATTACTTGAGACCCTTATTAGCGGGACTTAGGTCCTTTCAGGTGCCCCAATTGTGCCCATCCGAGTAGGCTTATTCATAGTGTAAGACGATTTATGTATAACTTGTACTGTAGACGTTTTGATGGACCAATAAACTGGTGGTTATGGTTATGGTTATGGTTATGATAAAGTTGGTTATAGACTCTAGTCGCTTTATATATTCTGTAGAATCAGTCGTGTATGAGGTTCTTTTCCTGAAATGCAGGCATCCAGGGTCAATATTGACGGGCTCTCCCTATCCTCCACTTTACGCTTAGACTGTGTTTTCTTGTTCCTATCTTCCTTTGAATTTAAGAGTGTGTGACCCTCGGCATGGTTATGACTTAAGTGTGTTTTAAGATTTGTTGGATTTTTACCTGCAATCCAAAATTACAAAACGTATTTCTTAGTGTCATTACTATATTTTCAAATACTAAAGTAAGGGTGTGCAGCCAAAAGACGGATGCGGAAAAAGTAGCGAGTATGATGCGTAAATTGCGTAGTTACGTACCCTCTATGCGAACCCCACACGGCTCTCCTTTGTCATTCAGAACTGCACATCGGCTTTTGCCGTTATCTTCTTCATAGGCCCTATATAAAGTATTCCCATACAATACTTTCGCGTCTCCTACCGGATAAAAGCTTTACTAGACTCAACAAATTTCGTAAACATGCACCGACAGTTTGACAGAAATTTTAGACCACAAACAGGAAATTGTATCCTGACAATAATTTTAGACATGTAGACATGCGCCGTTCAACTGTCGCGCCTATTATTTAATAAAAGAGATGGGCCGCCTTGGTTGGATTTTCATTTTCTAATCTCGTTTTTAATAAAATACATGGTTGGATTTTCAATACTTCTCGTTCCAAAAATCATTTTCGTTTTAGTTTTTATTAGTTTTACATCCATTCTTTTTCGTTTTTATTTAGTTTTCGTTTCCAAAATCTTTTTCGTTTTCGTTTTTATTTCGTTTCTATTTCTAAAATCTTTTTCGTTTTAGTTTTCGTTTTCGTTAACGATTGACTTTTCTTTTTCGTTTTCGTTTCGTTTTCATTAACGATAATATCACTGGCTTGTAATGTGATTATTTGGTGCCCTGGGAACCACCACGTTTACCTGAACATCTACTATACCTGGATTTAAGCAATAAGTATATTTATGGTGTTTACATTGACTACAGATGGCTCTTGAAAATCTCAAGTTCATTTTCAGCTCTTCAGAGATATATTTGACCTCAATTGGTCTGCAGGCTAGGTTCCATAAATGTACTAACGAAACAGCTAATAATTTAGTTCAAAACTCAGAAAGCCTAAACCAAAAATAACATAATAATATATTGCCTCTCTGTCTTTACGGACTGACCTTCTGGATATTGACCTGAATACGACTTGGATTTGGTGTGCCATCGGTTGATACCGATTGCATTAGATACCGGTGCAATAGACGTCAATAATTATCATTACAACAGGGCAAACCAATGACTCGTCAAAGCTTCCCATATTCTGGACAATTTTGGCACAGTACTAAAACGGAGTTGAATTGTTTGAGTTCTTCTGACGAAAGCTATCTATCAGACTGCAGACTCTCTCTGTAGATGTCTTTATTATCATTCAGTACGAATGTCTCTTCATGCATACAGTTCAATAGCAGACGAATGTTCAGTTGCTGAATATTGTTCAGTTACACAGGCGATAGGATGACTACGACATTGCAACGACTACAAGATGAAGGCCTGTAATGTCTGCTTAACCTAGACTTGTCAGCTAAAACCGAACGCGCAGTCTAAGCTGTTGGCGCTCCTGTCTGCACCACTGATCACTGAACGACCTTCTCACTGACCCTCCTGAATGCTCACTCCTTGATCCTCCCTATCTACAGACTTACCTATCTTAAGACCTGCAGAGCTCTTTGGTAAAGGTGTACTTCTGATTGGTCCAGCAAGCCATACCCTTCCTACCTTAGATTCTCAGATTGACATTAGCTAAGATATAGGGGGCCTACTGGAAGGTTGTCCTTAGTCAAATCTACCTAAATCTACTGACGAATAGAAAAGCTTTCCTGACGTGGATAGATCACTGTTTTCAGAAGGTTCCAGACTCTCCAGCTGTTGGATAATTTGTGTTACCATATAATCTACTTGTCAATAACTAAAATCCTCGCTCGCAGCCTATCTTTGAAGACGGTGGCGCTCCTAGAAGTTGACCAGGTGGATACAGTTAATCTGGAGAAGTCATAACAACGAATCCTATTCTGAACTCCTACAGCTTCTAAGGCGCCTTACTTAACTTGGTCCTATAATTACTTACATACCAAAATCAACTCTGTTATAGAACTACGGTAATGCAGTCTAAAGCGCATAAACACACTGAAAATGCAGGTCTCACGCCGAAACAACACACTAAAAACTTCATCGAGTCATAACTGGCTGCATTGACCAAAATAGTTCATACTGAATATTCGTGCTAGAAAGTGGACACACAGAGCTCAAGCGACCGTATCCCGAGTGCTCTTATCATATCGGCGTTCAGCATGCCTATTCTTTCTTTCTGACTTGACTTCAATATCTAACTAAGTCCAGAGGATCAGTAAAATATCCTCACAATAATTGACATTCAAGTAGGCCTATGGCATGGTCTTTGCAAGATTCAAAATATGTGCATTGAAGTGTAATCTAATAGTTTTATAGCGCAAGTTCTAAGTCACATAAACAAAGATTTAGCAGGCCCTTAAGAAAACCATAAACGCAGGTAATTAGATATCATCAACAAGAGTGGAATAAAGGGCAACGGCCATGCATGCTGTGCTTCTTGGCAAGGCACTCAAGAGAAGTATCTCAGAGGAAAGAAATAGAAGGAAGGAAGACAGGCAGAAAGGACGATGAGGCTATAGAGAACTATAGACGAAGAGACACTGGCTTTTGCGCTAGTTGATAGGCAGTCATGGATGTGAAATCTCACAGCCTTCCCGTATCTTAGCCTCTGCAAATTATGGTTGTGTCCAGTCCTCTCCATCGCAGCCTAGGGCTGTCAACCGTCCCGGATTTGCCTGGAAGTCCCGGAATCGGCCTTGTGCGTCCCGTGTTCCGGAATTTGCTGTTAATATCCACTTCACCAAATGCATAGCCTATATGAACTTCGCTCGTGAAGGACCCATATGTCTGATAGGTTACTGAAATTTAACAAACGCTTTTCTCTTGAAGTTGTTTCGAAGTTTATATAGCCTACAGGCCACTTGTCTTGTGATGAGTTGACTGTAAATTTTAATGACTGTTTACAGAAAACTATAGATCCTACATTAGGCTGACGCAACATCCTTTACCAGTAGGCCTACATCAAGTGAAGTGGACAAGGTAAAATGGTAATGGCATATCGAGCAACTATATGCGGACGATCCGGATTTGCAAAGGCAATAGTAAGTGTTGGCTAGGAGCGCAAGCTGAGCAGAAATTTAAAACAGCTTTCTGATCTGGCGAGGATTTGAATCCCGACCTCTCGATCTAGCACGCTGACCACTAGAATATTACTCACGAAATTAAAAGCGAGGTGTAGAATAAAGTCGAATTGGTAAACAAGCCAGGGATCTTGCCTCTAACGACTCTAGGCTTATCTGACGAACTTAATTCCAACGGAAAATAGTTATCTGATAAACTATGATATTTCTTATATTCAATGAAGCTCTTATGTCTACTATTAATCTATACGTCTTGGTCGATTAGGCAATCTTTCTAGCACCATCACCATTACCACCTCTACCATTCCAACCACCACCATCACTATTACTACCATCACTATTACCGCCGCCGCCACCGCCACCACCACCAATATTACAGATAAAATTTATGGTGCTTTTAGACGATGCTCAAGTATTTACCGACTTAACACTTGAAGACAACGAATTGCGAACAATGTTCGCCTATAAAGAGCAGACAGATACTGGTTTTCAATTAAGAGATCTATAGACATTTTATAAGTGGTCTCATGCTCGTGTATGTATAATGTTAGTTGAAAAATAATTGGTCGTGGATGATGATTTCTCTGCCCGAAGGCAGGTTCATTGGCTTTACGCCACCCGGGGATGAGATGAGTGAGGTGGTTTCCCGTTGCCTTCCTCACAGACAATTGTGGGTGAGCAACTTGTCCAAGGTCGCTACGCAGTGGCTTGAGGTAGATTCGAACCTGCGACCCTTCGGTTACAAGGCACAGAACATACCACTACACCACCGCGTCCCAGTCATGGGAAAACATGAAATTAGCCAACTGAATGGGATGAACATCAAGTATTTTGTTCACAAATCTAGTTTAAACGGGACACTAGAGTGCGCTAGCATGTCTCTACTATTAATGAATTGTGCATCATCTTTCTAGGCCTACAGACTGAAATGCATCTAATTTTATTCCGTACCATCCATCCACATTATCGTACAACAGTGGAGGTATCGCAATGGCAGACTTGAGTGCAAAAGTTTGATGATATATCTTAGTAGCTGTTTACCTATTTTGTAGATTAGACCTGTAGTATTTCACCTTTAGGCCAAATGACAACAGATAATCTTCTAATCTGAAAACTGTCTAAGTGTAACATCTAGAACTGTGGAAGATGGAAGGAACTGGTCTTATACCATTTACGTTAGATTTCAAATTGCTCTTTTTACATACGCAAAGTAATATTATAGTTACTTGTGTTCAAGATCATGAATAGTTTATTGGCCTTAGACCACTTTGATAGAACAGATACAATTACATATACAGATCCGATTACATTTGAATCATCATATTATTCCGATGTAAAAGCACAAGTATCACACAAAACACCCTAACTGAAACAACTTACACACAGTCACACACTGACGAGGAGCAGGAACAGCAAGCAGCAGCACTAACACAGAGCTTTGCTGAACATCACGTATCTGTAGAAGCATTTCGGAGACAGAAATGTTAATAAAATCGTCAAATAATTTGCAACCCATGTAATAACGATGTTCATTATGCGATAGCGACTAAACTTAATAAATTAGACTAAATGCAATTGAAAACTTTCATAAAGCAGTCATCGTAACCCTCCTTGTGCTGATGATCGCTTCTCAGGAAAACCGCTTTCAAAGACAATGATCCATTAGACAAAATCAGTCGAGATCAGTGGCGTAGGCCTACGGAGCTGAAATCCCTCCCGGGGCGATGGCCAAAAATCCCGCTCTTGGCCACTGAGGTTTCTATATGTTATTTCTTCTAAGATATTTCATGAAGATCGTATGACATGTACAATTTTATTTGATGGAGTTTATAACCATTCATTGGAGCCGTTTTCTTGATAATCTTGTTTGGATTTTTCACTTTCCGCTGTGTTTCATATATCCCTTTAAGCTATACATTTTCAACATGCCGAAATCTATTTTATCAGATAATAAAAAAAAATTATTGCATAAAATCTATTTTATTAGATAATAAAACATTTTATTGCATCAAATCTATTTTATTAGATAATAAAACATTTTATTGCATGACTTGCAACTGTCGCTGACTCGTGTCTGTGAAGTACAGTATACAGTAGGCTACATAAGCTTAGGCCTACATGTAAAGGTCTACATAATAATAGTGACAATTTATATGGCGCCGTAACACAGCCATGCCGTTACAAGGGAGCCTCACAGTCAACTAACATAGGCCTATTATCTTATAATTACCATAATATTATTATCATTAGGCTAGGCCTATGCTATAAACGTTATCTTGCGAGCTAGCTTTACCAAAGATTATAATAATCTGTGGCTTTACCACTGCAAAATCAAAAACATAGTGCTCGTTATAAAAAGTTTATTAATTTGGCGTGCCCCAGGGCTCTGTCTTAGGCCCTCTCCTTTACCTCCTATACACGGCTGACATTTCCGGTATATTTGCAAAGCACTTATCAACTGGTCATCTTTATGCAGACGACGCTCAAGCGCTCGTTCATGGCACTCCCTCTGCACAGCTTGCATTAACTGGACGCATTGATGCTCTCTCACGTGATTTACACCTTTGGCTGTCTTCTAATCGTCTCTCATTGAACCCAGCTAAGACGCAGCTTATATGGTTTGGTACTCGTCAACAGCTCCTCTAACTAGACTTCCCACTTCTTGCTCAGAAATTCCCGTCATTCACTTTTCTCTCTAGTGTCCGTGACCTTGGTGTTGTCCTTGACAGTACGCTCTGACACCTTTTCTGAACACATTGCTAAATCTTACCCGTTCTTCTTACTTTCACCTGAGACGGCTTAGAGCAATCCGACGCTCTGTCTCCTCCTCCTTTTTTTACCACTATCATCCACGCCTTCATCTGCTCCAGAATTGACCACTGTAATTCTCTTTTGATTGGGCTTCCAAAAGTCCGTCTTTTCCCCCTCCAGACAGTTTTAAATGCTGCGGCCAGATTAATAGCCCGACTTCCTCGCTGGTCTCATATTTCCTCTTTCATGTTTGATCATCTTCATTGGCTTCCCCTTATTGCTCGGATTCAGCTTAAGGTTCGTTCTCACTTTAGTCCTTCGGTACTGTACAGGTTTAGCACCCAAGTACCTCTGTGACATTGTTCGTCTGCCAGTTTCAGCTACTTCCCTCCGTCCATTGCGATCGCTTAATCGCCATGATCTTCTTGTACCACGAGCCAGGACCACTATGGCCAAAACTCGAGCCTTCTCTTGCATTGGTCCTGCTCTATGGAATCAACTCCCTTCAGTGACACGTGCCTCTTTATTAGCTGGTGGCCCAGATACCTCGTTCCGCTGTCTTAAAACTACTTTTTATTCACTAGGTCTTTCGCACTGGGAGCGCCTCTGATTAGCGAACACTGTGAGAGGCGCTTTATAAATGTTTAGATACAATACAATACAATACAATTAATAAACCGTTATTCCGCTATACAGTGATCGTGTAAACACGGCTTACTGTGCACAGTAGAAGTTTAAGTGTTAATAACAATCAAATTAAATTATGAACTTTATTTACTGGATTATAATATAATATGTTCATATTTAGTAAAACATTGCAAAACAACTGCAGTCTGCAGAATTATTTCAAAAAGGCAAAAGGAAAAATTAATAGCGAGTAACCGATGTCAGAAAATAACTGAAAAACTCTGTTCAAAGCCACAATAAGTGCCCAGTGGTCATTTCTAAACCAAGGCAATTTTAAGATTAATTTTAAAAAGAGTATTAAACAAAGCGGTGAACGGCTGTAATGGTGATATTGATAGTTTGTGATTAAATTTTATTCTAAGTAATTAATTCGTTTAGATACATCCATTAGCGTATGATATGGCCTATATATATATTATGATTATGAGGGGCGGCATAAAACGAATATGCTTTAAAGTTGAATATGCTATACGTAGTCTGTGACTATGTTTACAGTTTATTAGATAAATGCGATTTCGCCTCCTTTTCTGCAATTATGTTTAGTGTTTAACGTTGACCTCTGAGAGTGATGCCGCCCATAACGACCAACGGAAGCCAAGCCGACTTGACTAAAGTGACGGTTTCTTCCTTTCCTTCGTTTTCTTTCTTTCTTTCTCTTCTACGGTTTCATTTTTAATCCAAAATTCACTCTTTTTATTTTTCTGCAACCCTATTTTGCTGCCCCTGCAAGAGTGCCGCCTGGGGCGACTCGCCCCCTATCCCCCTTCGGTACGCAACTGGTCGAGATCGCTGAGGCTAAATTGACACCATTGATTATACAATCAGCTTGACAATTTTAAGTATTGCCAAAGACGTTAAATTAGACTTTAAACCATAATGCCGATTGTTTAATATATAATTTAATCACACAAACGTTTACGCATATTTCTTCCTAAAATGTTAAAAACATTTTACAATGATACCACGTTGTCAAAACTAAATTATTTAAGATATAAAGCAATCATTCTCGAAATGAAGTGAATTTTATATTCTTTCAAGTGCATATAGTCATAGATGCATCATCCAACTCAAAGCATTATAATCTCAACGGCAATGAAGACCATCAATTATCCACCACCGCGTCACCCTTACCATTACTAGGCCTACCACCACTAGCAACACCACACCACCACCACTACTCCTACCACAAAACCACATCACCACCAGCATCTCAACAACAGATACACCACCAGCACTCCCAACACCACAAACAACCCAACCCTCTAACAACGACAACAACACCAACACCATCACTCCAACAACAACACCGCTACAACAACAACACCGCTACAACCACCATCGCACCACTACAATCTCTTCAACTCACTGTCGCCACCACAAACAATAACAACTAAGATATAACCGCTAACATATCCTCACAAAACTAAAATTCATAGCTGAATTCTAAGGCAAGTCATTTCTACTTACATGGTGCATGACCAGTCAATGTTCATAGTAGTTACAACCGTCACAATATTCGGCTTTTGTCATTTTACGCGATGTCAAAGCTGTCAAATCCTCAGTTACTTACTCCTATGAATACGCTCACAAGTAGGGGAGGACGGGGCAAAAAGGGTCAAGGGGTAAAACGGGAATTGATATTTTTGCGCGAATCTAAAGGTGTCATAGATGTTTCCATGGTTGAGAATGAATCTGTTGGCTCTTGGAGTGATATGTCTTCCGCGAGGTAGTTATAAGTTGAGTCGGTGCACATTATTCGAAGAAAACCAATAATTTTAAATATCGAAATGATTAAGATAATCACCGAAATCTTTAATATTTCACTGTTATCCCTATGGTAACATTTTATATTAAATTTCTGTAAGGTAAGTGGACATTTAGACCGCTTATTTTATCGCAATAATCGTGTTCCCGCTTTCCTTTAAGTATAGATGAAGCGATCGAGAAACATGGTGGTAGTGAGGCAAAATGGGACGTGTTTGGTGGGGCAAAAATGGACGTATCTGAAAGTGGTAAACACAGGCCTAAAAAGTTCACTTCACCATTGAAGATGAGCCTAATGGATATCTAAAATTCAAGATTGAAGAAATCCATGAAGTCACAAGAGGCAGTTGTTGAGTCAAAGGAGAAAGAAGCAGACAAAAAGAAGAAAAAACAAGCCAGCGACAGCTATTAGAAGGAACTGCAAAGCAATCAGGGAATCGAAAGACTACACAGTCAATGACAAGAAACAACAAGAAATTGTAAATAAAAAATCAGAAAAGAAAACAAGCAGAATGATTAGGCCTAGGCCTAAGTCTGAAAGTATGACAAAGAAACCAACCAAGTATTACAAGCAATGTACTTTTCGTTGAACCGGTGACTGAAGATTGGATACAATGTTCAAAGTGTAGACTATGGTGCCATGAACAGTGTTCTGATTACAGTGGCTTTAATGAGTTCATTTGTGATATTTGCAGACCATAATAATAAGGCATTGCAATCAGAGCATTGTTCCTATGAATAGGAACAGGTTCCAGTGACAAACAAACTTAAGCTTAAGCTAGATCAAAAAGGGACTGAGATGTCTAGGGTTTGAGGCGCTGGAATGGATAAGTGAAGAATAATATTTCTGTTTGGCAGCAGCGATGAGTTTGTGGTATTTGTTGGTAGCTGATTTCAAGGTATTGAGGGCTTTAGATCTAGCTGCAGGGTAAAAAGTGTGCTGGTGGATGTGTTCGAGGCGCCTGCCTTCCATCCTTCATCGCAAATCTCCCTCCCCACTGCCTTGCTCCATACCCTCCTCCTCTGTTGCTGATACCTACTGTTCATTTTTTTCAGACAAAATCTCATCCATTCGCTTTACATTACAATCTCTTCTGGACGCACTAACCCCCCTTACCTCATCCAGCACTGATTCACCTCCTCTCAACCCTATTCCTCCTACCTCTCAGTCATCGCTCCCAATTCTCTCTCCTGCCTCTGAAGCAGAAGTGTCAATCCTCCTAAACTCTCTCCCTAACAAGCAATTCGAACTTGACCCTATCCCCACCTCTCCTCTAAAAGACTGTTCCTGTTATCACCAATATTATCAATCTCTCACTCTCTACCGGCAATTTTCCTATGGCCTTTAAGCATTCTATTGTCACTCCCTTCTCAAAAAAGTAAACCTTGGCAAGGAAAACCTATCCAACTACCGCCCAATCTCCAATCTTTCCCTTCTATCAAAATTAACTGAACGAATTGTCCTGTCTCGGCTAAATGACTATCTCTCTTTGAATTCACTTCTTAACCCCCACCAATCTGGCTTCACTAAACACCACTTCACAGAAACTTTACTTGCCTCTCTCTACAATAAACTGGTCTCTGCCGTCAGCCATCAGCAAGTCTCTTGCCTCTGTCTTCTGGACATCTCCGCCGCATTCGACACCATTGATCAGAGCCTCCTTCTTCAACGTCTATCTTCTTTGTTTGGCGTCTCTGGCACTGCTCTACTCTGGTTCCAGTCCTACTTGTCTTCCCGATTCTTCTCCAGCCACTGTTCACAGCCCCTCCCTCTTTCCTGTGGTGTCCCTCAAGGCTCCGTCCTGGGTCCTCTACTTTGCATCCTTTATACCACTCCTTTAAGTCATCTCATACAATCCTCATCTGTCGACCATCATCTCTATGCAGATGACACCCAACTCTTCATATCCTTCTCTTCAGGCTCTTTTTCCACCGCCATCATACAACTACTCAACGTGGGTAACCTTATTTCACAGTGGATGTCATCCAATCTCCTCTGCCTCGACTCTTCCAAAACTGAATTCATCATCCTAGGCCTTCCTGATTAAATCAAGAAAATCCCTGATCCTTCCATTAACCTGTCAACCAACTCATCGTCTCTCACCTTCACCTGTGACTCCTCTGTTCGCAATCTTGGTGTTATTGTTGACCTACACCTCTCCTTCTCTAACCATATCTCCAACCTCTCGCGCTCCTGCTTCATGCACATTCGTGACCTCCGACGCCTACGACCCATGCTCGACCTTAAAACTGCCTCCACCATTGCTACCTCCATTGTTCATTCGAAGCTTGATTACTGCAATTATCTTTTCCTCAACCTTGAATCCACTCAAATCAAGCGTCTACAGCTTATCCAAAACTCACTTAGATCTGTCACTAGAACGCCTAAACATCATCATATCACTCCCATCCTGAGATCACTCCATTGGTTAAAAATCCCAGAGCGAATCCACTACAAAGTCCTATCACTAACCTACAATACTCCCAGCCCAAGTACCGTCGTGATCTTTTCACCATTCAGACAACCCGATCCACCCGATCGTCGTCCTATCTCAGTCTTTCTCGACCCAGTTACTATATACTCACCTCAAGTTCTCCAACCGAGCTATTTCCATCACAGCACCATGCCTCTGGAATGATCTCCGTCTGAATTCCGCAGTTTCTCAGTGCCTCCATCATCATTGCAACCCGTCCTTCATCCTCATCCTCATGCTCCTCTATCTATCACCCCCGGGCTTTCCACTCAAAACTAAAGTCTCACCTTTTCAAATACTCCAACCCTGACTGATCTGATCCTCCGCCTTCCAATTATTCGCGCCGTAAACGACACCCGCCTTGACAGCTGCTCTGCCTCTCCTGATCTGGTTCCCTGGAAATCGGACTCGGACCTCTTTTGACTACTCTCTGGGAACTCCCTTTGATTTTGTTTGGCCTCCTGGAAATCGAACTTGGCCCTAGATCTTTTGGACCATTCTCTTGAAACCCCCTAATCTGGTACCCTGGAAATCGAACTTGGACCTCTTTTGGACTTCTCTCTGGAAACCCCTTTGATTTGGTTTGGCCTCCTGGAAATCGGACCTGGACCTCTTTTGCACTGCTCTCTGGAAACCCCTCTGATCTGACGTAGCGCTCGTGAATAGGCTGGTGTCCTGCGCTTTACCTTCGAGTGACGCTTTAGATGTTTGGAGATTACGATTACGATTCTTTTTACGTTAGTAAGTAAGCGAGTTCCCTAAAAATTAAAGACTTCCAAACACAGGGATGGCGATGATGCTTAATTTTATGAACAAGTTATTTAATCTCGACAAAAATAAATATTACGAAAATTAGTCTAAATGTTTAATTACTGCACATGCTAGCTGTTAACTAAGCAAAATAATATACCTAATATACTTAAAGAGTTCGACCACACTATTCAGCCTTATTACAGATTATAATAGCACAGTGTGCCACAGTTACGTAGAAACTGAACTTATTGCATTGTAGCCTACACACGGTAATGATTTTTTTTATACATTTGAAGGTATTACTGCAATAACCAAGTGTGTCGAAATACATATGTTAGGCTAATATGAAAAAAGTATGTCGGCATGCTTGAAATATAGTTTTCTATAAGCACTGCAAATATGGCGCAGATCTGATTATTTTGGGATTGGCTTTTTTAAAGGACAGTATATCAATATATGGTATTGTGCAGCCGGCAGCATTACTCCATGGCAATATCTCGGTACGATAACAAACATTGTCGTTTATCTTGTAGTCTTTGTAGTAAAACAATCAGGTTATTTGACATAACCGGCTATTGTCACTTGCTTACTCTAAACTTCACTGATTATGCATTATTTTTTTATCTAGCTGTAATGTACATGTAACTATGATGATTTACCTTTTTATTGCACAATTTTAATTCGTACTATATAATAGTCACCGTTTGTTGGAAGATTAAGATATGTCAACTAACGCCAGATGAGTTTTGCTTCCTACCGGGTTATTGAGTGTAAATAATCCGGTATGAAGCAAAATGTCGTGTCAAAACATTAATGTTATCTTTTGCATTACATTATGTAACAATTTAATAAAAGACAATAAAAGCTTACACGGTGCTTCAAACAGCTTGTCGGTTTTTCTTCAAGTGGCTTAGATACAATAGTTTGAAGTGTCACATCTTTGAAACTATTTTCTAGAAACTCAAAATAGTGGACATACCTGGTTATTGCAGTAAGCCCTTCATTTAGCAATATTTTTTTAGTCTCCAAAGTCTAACAGCCTCAACAATTATGAAAAATTGTAAATCTCTTCATTCTTTGAAGACAGACAGAAATATATGTACAACAAATTAAAATATTTTAACTACACCCACACGGGACACCATTTTGCCACTTTCTCACGGATGGCCTATATATCAGTTATATCTATCTTGAGTCAAACATGGTTCACATTTCACAAATTTTATTCAGACGAAAAAATAAAATGTCACCCATGCCGCTGTGGCTGTCAGCCACAAGCAGTCGACCGCTTGACTCATCTAGAAGAAGTCTGTTTGGAGTCTGTAATCTGTGCGTTTTGTGTGAAAGAAGAACTCGATCAAATTGCAAATCCTTATCTAGCAACAACACTCGTCGGTTTCCATTATCAAGCACTGCCACGGATCCATCTGCAAAAACAGCTAAATGCATTGGGTGATCCAAGTGCTCTAAGTCTGATCCCTTTTCTCCACCGAATGACTTTTTCACTGTCCCATTTGCATCGATTATACAAACTCCATGCAGCAGATGAGAACTATCGCCGTTACTGACAATGAAATCATCATTGGTTAGTTTTATCGCATGTGTCGGTACCTCCGCACCTTGCAATGATCTTTTACGGATCATTATTCCTTCAGGCGAATATTCATTCAATTCATTTTTTCCGTGACAAGTTACAATGATATTCTTTTTATAAGTAACAGAAATCAAATCTCCACAATCATCACCCGTTTGCCAACTGTGCACCAATTTTCCGTTTGGGTCAACGCGCAAGACCTCTTTCCTTAACGAATCGCCTTTCCAATTCATTATATAGAGACAGCCATTTACTTTGCAGGATGCTATGTCCGATGGATGAGACAATTCTTTAACAGTCCATTGGCGATTTACAACCAGCGTATTGGAGTCAAAGACTTCAACTTCTGAGCATTTCTGGGTCACAACAAATAATTCGTTGTCTAAGATTGCCATTCCTCTTATGAGCCTTCTTTGTTCCTTTGCAGCTGTTGTCGTGACTGTTCAAATAATAAATAAGACAACTAGGAAAAAGTTAAAGTAATTTTGAATAGTAGAAAGATAAAATATCAAAGGACAGTTTTAATACGTAGGACTGAACAATGAATTGAGGTGAAGCACAGGGAGACTAAGTACCAACAATTGTGACAGGAGCAGCATACATGTACATAGCAACGACAAACTATAAGTTACAGCAAGAAACAGGAAGCGACAGATATAGAAAGCGGGAAAAGTACAAGGTACAAGAGAAAAATCTGCAAACACAGCCGCTGCCTGTACTTTGGCAATGACAGTATGTCCTGGAGAAAGAAGGAGGGCCACCTTTGTTATACAATATAATACAACTGCATTTTGATATAGCCCTCTTTTCAAAGTTCAGAAGTGCACACGACCATACGACAGAATATCGATGGCGCAGGGTCACCACGCAATAGCCTGAAGTAAATTCGAACTTGCGACCCTCCGACCACAAGGCACAGAGCATAACGCTACACCACTGCTTGTCAATAAACGGCAACTAACCTGCAAACAGATGAAAGACAATTAAGAAATAACACACTGATAAACTCTGTGACAAATAGAACAGACAAACAAATACAGAAATTGGGCATAACACCAAAACCCATGTAACTGATGAAGATGCTTAATTGAGAAAGTTGAAAATGCAATAGAAAACTTTAAAAGGCAGAAGCTATGCTGAGATAGAAAAAATAGCAATGTGCAAAACATAATATAGTGCAAGAGACGAGAGCTTTTTCGATGGAAAACCGAATGTGATCCATAGACCGAATTAGCGAGCATTACGATCTCTGTATTTTCCAAGGTAGAAGGTTTATACATTTGGAGCCAAGGGAAATTTCCAATTCTTACTCCAAATCGTATTAAGGTTGATTTGTACTTGCAATTGGAATTATTGCCCTGATTTTGATATAACTTTAGATAAGTTTAGTTGTAAGATCTTCAATAATAATAATTATCAAGTCTAAAATAGTGTTGATTAATTGTCCTAGCAATGGATCCGGCTAGTGGATCTTCACCAAAATCTCTGGAGCGCCGTAGTCCGACAGATGAGGCTAGAGTAACGGCTGCTTCACTTAGAGGTTCTGTTGCGGATACCATATTGGAAAGATTGGATTCAATGTAAACTCAATTTACAGAGCGCTGTCATGAGCCTACTGAAGCCATGTATAATAAGCAAACTCAATTTATGGAGCGCCAAGCAGAAGTGATGTCACGCTTGGATCGGTTAGAATCGTGGCCTTGATAAGTTGGTTGCGGACAGTGATTCGAATCCCGTTAGAGAAATGCTGATGTAGCTGCTGCCTGTCCGGTAGCCGTGCCTTACCACTCATCCGCCATCTTGGAAGAATTTCCGATTCAGGAACCGGAAGCGGCCTTATGGCCTGGTACCAGAAGAAGAAGTGACTGCCTTGCTAATAAGGATAGATTAGACTATAGTGAGTATGATAGTAGAGTTAGATGGCCAACTGTGCAAAGGTTGGATCCTACTCTCAGCTACCCATTTCTCCTTGCTTTGTCCATAATCACACGTAATTCCCTCTATTGATGATTCGACACGGGCGACGTCGTTTCGGATGAGGGCGGGCGAAACAATGCAATAGAAAAAAGGTGAATAAAAAATGATCTAAATCGGTCATATATTTTGACTGAATTATATTCTGAGGACAGTCCTTGAAGGAAGAATTGAATTAAAGAACGTCACAGAGCAGCCAAGAACAATACTGATGAACTATAATGGACCTGAAATAAGATGGGCAACAAAGAAGTTGAGGACAGAACACTGAAGAAACAGACAAATCCACAACACTCGCTTTGATTACTTGGTGTGTTTTGAGAGGGTGTGAGAAACTGACTAAACTGACCGATACCTGATTGTTGTTTCTCATAAATAGGTCTTCCTGATCTGTCTAAATTTTCACCTACAATTTCGAAAATAATCAAATAGCCATTAGACACATGTGGCCTCAAAGATACTAGGTAAATTGGAAACTAATCCAAAACCGCATAGCCGATTAATCGATTATGATCCTTTGAAATAATATAATCTGTTCTAGCACAAATAATTTTCATGGAGTTCATATATAAACGGAGTTAGGCCTGTTAAATATTATCATGTAAGATGTATTTATAGAAATGGTAAACCGTTAAGTCGGTGCATAAATATACAATATAGAAGAAGACATATATTTTGCATATTATTTTATGCATCGACATAACGGTTTACTTATTCGTGTCTTAGGATATCATCCGTTTGCTGCTGAATAAATCGGCGCACTTTACTGCTATTGCTAGTGAGTTCACCTGAGAGTACCATTACATATAGGCCTACCTTTTCTTGCTAAAATTTAACTCATATGGAAATGGAATAAAGTTATGATAAAACAGTATAGAACCTTAGATATGCTAAACTTGAAAACTTGTTAGTGCAAAACGTACTCTGTAAGAGAAGAGACCTTTCCGAATCCGAATCTGAAATTAAAGAACGCAGTGATGAAGACCCATAATGAATTTCACTGTGTGAATCTGAGACAAGAGCTATTAAGGGGAAATCTAGAAATTGGCAGCCTCGAGGCGTTGAAATGTGGATTTGGAGAAAACAAAAGTCAGATAGAAAGATTATGAAACATACAAGAAGGCTGTACGCTTGGTGCAAGAAGAGAAAATACAGTTGAATACTTTAGAAAAAAAGTGAAGAGAAAAATGAACTGGAAAGCCGATATATTTTGAGGGAATTATATTCTGAAGACAGTGTTGGAGGAAGAAATGAGGGAAAGAAAGCCAAGTGAAGCCATGAACAATGCTAATGAATTCGGTAATGCACAGGAAATAAAATGAGCAACAAAGAAGTGGATGGCAGAACACTGAAGAAACAGAAAAGTCCATAAAACGAGCTTTGATCACTGGATGCGTTTTTGAGAGAATGTTTCAAAGTGACCAAACTAACCCATACCTGACTGTTTCTCCTCATCAATAGGTCTTCCTGATATCAATCAATCAATCAATCAATCAATCAATCAATCAATCAATCAATCAGTCAATCAATTAATCAATCAATCAATCAGTCAATCATTGATATAGCACCCCTTCAAGGAAGCTATTCAGAGGCGCTCCCAGCCCAACCTCGGCGAAAGATAACAGTCTTCAGAGCAGAGAAGAAAGCGGTGAATGAGTTTCGAGGAAGAGACCGCAGCTCAGGAGGGAGCCCATTCTAAATTGTGGGTCCAGCCACGGAGAAAGCGCGCTGCTGCATAGTAGCGGTGCGTGCAAAAGGAACAGAGAGATCACCACGGGTGGCAGAGCGAAGAGAGCCGTGACCAGGTGGAACAGAAGCACGAGAACAGAGCTCACGCAGATAGAAGGGAGCACAGCCAAGCTGACATTTCCAGACAACGGAAGCAATCCGGTAGACAATGCGTTGCGACAGTGGTAACCAGTGGAGGACATCTCGCATGTATTCAGAAACATGGCCAAATTTAGAAATGTGCCCAGCGGAACGTAGTACACGTTCGAGGCAGTTCAGTCGAGTGAGGGGAAGCCCAATATAGAGGGAGCAGCAGTAGTCAAGTCGACAGGTAATGAAAGCATGAACGAGAGTAGCACCAGATAGTGCGGGGAAGCGAGCGAGAAACAACGCGAAGCTGTCGTAGCTGAAAGTAGCAAGCGCGGCTCAGCTGCAAGATATGGGGAGAGAGGGTGAGTTCTGAATCCAAGATGACACCAAGATCTCTGACGGAGGTGGAAAAGACGATATGGGGGAACTCAGAGGTAAGAGAAGCGTGATCAATCTTAGCAAGCTGCCTATGTGTATGTATATGATTTATTTAACCCCTCTGTTACAATATGAATGCCGTAAGCTTAGTATTCTGGAATGCATAATATAGCAGTAGTCAAGTCGACAGGTAATGAACGCATGAGCGAGAGTAGCAGTAGATTGGGGGGAAAGAGAGCGGGAAACAACGCGAAGCTGTCGTAGGTGCAAGTAGCAAGAGGGGCTCAGCTGCAAGATATGGGGAGAAGGTGAGGTCTGAATCCAAGATGACGCCAAGATCTCTGAGGGAAATGACGATATGTCTCAATATGTCTAAATATCCACCTGCAATTTCTAAAGCAATCAAATAGCCATTAAACACATGCGACCTCAAAGATAATACAAACTGCATAACCGCTTCACTGATTATAAGATTCCTTGAAATGATATATCTGTACTAACACAAAAAATTTTCTGGAAGTTCAGACATTAAAGTAGGGCCTATTTAAGATACAGGCCTATCAAACTACGTTTAGGATTCTTAAATATTATCGGGTAAAATGAATTTTTGAGAAAAGTAAACCGTTAAGTCGGTGCATAAATATATGAAAATAAAACAAAACATTTCTAGTTTGTATAGTTATGCCTTTCTTTTGTTGTCGAATAAATCGGCGCATTTTACTACTATTACTAATTTGGTTCTTCTGAGAAAACCAATATCTATACATTTTCTTGCTAAAATTTAACTCGTCTGGAAATTGAGTTAAGTCATGATAAAACAGCAGGCATATAGAACCTTAAATATGCTAATCTTGAAGATTTTAAAGTATATTCCGTCCACCAAAGGTTGCTCTCGTCTTCCAAAGTGCTAACTAAACCTTGCTGTAGAAATAAAGAAGAAAAGCAATGATAAAATAAAATCCACCGAAATTATCTCTTAACATGAAATAAAAAACACTGCTTAAAAGTGCACTCTTAAAAGTTGTATATCGTTAGTTTCGGAATTTGACCAGCCCCTGTAACTCAAATAATTAAATGATTTAAATCATGAAGCTACTTAAGACCATTAGAGAATATGTTTCAATAACTTACTTTTGTTACGGTTCCTGAGACGGCTGCAGATCAGAACAATGATGACGAATTCCACAAAGATAATCACTATAAAGCTAACTGCAATCGCCGCTCCCGTTGATAGGCCTACATATAATAAATCGCCAATAACACTTCAATAAATACATTGAATTAAAAGAAAAGAAGAAATTAGAAGAAGAAGCGGAAGAAGAAGAAATCAGCCCCTTGAGCTAGCCTGAGATGCAGAAGTGTTAACGACTTCATTTTTTAGCCTCGGCATATGAAACGGATGGCCAGTCCTTTTCTTTGTCTCTCATTTTCCATCGACAGTGTAGGCTACGGAAAGTCTACTCTTCGTAGCTGAGTTGGGTAGTTCATTCATTAATTATGAAAATTTATATAGCGCTCCTTCAAGATACCTACTCAGGAGCGCTGCCAGTCCAGCCACGGCTATATAAGAAATATTTGAGTGGGCGACGGTGGAGCAGACATCTCGAACTGAATTTCTGCCTTGGCGAGGATCTGAACTCCAGACCGTTCGGTCGACAGAACAGCACTCTGACCAATACACTATCGCGCATCTCTGAACTAAATGATACAATTATATCACTTTTGTATTTGCGAAGGGAGATCCCGGGATCTACCAGTCTGACAATTTTTGACACGTTGGAATGGCTGAAGGCAGGTTAGGCCACTGATCCAAGTATCTAGAAATGTCTGACCACATTTTATAGGTTTATTTCATAAGTGTCATGTCATTTTTCATGGTTTATTAGCTCTTGTCATCATTTTTTGATGAAATTATACTTTTGAATTGTATTATTATTATTCCATGCGCAACAGCCTTCAATCTTTAAGAGCAAACATCTTATAAATGCTGTCAATATACTCTATAATACTAGTTATACAGCTCAAGGATACACATGTATTACACTGTAACACTGAAAGTACAATTTTATCAGTCAACTTTATAACACTAAGACTTCTCTGACATTTCAAGCATCTTACGTTTTGGTTCAGAGACGTGAACAAGCTTCGACAGCACAGTGCACCGTTTCCCCCGAATGTTGCACTCAGCCTCACACTTGTGCCAGCCTAGTTTGTGAGCAACTAATGCTGAGTCATAAGCCACAACTTCTTCGTGTACTCCATCGAACCATTTCCATGTGTGACTACACGATAGACTACTATTGACGGAACAATAGACTTTCTCTTCAGCGCCTTCTGTCGTTTCCTGAGTTGAGTTGTTATTGTTCGCATCTGAAACGATAGGCCCCTATAACTCATTTTATGCATTATTCCAAGTAAAGATCACAAGTTCTGAGAAATACCAGTCTGGTAAATCTTGCAGTTAAAATTAATGTGATGATCCAGATATTCATGTACAAATGCCTCTAGGGTTTACTACCACATTCATTGTTACCAATTAAATCTTCACCACGTACTGATTACACAAAGAGAAAACACATTGAAATAGCGACATTATTAAGGCAGGGCTTGGTTGCATTACTTACATATAACACGAATGATGTCTGACCCACAGTTGTATTGTGTTGTTGTTGATCTGTTTGTCTCGCATATGTAAGACACACCATTCAGACGAAGCTCTCCCTTCATCGTAAGATTGCATGTCATTAGATTGCCAATATTTTGGCAGGATAATGGGTTCACGGGATCCTCTGTCCTCGCTTTTCTCCATTTGAGTACTGGCGGAATGTTGCCGTGATACAAAACGTGACACGACAAGTGTAATGTGTCTGGTTCTAAGCCACAGTTATTTGGCCCAAGCACGCCATCTGGCTTCATGTTAGATGTACAAGTAGGACTCGACTCTGTGCACAACAACATAATCGAATGTTTTCCATTAAACATTTTCTGAAACAGTCGACACGATCCGCACTGTACTGAGAACATACATCTTTATGATGGACACAGTGAGCACGAAGATAATATGTCTTGGAGCGATTTACTCAAAAGATGCGCTATATATATTTACAAATGCAATAAAGAAATAAAAATTTGATGGCGAATGTTTAGCTGAATGTGAAAGATGATATTCCTGCCAGGATGTCCATGGCCATTAGATGGGATTCACATGGGTTTATTACGGGACCCATATAGGAATGTGGGTCCATTGGATGCTACATGGATGAAGAGAGGTTGTTGTGTTGGTATAAATGCATCCTTCAAATGACCAACGACTTAACACATATTCACCTAAAATCACCAACTGAGCTGAGGCTGATTCTCCAATTCCTCCATTGTCCTGGCATATATATCTTCCTGCATCTTGCTTCTGCACCGACTTGATCCTCAGTTGAAAACTGCCGGTGCTTAAATTTTTTTCTACTTGAATTTTATTTTTGTATTCCGGATGTACTCTCCCCAGACAGTAAAGACAGGTATCTTCATGATCCTGGGCTCCGACTGCGTAGTGATACCAATTAACTTGATTTCTGTTCACATTCGATGTACAGTCAAAATAAGTTGAAACGCCAATCACTGCCTCTGTATCACGCGGTTTTACGACGAGGTCTGCATAAACTGAAAGGATAAAACAGAAACTGCGTGAGTGATTTTGATTGTCCGTCGGCAACCAGTTCAACGCCCAACAGGATAGGTGGCATATCCATCAAGTCGCAAAACAGGCTGGGATAAAAAAAAAAGAACGAAGTATTTGACATCAGGCGAAAAGTAAGAGTTTGTGTCCTTAATGTTCGTGTGGACCTTGAAACAAGAAAGCCAAACAACAGTGGTGTGCAAACGTCTGGAATAAGCAGGCGTGATATAAAAAAATTTACATTTTAATTTTCCAGGCTACCTGTGTGGGGTATGACAATTCTACTAGAAATCATTTAAACATCTTTGGCTAGTTAGCTATGATTTGCATCAAATATTTTTCGTGAAACATGTGTTTTGCATGAGATACTATAGCATACATGGATAATGTTATAAAAAAACACAAGGAATTTTATTAATTTTAGCTTTAACACTGTATGTTAAATCGATGTTAAATCAAGACTGGTCATGGGAATGGCAGTCATGGTTAAACTGACGAAAATTTGGAAGAACAAGTCAATTCATAATGACACCAAATTACGGATGATGAAGGCATTGGCATGGCCAACAGCAACATACGGATGTGAGGCTTGGACGTTAAAGAAAGAAGAAGAGAAACGCATCCAAGCATTCGAGAACAAGTGCGTCAGAAAGATGTTAAGAATTCCCTGGACAAAAAGGATGACCACCGAACAAATATACAAGCTGGCGAGGACCAAAAGCGAACTGCTGAACCACGTCCGAACCCGCAAGCTAAGGTACTTTGGACACATCATGCGGCAGCCGAAGGACAACATCGAAGGCAGCCTGATGACAGGCCTTGTAGAAGGGATCGCAATCGCGGCAGACCGAGAATATAATTATTGGATTGACAACATTTTAAAATGGATTGGACTATCTGGAAAGAGACTAATGGCTGCAGTACGCGATAGGAAATGCTGGACAATGTTGACCCATTCATGTAGCCTACCATTGCAAAGCGACGACGGCGACATGACATGACATGACACTGTATGGCCTAGCAATTTCTATTTCTTTTATGGGGTGGCTTTAGAAAGTGTTGTTTGACATTGTATTGTATTGTATTGTATTGTATTGTATTGTATTGTATCTAAACATTTATAAAGCGCCTCTCACAGTATTCGCTAATCAAAGGCGCTCCCAGTGCGAAAGACCCAGTGAATAGAAAGAGGTTTTAAGACAGCGGAACGAGGCACTTGGGCCACCAGCTAATAAAGAGGCACGTGTCAAAGGAGGAAGTTGATTCCATAGAGCAGGACCAATGCAAGAAAAGGCTCGAGTTTTGGCCATAGTGGTCCTGGCTCGTGGTACAAGAAGATCATGGCGATTAAGCGATCGCAATGGACGGAGGGAAGTAGCTGAAATTGGCAGACGAAAAATATCACAGAGGTATTTGGGTGCTAAGCCTGTACAGGACCGAAGGACTAAACTGAGAACCTTCAGCTGAATCCGAGCAGTAAGGGGAAGCCAATGAAGATGATCGAACATGAAAGAGGAAATATGAGACCAGCGAGGAAGTCGGGCTATTAATCTGGCTGCAGCATTTAAAACAGTCTGGAGGGAGAAAGACGGACTTTTGGCAGCCCAATCAAAAGAGAATTACAGTAGTCAATTCTGGAGCAGATGAAGGCGTGGATGATAGTGGTAAAAACGGAGGAGGATTGCTCTAAGCCATATCAGGTGAAAGTAAGAGGAACGGGTAAGATTAGCAATGTGTTAAGAAAAGGTGAGCATACTGTCAAGGACAACACCAAGGTCACGGACACTAGAGAGAAAAGTGAATGACGGGAATTTCTCAGCAAGAAGTGGGAAGTCTAGTTTGAGGAGCTGCTGACGAGTACCAAACCATATAAGCTGCGTTTTAGTTGGGTTCAAAGAGAGACGATTAGAAGACAGCCAAATGTGTAAATCACGTGAGAGAGCATCATTGCGTCCAGTTAATGCAAGCTGTGCAGAGGGAGTGCCATGAACGAGCGCTTGGGCGTCGTCTGCATAAAGATGACCAGTTGATAAGTGCTTAGCAAATATAGCGGAAATGTCAGCCGTGTATATGAGGTAAAGGAGAAGGCCTAAGACAGAGCCCTGTGGCCTGTGACAGTGGCGAATTAGTAACGGATTGGCCATCCTTCGCTTGTGTGAACGGCCTTCATTTTAGGAGTTAGGACATAGGAAGAAACAGGTTTATTAGATCTTTCCTGACGACAACGCGGATCCAAGCTACTATTACCGAATCTATCAACTCTCTCTTGCTCCCTAGTGATTTCGTCAATTATTTTATGCCTCAGGTTGCAGATTTGATTTTTTTTTCATGTCTGGTGACTGAGCTGGACATTCAGTGGTGACGATTTTGTTCCATTTCTTCCAATCGACAACCACATTTATGCAATAGGTAAATAGTCAAAAAAAATTTAAATGAGTTGTTTGAGCATTGTCATAACGCACACATTTAGCATGAAAAAGGCAATAATACCGACTTTTCAAAATCTTACTTGCATGTTCCAGATTTTTGAACACCACTGTACCATATCAAAAAGGAGTTACCAACTACAATCTCGATAGGATAGCCTATTGAAATTTAACAGATGCAAGACTTCGTGTCTGGGGCTCGTGATTCAAGAGACCTGGCATTCACTAATAGGCTTGGTATTCCGAAGACAATTCAATCAAAATGAAAATTAATCACTTACTTATTCCTAATTGACATAATTTCTTTATTGTAGATTGATCTTTTTGAAGCCAGTTAGTAGTAAGATACAGTAAGACAGTTACTGATAACTAAGACGTTACAGAGTGGAGCCTATGATTGTGAGGAAGCACCTATATGTTTCATTAAACTTTTAGCATTACTAACAAATGCAGCAATAAGCACACCGAAAGTCAGATGTCATTATTACTATTAATCTCAGATAGCAGCCATACAGAGATTAGCATGTTTAACGAGTCAGTGTTGTGGAAATGCTTACCAACAGCAAGGGCTGAATTTGCGAATATGATCAACAATGTTAGCATCTTGACTTTCAGTCTAACATTGTACTGCGCTTTTCGTTAGGACTTTCCTGAAATTATACGTACTCGAGCATCAATCCACAATTGCAGTCATTGCATAGAATATAGAATGCATATTAAATTGTTGCAAAGCGGGAGTTTATAGAATAAATTTAAAATATCAAAATCCAGGCTGTATTGTTAACATTTGCCATAACAATTTGTTTAATTAAGCACGTCGTCATTGCAAGAATAAAACCCACAAATAGGTTATATTATTATATAGCCATTCGTAGCGTGGAATCTAATCCTTAAAGCACGTCCACGTGGCGTTCATATAGGATCCATTTTCCCATTACGGGACCCATAATAGTGCCAATTTGGGCTCATGCAAATGCTTGCAAGGAAGTGGCTCCGAGATAATGAATAAATTCTATTATATTTATAGCAAATTTAGCGGCATCATCATCATCATCATCTTCATCATCATTATCATCATCATCATCATCATCACCGTTATCATCATCATCATCATCAGCGTAGTCGTAATCGTGCCTCAAATTCCTAAAGCGCTACTCAAATGCAAAGCGCAGGGTACCAGCTTATTCACGAGCGCTGTCTCGGTTTCTGTTTCTGTTTCTGCCTGTCTCTCTAAAAGGTCAGGTGACCTCTCATAGGCAGACACGTAATATATTCAGATGCTAAGGATAGGTCTAATGATACCTGATAATAATCTCAGGATTCATCTAAACCGATTAATGCGTAACTCTATGACCGATTTTTTATTTTGAAATGTCTGAAAGCAGGATCTGGATAAATGAGTAGCAAAGAAAACTGCAACTTTAAATTTAACCCCAAAAGAAGGTCTATGTTACCTCATGAGTATTTTCACTGTTACAATAGGGTGCATCTTGTTAATCAAAAAGAGCGAAATTAAATAGGACGAAACAACATCACCTGTGTCATCGCCAAAATCAGCACCTCAAAGTAACTGCACTTAGAACAGAATCAAGAAGTGTAGCTCTTATACAAATGCCCGTTCTGTAGATTGGTTCAGATATTTAGGCGCAGATTGAAAGTCTTGACTTGTATGGGCAGGAAATGATTATGCCTTTTGCATTCAACGATAACATTTAAGACTTTGATAATAATTATTGAAGATTTCGATGACGATGATGCGAATTATTTTGAAGATATTCATCATCATCATCATCATCATCATCATCATCATCATCATCATCATCATCATCATCATCATCATCATCATCATCATCATCATCATCATCATCATCATCATCATCATCATCATCATCATCGTTAACACAATCATGAGCATGAGCGTGATCACCAGATTAGCTAGCAGAAATCTGGTTCCACCGCCCAGGTCCGTAAGTGCCCGGGTCGTCCGACCGATTTCGTCCAACTCTCTTTGGAACGGTTCAGCAAGGTTTTGTCCAAGATGCTTTGAATAGTCGTGTCTACTAATGCAGCGTTAGAAACGGCCAAACGTCCGCAGCGGGGTTGATGATGATTACAGTATGATAACAATAATGATAATTCCTCGTTTCAATTTGTCACAGCGTCCTACGTCGTTCTTATTCGAACATAGGGTTATCCACACTTTTGTTTCATAAATAATTGAGATGAAGATAAGTTAGCATAATGAAATTATTAAACTGTTTCTAAGAAAGATTGACGTAAGAAATTTAGCATTGAAATATTTAACATTAGAATTCGCACTCTATAAGTGTCAATCAGAAGGTTGACTTGAAGCCTCGCCACAGTTTAGACCTATACTTGAGCAGATTATTTACAAAGGTCGATAGATAAAAACCTTTCGATGAAAGCTAAGACCGTGCAAACCTTAATTATCCTAATAATGCATCTATTCTGCATTTAAATAAAACTGTGAAAAACGTATTACTTTTAAATTGATAATAATCTTTTTAAAATACCACAATTAAAGCATATTAGACGTCAAAGTTTTGAAAAGTTTGAAATATATCCTAATCTCTGTTTTTACGATATCTTAAACTTGGCCGAACTGCAACTTGGCCGAACTGCAACAAAGAAAACGAACCTTTACCCCTGGACATATCCCCCGGATATATTCCCCCACGGACAGTTACCCCTCTGGACACTTTCCCCCTTACTAGGACATTTCTCCCCTCAATACAATATACAAAAAGCTTTCTGTTTTAATGATCAAAACATACATACATACATACATGCATATATACATACATACATACATATTTACATACATACATGCATGCATGCATGCATACATGAAGACATACGCAACATACATACATGCATACATACATACATAGATACATACGTACGTACATACATTCATGCATGCATACATAGATGCATATATACACACATACATGCATACATGTCATACATTCATGCATGCATACATACTGTACATACATACATACATACATACATACATACAGATATACATCTGTACAGGGTGGGCCAACATAAATGCACCGAATTTACATGCATATAACTCCGCCAATTTTTGTAAGTTATTTATACTTAATGCGTCAAATTAAAGATATATCATTCTAGTGTTAAGATTCAAACACATTTTTTTATTGTAGCTTTAGCCTACATCATGTAGATCGTGACATAACTAAGGTCATCATTTTTGCAGTAGCAAGCTAATAAAAACAATAATTCATGACAATTTTAACAGTAGCTGCACAAAAAATGAAATCATATAGCCAGAAATTTGTACTGCACAACAAAATTAATGATTAATTAGGAGATAGTCTGTTGCTTGTACCCGGGTCATCGTCTTGACTGCAAATTAACTCAGACACACTAGCAATGTTAGCGAGTGTGCGCGCCGTTGGTACCGATTCGTGTGGTTTACGACGCGAAGTTCGTGTTTCATAAATTTTCCGTATCAGATGATTCACCGTATTTTTACTCCATCCTCTGTTAGGAAACTCTTTAATTATTTGAAACGCATTAACCTTTTTTGACCCAACGTTCCCAAAGTGGAACATGTTATTAAAACATGTGGGGGGACGATGAAAGGGACTACAAGTCATCCCATAAATATTCATTGGCTTGATCGATGATGGAGGAGTGTTTATTTACTTTGATTTCGAGTCTGGCTTGGTAAATTATAATTATAATTTAGTTGCAAATTGGACAAAATTTGAAATTTTTGGTTTTAAATATTGAAAATTACTGTATGTAACAAGCACGTGACAATTAATTGTTTTTATTGTAAATTTTGAATGAACTGTGTTTATTGTGCCTGTGTATGGTCAAATATTTCAGTGATAGTCCTTTATGCATGAGCAACGTAGCTGATTTCATATGTGTTCCACTTTGGGAACGTTGGGTCACTCTCCTTACACGTACCACTATTTTACGTTGATACTGAAAATTGCCTTTGTAACTCCACAAATAGGCTACATTGATTACAATTATTATTATTATTTCTATTATTATTATTATTATTATTATTATTATTATTATTATTATTATTATTATTATTATCATTATTATAATTATTATTATTATTATTATTAATTCTGTTAGCCTACCGGTTAGTTTTCTGAAACAACTTAGAGGTTTGTACAAATATTTTTGTGAGGTGAGTAGGACTATATGGTCTCTAGAGGTGAGTACGTGTTGTATTTGTATACCCGCATATACCCTCGACTACAGCCCCGGTTATAACTATTATTGTAATAAAATCTATTTATGGTATCATCACGACGTATAGTTAGGTGCAGCTTGGATGTGCCCGCCGTTTCTCGATCCCGGGCAGCCCCGACATGGTGCCATGCTATGCGACTGCATTGAAACACTGAAATGTTATCGACGTGCTCTGGAAGAGGAAGTCTGTCTCGCGGGCGTCGCCAGAGGCTCATGTCAACCGAAGGCCGATTTCAGAAACGAAGGCGATACCTTTTCCATTAGTGGGACCCAGTGTCTCCACGGCGATCAGCATGAATATGTATCATCTGGGCCTATGAATATTTCGTGTGCTTCCTTGTAGCCGCCCTCTTCGCTGCCCTTCTGGCCGCGACTGCTGTCTCAGGGAGATATGATGCGGCCACCGCATCTACCACGGTCGCGTCCCATGTCAGAGGGCGTCTACCACTCCAAGGGATTAGAGTCTCTTCCCTTCGGAACTGGTCATGCCCGACGGCTCTCTGATCGCCGGGTACCCGCTGTATTTAGACTTTGGTGAATAAGATCGTTGATGGCGCTGTGGCTGGTCTGTCGACCGAAGCCCAGCGAACATGAGAGGTCGTGCGAGACCTGTGTTTCGACGCGGTGTGGTTTGTGGTCTTCTGAAGGGTGTGCCGCATCAACGACCGAACGGTTGGACAGCACCGGTGCTTGCGATGCTCCGACATGATGTACTGAACCATTTCACTGAGTCCACAACACAAGGTAGATGCGGCTACTGCCGCAGCAACATTAGGAAGAAGTGCGAAAATGTGAAAAGGGTCTCCACGAACTGTGCTTTGAAACATAGGCCTACCATACCAAAGCACACAGTCGACTTGGCAGTGTCTAATTCTACTGAAACTATTTTAGTTAAATGAAATATTAATATTTTTGAATCATAACTTTTGGACATTGCATATCTGCATTATTTTTGAAAAGTTACAGTTTTACTAATGCATGGTGCTTATATTAGTCAAAGTGACCCAACGTTCCACTTTGGGAACATATGCAAAATTCTGACATGAACTGAAAATAAATTATTTTTGTTAATGATTGCCTTTATATAGGTTGTAAACTGCACCATAACTAAATTTAGAAGTGATTGCATAACAATTTCAGTATCTGGGATGATAAAGGTTAAATCCCTTATCAGTTCGCAAAATTCGGATCAAAACTCGATCATCGTCTGTCAACGGCGCCATATTGCGTCACTGATGACAAAAAAATATGGTAGCTAGGGCTGTTTCAAACATTTCCTTAAATTTAAACTAGTACCAGTTCGACTTTTTCCAAGCTAATACTAGAGTGAAATGTTTTTAATTTGACGCATTGAGTATAAATAACTTACAAAAATTGGCGGATTTATATGCATGCAAAGTCGGTTCATTTATGCTGGCCCTCCCTGTACATATTCATACATACCGTACATACATCCACAGAGGGGAATGTGTCCGGGGGAAAATGACCTACTGAGGCTCGGGGGAAAGTGTCCGGGGGAAACTGTCCGGGGGATTATGTCCGGCGGGATATGTCCAGGGGGTAAAATTTAATGTCCGGCATTCGTTTTCTTTGTATAAGAATACGCAAAACTCATTTACAAGACGTCCTTTGCATTTGATCCAAGACAATTATAATGCAAATGTCTATCGTAGAAATTCAATGCACTGTATAGTGTCTATAAACAAAAAACATTCCTACACCTAACCTACGCAGTCATGTCTGCTAACTCTAAGAAACTTCCAAACTCCTAAACTTCCATCGTAAAAATTATACTATTATTAAATCGAGTTCAAGAGAAAATCAAATGATATCTAAATCTACGTTTCGTCCAAGTATATCACCAGATAATTATGAAAATCAACATTAAGCTATTAAGCTTTAGACTTAGTTGTCACTTGAGCTTTCTAGAACTGGTCGACCATTGAGCTATTAAGCTGCAGCCTCGATGGGTTTTGCACTCAATGTCTTTTTGTTGATGGGATTTGTTTCTTTAATTCTAAATAGTACTCCAACAACACTCTACGATGGACGATCTTTCTTCTCCACTGAACGATTTCCCTCCAGCGTTTCCACCTTCTGTGTGTGTGTGTGTGTGTGTGTGTGTGTGTGTGTGTGTGTGTGTGTGTGTGTGTGTGTGTGTGTGTGTGTGTGCTTGCATTCACTACCTTACGCTGACTTTTATGGGATTAAAACCACCCTTGTGGGGACACGATTCCATGTGGGGACATTTTTCGAGTCCCCACAAGGAAATCATCAATAATCGCTTCCTTTATGCATCTACGGTCTCGAAATTGAATTTTCCTTGTGGGGACATGTCCCCACAAGCACGGAAAAAGTGTGTGTACTGTGTGTACACACAATCCACACACACTTCTCTGATGAACATTTTTCTAAAATCCGGCCATCTGGTGGCAAATATGCACTAATATATTCAGTATGTAGTCTTCCGCAAATGCTTAGTAAGTTGTCCATCTGTGTGACTGTATTGTACCCTCACAAATTCCATATGGGGACAATTGGACATTTCACTGCAAACAGGTGTGTACAAATCCGCCTAAAAAGCAGTGCCGCTGTCCCCGTATGGTATGTGTGTGTGATACTACGCAGGCTGTATTCTTTTGATAAAACGTTTGTCCCCGCAAGGATTCTTTATAGAGACAAATGTGTGTGACAATACGCAGACTGTACTCAGTTGATAAAAGTTTGTCCCCACATGGATTCTTTATAGAGACAAATGTGTGTGTGTGAGAATATGCACACTGTATTCTGGTTAGGGGAGGTATATTTCCCAACAAGGATTGTTTATAGAAACAAATGTGTGTGTGAGATAATACGCACGCTGTATTCGTTTGATGAAACGTTTGTCCCCAAAAGGATTGTGATTCGTTGCCCCTAAAACCTTCATACAGTTTAATCTGGTCGGGGGAGGAATATTTCCTCACAACGATTGTTTATAGAAATATATGTGTGTGAGAGAATACGCAGGCTGTATTCATTTGAAAAAAAACGTTTGTCCCCACAAGGATTCTTTATAGAGGCAAATGTGTGTGTGAGAATACGCAGATTGTATTCGTTTGATGAAACGTTTGTCCCCACATGGATTCTTTATAGAGACAAATGTGTGTGTGTGAGAATACGCAGACTGTATTCGTTTGATGAAACGTTTGTCCCCACAAGGATTGTGATTCGTTGCCCCTGAAACCTTCATACAGTTTAATCTGGTTAGCGGAGGAATATTTCCACACAAGGATTGTTTATACAAACAAATGTGTGTGTGAGATAATACGCAGGCTGTATTCGTTTGATGAAACGTTTGTCCCCACAAGGATTGTGATTCGTTGCCCCTGAAACCTTCATGCAGTTTAATCTGGTTAGGGGAGGTATATTTCCCAACAAGGATTGTTTATAGAAACAAATGTGTGTGTGAGATAATACGCACGCTGTATTCGTTTGATGAAACGTTTGTCCCCGCAAGGATTGTGATTCGTTGCCCCTGAAACCTTCATACAGTTTAATCTGGTTAGGGGAGGTATATTTCGCACAAACGCGTTGCAAATAGCTGATATACGGACGAACAATGGCAATGTCTTTATTACAATTGACTTAAAGGCGATTGATCATCCTTCCCTCTATCTCACTCTGTATGTACTGTAGGTATGTAAAACAATCTAACAGTTAATAGATAGTTTCTACATACATACAGTGCAGTAGTAACATACTTTTCCGCTTTGTCGTACCCAAGAAATGACATCTCGCACCCCTTGGGGTGGGGACTAACCACAGATTTGAACCCCTGCTCTGTATCATGCTATATTTATTTATTTATTTATTTCGAATATTTCTATAGCGCCTCTTCAAGCCTACTACTACTCAGAGGTGCTCCCGACTACAGCACTGATACTGTGTCAGAGTTTTCACGCCGAAGCGCCACGAGCAATAAGGCGAGTGAAGGACTTGCCCAAGGTCCGTACGCAGCGGCTAGAGTGGGATTCCTGCTGGTATCAATAAGGCAAACATCCTGAAGCTGTAGAGAGTGCAGAACTCCTTGGCTAGTTTTATAGTTTTAATTCTGCTAAAAAAAATTGCTGAAACAAAATTGACACTGTAACGTTTTGCACACGACTTTATTTACAATTCTGCACACAAACCAGCAAACGTTTGAGGGAACATTTGCTAGAGTCATAACTAATACATCAAAATATGAACATATAACCTCTGTGTTTAAATCCTTGTATTGGCTTCTTGTTCAGCGAAGAATTAGTTTCAAATTGGGGCTCATCGTTTATAAAACTTTGACTTCCGGCCAGCCACAATGCTTAAAGTCAGTTCTTACTCCCACACTTACCATAAATCAACACGGTCATCTGATAATCTATGTCTGATCATACCTAAATCTAGAACTGTTCTTGGTGAACGAGTTGTTTTCAGTTGCTGGACCTAGTTTTTGGAACCCTCTCCCTGTGTCTGTGCGCTCTCCTAAATCATTTCGTTCTGAACTTGAAACTTATCTCTTTAAAATTGCTTAAATTTGCCTATCCACCATATGCTGCATCTCTGTCTTACAAACTGATCTTCTGGATATTGACGTGATTATCGCTTGGTTTTGGTATGCCATCAGTTGATGCCTTGTGCATTATACACCGGCGCAATAGAAGTTACTAATTGCATTACGATACATTACTAATATAATACATTACCTTTGTCTCTATAGACAATCTTTGCAGAGGCGAATGGTTGGTTAAGTTATAGACAGCCTAGTTAGGCTCACATATGCACACATATGCTTATCTCCATAGGCACTCCTTATGGAAACAAATGTCTTATCAATAATATTAAATACAACCTGCATAATTATTATGGGAGACTGAACCACACTTGACTCCACAGCCAAACCTTGTGGGGACCAATGATTTTGAAGTTATGCGTGAAATTACTGTGTACATATTTATTCGTTAATGAAAATATCACTTAAGTCACTGATCAGGCTACTTATATTTAATTTAGTTTGATAATTTCTAACATACTGTCACTGCAATATTTAAATTAAATGCAAAATGTAATTTGTGCTTTTAGAGACAACGAAAAAGATAAAAAATATTGTATAGACTATGAACATTTCCATAAAGAAATCAATTCGTGCAATGTTCTGGGAAAAGTAACAATTTCGGAGTTTGTGTGCACGCACTCATCGTGAAATTTTGAGCTTACACAGACTAGACTGTATAAATAACATGGTTTATAGTCTATATTTGGTTCTCTCAACTGGTCAGCCCGAGGCCTGAGCTGTGTTTCATAAAGTAAGAACTGTCTTGTCACACGCAAAAATGCTGAAACTTCTTTGAAATGGCCTTATGTCTATACTGTCAAAGTGCCAAATATGTTTGGCCAGCCGGTGTCACGAACTAGAGGATCCCCGAAATTGCGTATCCCCCTTAGCGAAATGGATTATCCGGTTTAGTTTGAATTATTGGCGGTTTCTAAGTGTATTCAGTCGTAATGTTTGGATTTATTGTACACATAAATTTTTTAAGTTGCATATCTTTATCTTGTACGTCAACCTGAAAATAATTTACTTGGTTTTGGTGATTTTGACTGGATTTTCGTCTTGGCTATCGTGATGCGTAGGACGACGGGGGATAGAACGGTTTATCCCCCGGATACTCTATACCGATTTATTCCATCCGCGGATATGCTCTATGGGGGATAGTCTATTTCGTGATGTATACCGGTGTCACCAAATTCAAGGTGTGCAGGGAATGTTATTCATTTCAAATAATTATGCTTGTACACCACTGTTACGGCCTATCTGGGACAGATCCCGACAGTCTTCAATCATTAGATTTAGTACTGGCCTCCATTCCTCCCTGACCGGCAGTATATGAGGTGAGCTTGGGTTGGCTAAAAGCTCAAAGTGGAAGTTACGGATGGTCGATCCGTAGCCGACCAAACGACAGAATAACAGATATCCCAGGCCCGTGTTAAGGGTCCTTGGGGCCCTGGAGCACTCTGTCATGTTGGGGCCCCTCCGTCCCATCCCTCCTCCTGTCTTCCCTTTTCATCCCCTCCTACCTCTTTCCTCTCCTCCCTCCCTTCCCTCTTCCGTAATTTAGAAATATTCAAATCGGCTCAGACTACAATCAAACACAAATTCAAGAACAATAGTAAGCACATTACTTTTACTCACGCAAATTTCGCATCATTACAGAGCAACAGCTCAGTGCAAAACTCAGTAAATGGATTGTCAAATTATTTTACTCTATAGTCAGTATTCATATTGGCTTTTTCATCATCAAACTGTCAACAAACATGCAAACGGTTTATGGATACAGGCAGCAGGCTACAGCGACTCTGTCACTGCATCACAGTGATCACATTAGGGTTCTAGGACTTTTCGCCCCCGGAAGATTCGCCCCCGGAAGATTCGCCCCCGACATTTCGCCCCCGGGAAGTTTCGCCCCCGAAAGATAACTCACAATAGAGTAGATATCTTAAACGGGCGCTATATAAATGTTCTGAATAAATAAAATAAATATATTTTGAACAAATGATACAAAACACGATCTGCCGACAATTTTCGGCTCACTACCATCCCTGTATAGGCCTACTTAATTTCCACTCACAGTCATAGCGCTCGTGAAATAGACTGGTGGCCTACGCTTGGCCTTCGAGTGGCGCTTTAGAAGTTTGGAGATAACGATTACGATTACGATAGGCATACTATCAGAAACTATACTACTTTGAAAGAACGTCGTCAGTTTTGGGGTGTTAACACTTCGAGATTTCACTTCACTTGTTCGCGCTTTGCAGCACATTTAAACAACCCACTGGCGTAGGCCTAGGCCTACTTGTGAGCACTCGACATTATTGAATGATTCAATGCTTTAAGTTGTAATGACAGAAACTAGAGCAAAGTTGCCGTAGTTAGTTAGCTACGCGCAAGTCGGCACAACACGTAAACGAAATGATTATGTAACCACAGAGATAATTAAAATATTTAGTCGACATTAGTAGGGCCTATTCAGGCTGAGTGCAAAGTAAGGTGACTTGTCGCCACATTTTCGCCAAAATTATTTTCTTTTTTTTACCAACAGTTAATTCAATTTGCATTTTGAGATGCAAAAAAACGACTCATATTTGGGGGCCCCTTAGTCGTCGGGGGCCCCGGAGCATGTGCTCCGTGTGCTCCAATGGTTAACCCGGGCCTGAGATATCCGTTATTATATTGTTTGATTAGAACAAATCCACTTGAATAACATACTAAGTGCAGAAGCGTGAAGTAGCTACAGCAACCGTTATAGTAGTGAGATTAGAATAAGACATGACATTTGTAATTTATAGTGTAATGTAATGTAATGTAAATCTTCGAAATTTCTCAGCGCCACACAAAAGCCACGTCAGGGAGACCAGCTTATTCACCGGCGCTATACAATATCAAGTCCGCAATAGCCATGTCTGCCTTATCCATTCCGGTGCCAGGTCAGAGTCCGGGGAGGTCAAGCCGAGGAGACAGCAGGGTGCTACGGTGGTAATCGGTGATGATGGTGGCTGTGTGGTGGCGCAGAAATGGAATCAGGGTATGACAGCTTAAAGAGTTGAACAGCTTATAGTGGCATACAGGTACATGTAGCAACTTCATTGTGTGTTTGAGTATCTGCGTTAGAGTGATAATTTCATAAACTATTTGAGGAGAAATTTAAGGAAAATGATTATAGCATAAACTATTTACAACATGAATAGTTCAAGGCGTTTCTCTGTGGATGAAAGACGTCTTATTATGCAACTTAATCTGGCCGGGGAAAAGTGCACCGTGATAGCCAGCTAGATAATGTGAATTATATAGCATTAGGCCCTATTATTATTATTATTATTATTATTACGAACATTTTTAACGCGCGCAAGTCACACAGAAATGCGAATCTGAGGCGCGGTTAGTTAGCCGCCACATGCAGAGCAGTTAGATTTCCATATGTTTGAAAGCGTGTGAGAAATAGTGAGTTTTAAGGCGTTTCTTGAAAGAGGAAGTAGAGGTCGAGCAGCGGATAAATACTGTGAATAAGCTGATTCCCGCTACTTCGCTCTTTGGGGCTCTGTAGAAACCTCGAGATTACGATTTCGATTACGATTACTGTACTTCCGATGGCGTTCCTAAATACATTGCAAGATGCAAGAGGTAAACAATCCCAAGCAGCTGGTGCCCTAGCGTTTATGGACAGATTAATAGATGAAGACAGAGGAATCAACGCATTAGGCCTTCAGCGTTTATTGCTTAATGAACCTGCGTACTCATAAACTCATTAATAGCCACATCAAGTGCACGCGCGTGCAGAGGTGGGAAGCGGCGCCGCCCGAATTCAACGTATGCTGAGATCGAGGTCACTGACATTGTCGTTAACGCTGAAATCGCCCTGTACACCACTGTGTACACCGTCTACCCTAGCGCCTACGACAGACGCCGAACATCACTGTCTTCTTATAAGAATTCACCACACTCCTCTCCACTGCTGGCAGTATACCCCTCTACTCTTTCTTCATGGGCAAAATTACTGTCCTTCATCTCTCTTTTCAATCACTAGAGTATACTGTCCTAAAAATATTTGAACTATACCTGAAGCTCACGCAAAAAATTCATGGTTCAATTGTCTCCTTCATGCTCTCAAATCATCTCGCAGTCGTCTGGAATGAGCATAGGCCTACAGACGTTCTGGTGATCTCGCTGTATTTAATTGACTTAAAACCTTGACTAATAGATACTACAGCCAACTTCTGTCATCCAAAAAACGCCTCTTCTCATCTCTTGTTCACTCAATTCCATCCAATCCTAGAAATCTTTGGAAAACCATAAACAATGTTCGTCACCATGACTCCTCTCACCCCTCCCAAACTATGGCACATGTATCCATTGCCGACTCCTTTGCATCATTCTTCACTGACAGTTTTCTCCCTCCATGTCTCACAACAGACTCTCCTATAAAAAAAATCAACCTCTATCAACTCTGCCCCCCCCTTAGGCGACCACTACGACGCAAATTGAATGCAGTTTCACTAGAATGACTAGATCAGTTCGAAATTATTTGACGAACATTGCATGTAAGTATTAAGGTCTAGTTCTCTTAAATCAGCTGAATTTGGCTATTTATTCTTTGGAGAATGGACAAGTCCATACAATATTTTATGTCTGTATATATATATATATATATATATATATATATATATATATATATATATATATATATATATATATATATATATATATATATATATATATATATATATATATATATATACATACATATATATATTTTCTGTATCTAGTTTCTAGTTTCCGCCTGCTGCATATATGTTTGTTCACGAAACCTGTCGATTCCATTAACAATCGATCATGTAGGCGCTCTACAGTGTATATATATATATATATATATATATATATATATTAATTGTTCTGAATTAGCTTGTTCGCTATGTGGGAAGACTTTCCACTTTAAATGTTGCCCGACTGATGGGTAGACCCGGCATCGTGGTTGTGTGCATCTTGCACTACGGCCCTATTTCCTTTCAATCGTATAATTGATAACAGTGCATTTGTTAGGTACGCTTCGTCGGCCATACGAATGCTAATCACATTAATAATAATAATAATAATAATAATAATAATAATAATAATAATAATAATAATAATAATAATAATAATAATAATAATAATAATAATAATAATAATAATAATAATAATAATAATATATTTTCTTTATTAAAGCGCCTGCTAACCGCACTGCGCTTTACATGTACAAGTTATGCGATAAATCTTAACTACTAACAGAACAGACAGCCTGCAATACACGGCGAAATTGCAGCCTACAAAGCTGTCCGCCTACGGGGCTTGAACTCGCTACCTCTCGCACTCTACGCCAGATGTTATCCAATGCGCTATCGGTGATGCTAATCATTGCTACGACTCCTTCACTGAGTCTTAGGAGGATAAGCTCTCTTAAACTTCGACATTAGATAAAGCTTTTTCACTCGTATCATTCATTTCTTCTCTTTCTCGTTATTGTCTTCCTTACTTACTATCGACTCACTGTATAGACTACATTGACTGAGGGATTCACGCTATCTGTACCTTGTCTGTGTCAGTTATCTATGTTATGATAATATCATAAACACTTGGCTTATCCTTCTATTTTTTCTTCATAGTGGCTTCGCTCTACCTCTCTTCTTTCCTCTTCACCTTCCTCCCTTCTATCCGCCCACTGGATTCACTAGACTTACTGAGAAATTCATACTAACTGCACCCTATTAGTTGCTTGTGTCATGTATATTATGAACACTCAGTTTATCCTTGCAGTAGCTTCTGTTTGATTTAATTTATTTACCACGGAACTGTATTCATGTATTGCTTTTAGCCAGGACTCGATCTGAATTACTAGGCCTACCTCTAGATGAGACGCTACCATTGTAGTTGCATTGAACATGGATCGATTCGGTTCTACATATGTTTTTGATGACTACGTCATGTAATGGGTCACTAGCTGTCCACGTCAACAAAGGGTTTTGGTCATATGACTGCTATATAGATGAGCTAATTAGTTTAATGCTAGATGAGACTCTTGTGCCATTAGATTTTTAAATAGGCTAGACGTGAACTTCAGCGGTATTGGATGATTGTGTCATGAGCTCGGTCTATAGCCAACCACCTTTAGAAAGATTTTGTCTCTGTAACTAATATACTGATACACTCATGATTTGATTCATTTATTGCAAGATGAGACTTCTTTACTATATGTTCACTAGATAAGTTAGACCTGGACTACAGCTCATTCATTTATTGCTATTCATTCGTTACTATTTGTACTATTTCTTTACTTCTGTAGTCTGACTTGGAATACAGCTGTATTTTAATGACAATGTCACGTTCTCAGTTACTAGCTGTCCACCCTATAAAAAGGGTTTGTAAATGATATACCCATGATCTGGTTCGTTTATTGTAAGATGTGACTTCTGTACTATTTATGTAGCCTACTAAATAAGTTAGACTTGGACTACAGCTGTATTTTGATAACAGTGTCATGTACTCAGTCACTAGATGTCCATCTCTAAAAAAGGGTTTTGTTTTTGTTACTGATATACCCATGATCTGGTTCGTTTATTGTAAGATGTGACTTCTGTACTATTTTTGTACTAAATAAGTTGCACTTGGACTACAGCTATATTTTGATAACAGTGTCATGTACTCAATCACTAGATGTCCATCTCTAAAAAGGGTTTTGTCTTTGTAAATGATATACCCATGATCTGGTTCGTTTATTCTGTACTATTTATGTACTAAACAAGTTAGACTTGGACTACAGCTGTATTTCGATAACAGTGTCATGTACTCAGTCACTAGATGTCCATCTCTAAAAAGGGGTTTTGTCTTTGTAAGAGTATACCTACTGTCATATACATGATCTGATTCGTTTATTGTAAGGTGATACTGTACTTCTGTACTATTTATGTAGTAAATACGTTAGACTTGGACTACAGCTGTATTTTGATAACAGTGTCATGTACTCAGTCACTAGATGTCCATCTCTAAAAAGGGTTTTGTTTTTGTTACTGATATACCCATGATCTGGTTCGTTTATTGTAAGATGTGACTTCTGTACTATTTTTGTACTAAATAAGTTGCACTTGGACTACAGCTATATTTTGATAACAGTGTCATGTACTCAATCACTAGATGTCCATCTCTAAAAAGGGTTTTGTGTTTGTAAATGATATACCCATGATCTGGTTCGTTTATTCTGTACTATTTATGTACTAAACAAGTTAGACTTGGACTACAGCTGTATTTCGATAACAGTGTCGTGTACTCAGTCACTAGATGTCCATCTCTAAAAAGGGTTTTGTCTTTGTAAGAGTATACCTACTGTCATATACATGATCTGATTCGTTTATTGTAAGTAGATACTGTACTTCTGTACTATTTATGTAGTAAATACGTTAGACTTGGACTATGTGCTGTATTTTGATAACAGTTTCATGTACTCAGTCACTAGATGTCCATCTCTAAAAAGGGTTTTGTCTTTGTGACTGTCATACACATGATTGGATTTGTTTATTGCAAAATAAGACTTCTGAAGTACTATTTATGTACTAAATAAGTTAGACCTGGACTACGGCTGTATTTTGATAACAGTATCATGTGTTCAGTCACTAGATGTTCATCACTAAAAAGGGTTTTGTCTTTGTAACTGTCATACACATGAGTTGTTTCATTTATTGCAAAATGAGACTTCTGTACTATTTGGTTACTAGACAAGTTAGACTTGGACTAGGTCTACAGCTGTATTTTGATGACAATCTCATATGCTCAATTACTAGCTGTCCATTTCTAAAAAGGTTTTGTCTTTGTGATTGTCATACACATGATTTGATTCGTTTATTGAAATATTAGACTTCTGTACTATTTGTTTTTACTAGATAAGATAATATTTAGGGGTGGCCCTCGAGCTGTAAAGTTTAGAATATTAGGCCTATGATACTTCGTACAATGGGAAATGGTGTAATGCTTCATAATAAGTAATCGTCAGTAATGGTACTAGTTAATGTATATTGTTTAACAGAATGTCTACTTTCTACCTGTATATTAATGTAAAAATTAACAACTAATGTTCAGAAATGTACTATCATTCTTTTCGCAAGCTCTCTATAAGCAAACTTCGTGGGGACAAACGTTTAATTAATGAATACAGACTGCATATTCTCACACACGCACACATTTGTCTCTATAAGCAAACCTTGTGGGGACAAACGTGTAATTAATGAATACAGCCTGCATATTCTCACACACGCACACATTTGTCTCCATAAGCAAACCTTGTGGGGACAAACGTGTAATTAATGAATACAGCCTGCATATTCTCACACACATTTCTTCATAGGGCCTACACAATACTTGTGGAGACAATATTCAAGTTAATCAAAACAATAGTTTCTAGTAAATAAATGAAAAACGTCATGAGTATTATAACAATTTCTTATAATAAGTATACTAATACTAAATTGGGGCACATCTATTTACACTAGGCTTGGCAATTATTCTTGGCTTGTCCAAGGTTTTGAATTTGGTGCTGTCCCTGAGATTGTCCAGGCCACGGAGACCTTGGAAGCCTGGATGTCCTGAAACCGCCTGAGGCCCAACCCGAGCAAGACGCAGTTCATCTGGCTGGGTACGCGTCAGCAGCTTGAAAAATTAACCTTGAGGCTTTAGCTCTCAAGTTCCCTCTGGTCTCCTTTGCCTCCTCTGTTCGCGACCTTAGCGTTATCCTGGAACAGGAACTCACGTTCGCCCGCCACATTAACACCTGTCGCGATTGCTACTACCAACTGCGCCAGCTTAGGGTGGTTTCTCGTTATTTGTCACAGGGGGCTGCCTCTACCCTTGTACATGCTTTTGTAGTCACCCGTCTTGACTATTGTAGTGCCCTTTACGCTGGCCTCCCAGCTGTCCTGGTTGGGTGCCTAGATCGGGTCCTTCGAGTAGCTGCGCGCCTCATTGGCCGTATTCTTAAATTTGGCCAGGTGTCTGAGTTTTTGCGGGATGTCCTGCACTGGCTTCCATTCCCACTATGGATCACGTATAGGGTTTCTGCGCTTGTTAGGCGCTGCCTGGAGGGACTCGCGCCCCCATACTTGCAGGACTTTTGTCGCCCTACATCTGCTGTACAGCGGCGATCCAACCTTCAATCAGCTGACCAAGCTGTACTCATGATCCCTCACTCGCGTACCGCAATCATGCAGCGCCGCTCATTCTCTGTTGCTGGCCCTACGACCTGGAATGGGTTTCAATCTCGACACTCAACAGTCATGCCGCTGCTAAGCGTGCAAGATAACATTTCTGCTGCAATGGAAGAAAACAGATATTCGATACGAATATTGTTGGATTTAGCCTAAGCCTTCGATGCTATAGATCACTAGAGTAATTGCCCATCAGTATGACGGAAACGTCTGTCTTTCTGGCTGCACGTCTGTACGGCTATATGCCTCCTCCCTTCCTCCCGCCTCAGCTCTGTCCCGCCTTCACTCACTCCGTCTAACAATCTGTCTATCTGACCATCCGTCCCTGTGTCAGTTTGGCTGTGCGTCTGTACGTATCCGTCCGTTCCTCACTCACTAACTCACTCCGTCTGTCAATCTATATGTCTGTCTGACTGTGCGTCAGTACGTCCTTCAGTTTCCCTTCCTCCCTGTATGCTGACACCTAGCGACTGCAAATGAATTTGAGAGCGTTACTCCATGACAGACGGACAGAATGGGACTATGGCATAGAGTAACAGTGTGTGTCATTAGAGTAATTAAAGGGTTTCATCTATAATTTAATTATGTGCCAAGTGTTTTTATTTTAAAGATACTACTGGAAATGTTAATCGACTCATTGTTAACTGAATATATACCAGTCATGATTTACTGCATCAATATTTGATGCTATATAAAATAAGCCAATGAAATTGTCCATGTTAACCTTTCAAACACTCATCAACATTTCCATTTACTAATGTGTAATAGTATATTAGCTGCTTCTTCAATTTATCGTTTTCTCCTTATATGTAAACCATTGTATGCAGATATCTAAGGTACATTTTCTGATATAATCAGCGATTTGTGACAGTAATAACATCGCTACACACGAGTTTGGTTGGTTAGAGTAACGTTACTCTAATGACAATAGTGCTGTAGTATGGCAATTTGTTTGTCAAAGTCACCTATTTGGAAAATTAAGGAAATTTAGCGTAAACAGACACATTTTCTACATGACCAATTGACTCACTTTCATCATACACAGTTTCAGTTACATTCAGTGACTTAAGGTACAAAACCCAAAAAATTAGCGAAATGGACAGTTGTGAAATTTTCACCAAGATCTCGTCTTTGCCTCCAAAGATCCTCGTCAGACTATGGCTTTGTTAGATTTTAATATGGACTACATCCCTGCATTTAAATGTTGTTGTGACTTAATTCTGTCCTGTAGTCTTAGGCCCTGGGTCAAATAGTTTTTGCAGCACAGCCTGTGTGCCACAGGCCTACTCTAATTTCAGTGGCGGCGATCTTGTTTGACAGGTGGGGGGACACGGAATACCTTTTGAACTGATCTGGTCAAAAGTTCCTGATTTGGTCAAAAAAGAGGTACAAACATTTTTTTCGCGCGTTCTGTTGACCTGTTTTAGGGTTTCTTCAAAATTTGGGGGACAGATGTATGGTGTGTCCCCCAACATTCAAAGGTGAGGGGACTTGTCCCTCTCGACCCCCCCCCCCCCCCAGATCGCCGCCCATGTCTAATTTAATTCAGTTTGATAATTTATAACATATTGTCGCTGCAATATATAATTGCAATTTAAGTTAAATACAAAATGTAATTTGTGCTTTTGAGACAACGGAAAAGATAAGAATATTATACAGGCTATGAACATACAAAGAAATCAATTTGTGCAGTGTTCTGAAAAATGTAACAATTTCGGACTTTGTGAGGGCACTCATCGTGAAAGCTTGAGCTTACACAGACAAGACTGGATTTCAGTTAAGAACTGTATAAATACCATCGTCCAGAAAGTTTATATTTGGGCCTCTCAACTGGTCAGCCTGAGCTGTGTTTCATAAAGGAAGAACTATGTCTTGTCACACGCAAGAAACAAATCTTCTTTGAAAATGCCATTATGCCTATTTTGTCAGAGTAGGCTACCAATTATGTTTGGACAGCCGGCTTCACCAAATTCAAGGTTTGCGCGGCGCTGCAGAGAATGAACAGCGCCCTTTTATTCTTTTCAACTAATAGTGCTAGTACATTACAGTTACTGCCTTTCATAACATGACCCCGATTGTCTTCAGTCATTAGCGTTAGTCCCGGCCCTTCCTCCCCCATTCCTCCCTCACCGGTCGTCCGGCCGGCCGACTCTGTATGAAGTTTCTTGTTTTTGCAATAAGCCAATAGTAGCAGTTAAGGATCGACCGACGGATCGAACGACATAACAGATATCCGTAATGTTATTGTGTTATATAATATTATATTGTTTGATAAGAAAAATCCACTTATCCACAAATATAATAAACGGACCTTAATTTATCTATAAAGTTAATACTATGCACTTATAATCATTCTGAAATAATTGGCACAGTCCTATTATATCTATCTGTCTGTCTGTCCGTCCGACCGTCCGTCCCTCTATCTATCTATCTATCTATCTATCTATCTATCTATCTATCTATCTATCTATCTATCTATCTATCTATCTATCTATCTATCTATCTATCTATCTATCTATCTATCTATCTATCTATCTATCTATCTATCTATCATCATTTTGAAACCAGCGCCAGCCAGCACAGTAGTATTTAGTTTAAAATTGAAAATAATATATAGCCATGATTACATCAATGATCCTACACCTACAGAAATGTTCTCTAGCGCATGACCTGCTTTGAAAATAGTACATCATACGTACACAAGAAAATAGTGTACTAAGTTAGATATGCTGCAGCTGTGGCAGCTGTCATTCGCCTGTTCATTCGACCCCATGGGTCGGAAGCTGTTTGCTGCCACAGCTTAACTCGGCCAACGGTCACTCTATTTCCTGATATATATATATATATATATATATATATATATATATATATATATATATATATATATATATATATATATATACAAGATAGATCTCTGATAATCTGGCTGACACACCTCAACAGGTTACAAGATAATAGCAAATAGCAAGAGAAAAAAATCGCCTATTGACGATTAACAAATAGAATCCCACAAGTTAGGCGTCCCCGGTGAGTGGCACTCTGGGCTAGTCTCTCAGATGTTAGGGGGACGCGGTGGTGTAGTGGTGTGGGTCGTTGCCTTGTAACCGAAGGGTCGCAGGTTCGATTCCCACCTCAAGCCACTGCGTAGCGACCCAAGTGCTTCTGAATCGTTGCTTCGATCTTATCGACTGTCTACGAAATACGGCACTCTAATCTCCAGTATTTATTTATTATAGATGTCTTTAGAGCGAGCACTTGTCTGTTAGCGTAGGCCCTATGTATATACAAGATGCTTGTCCACCCTTTGCCAGATTCCGGACTATCCTTATTCTCATATTACGTACACTTGTCTCCGTAGACTCTCTGTATGGAGACAAATGTTTTATCGATTAAATACAATTTGCATATTATAGGTTAAGTAAGTAAGTAAGTAATCTGTTATTAGCACGAGACAAACGCTCATACTTCACAACAACAATACAAAGATTGACGAAAGTAGCAAAATAGCACAATATCAGTAGAACAAAAACAGATGCAATATTATAAACAGTTTCATAATGTCTGATTATCTAAAGCTATGTGTATATCTGAAGCTATGATCTGTGGAACATAATCATTACTCGGGTCTACAACTGGAGAGACATTAGATCTCGGAACAAGCATTATGACTAACATTAACCCAGTTTTTATAGTTGTAAAATACGCGAATGATGAAGGATTTCTTATGAAGCAATGTACTAAAGTGTGGTAGTTCGAATGCATGCCTCCTTTTTCGCATGTTGAAGTTATGAAGGTGCTTTGCGATCAGTAATTGGTGAAGACGGTAATGGGGTGACTTGATGCTCTTAAAGAACTTAATTAACTTTTCTCACAAATCTTCCCCAACGTTAAAATGTCACCATTCAGAAGGTTGCTGCGCCCAGCCCTGCGCAAAAACGAATAAATTCTTCCACACAATTCTATTCTGTTGGCAACAAGCCCCAAGATGGAAGAGCTTAAGTTAGTCGGGAGACTACAAAGGCTTGGGAAATGTTCGTTAGCTTGCTGGGAGGCATTCCATGAGATCGGAGGACTCTTAGAAGGTATAGGCGTTGTCTGCATGCCTTCAAAATAGGCCTACACGTCACATGGTCTTCAAATTCTAAATTCTCTCGGAAAAGAACGTCCAGTAGTTTCACAATTTTAACTCTTTCAATATTGCTGATAGGGTCCGGAAGAGATAAAAGTCTTGAACTCGGTCTATGAAATACAATTTCTTTTGTGTTAGCAAGATTGCCATTTTGTTGCTGGAGGTCCAATCTTTAACCCTTCGTCGGGCGGGAAAAAAACTATACAAGTAAGGTCGTGGGGTCAATTTTGACCCCATAGTAATAATCATGTAATTCGAATAAAATAAGCACGTAGATTGCATGAGAAGGTGATTATTATCAGTAATATTCACTTAAATGTCATTACTTGTTTCACGTCCTCATGACATGACGTCATCTGACGTCATGGTATGATGTCATATCATGATTTCATGACTACACATACAAGCATACGCTTGTAATACTGTTCTTACACTAATATATAGTGCCATCAATACAATGAAGTGACACTGGAATGAACATAGACTACTATGAGCCTAGGAATGACATCTTGACATGACGTCAGATGACGTCATGGCATGACGTCACTTCGTTATGTCTTGACGCCACAAACAAACAGGCTTAAATGCTATTCTTACACTAATGTATAGCACCATCAATACAATGATATGACACTATAATGAACATAGACTTCTAGAAACCTAGGAATGACATCATGATACGACGTCTTCTGACGTCATGGCATGACGTCACGTCATGATTTCATGATGCCATATACAAACTAATACCGTTCTTATATTAATGTTTAGCGCCAAGAATACAACAAAATGACACTATACTGGACACAGGAGACTGCTATGAGCCTAAAATGATATCATGATATGACGTCAGATGACGTCATGACATGACGTCACGTCATGATGTCATGACGCCACATAAAAAACAGGCTTATAATACTAATGCATAGCGCCTTCGCTGCAATGAAATGACACTAGAATGAACATAGGAGACTGCTAAGTGCCTAGGAAAGCATTTCAACGATCAGCAGAGACACATGTCTGACAGAATATGACAGTGGGCAGGGCACTCATTCTTATGGCATGCCTTGCACACAGCAATGGCTCTTTTGTCCGTGTGTCTGGGACAAACTTGGTAACGACCTCGTTTCTTTAGAGGTTCCCGAGTGTCGCCTATTAGTCGTTCTCTAATCAGTTCATGATGAGTTGCAATAGATCGCCGCTGTTCCTACTCATCCCTTGTCTTGTAGCCTACTCATCCCTTCTCGGAAGGGATGAGTAGGTTACAAGACAAGAGTAGGCTACAACTCGCGTCCTCTGGGAGCCACAAGTTCTTGGGCAACTCTACTCAATTAGTACGAATAGTACCAACCAAAGTCGCTTTCTTTGTCAGCAGAACATCTCTAGCCATGGCTAGCGAGGTGACAATTAAGTTATCAATGGTAATGTTGCAACCTTCACATTCAAGAGGTTGCATGAGCTGGCGGACGTTCCTCTCATGACTTTGGTTGGAGCTGCATCGGCGCTGTCTTTGCCGCAATATATACTGGCATTGTACACGTACTTGGTTTCACGATCGTATCACATCCATAAGTTTATGCCGTATTTTTCCGACTTTGACCGCATGTTCTGTACGAATCTACACCAACCTCGATAAGGATCGAGTCTTTCGTCAATTGTGAGGAAGGGCAATTGAATCATTGTACCTTGAGCCTCTCTCCTTTTCAGTTCCGTAGACGCTTGAAAACTTGTTTGCCGGTGCTTGTGCTGAGGCGGGTCGAGAGCGCCGCTGAATTGAGTGGCGCTATATAAATGTTCGGTTACAAATTACAAATTGAGCGTTATGTAAATAGGAACAATAAATAAGAAAGTAATATTGTGGGTTTGTGCAACTATAGACTGTTTAATGATAAAGAAACATCAATAATTAGTAGTGGGGTCAAAAATGACCCCATGACCTTAAGTGTATAAATGTCCTGTAATTTTTGTCCATCTAAAATTCCCATGCACACTCAACTGGAATATGTAATGACAACCTGTACGATAATTCTCGTGGATATTCAGAGCAAGCATTTCAGTTTTAACAAAGATATATGGTTTGAAAATGCACGCTGGGGTCATTTTTGACCCCACGCCCGTCGAAGGGCTAATTTTAGCGAATTCATTTTCTAGGCTAACAGAGAAGTTTTGGAGAGCTAGAAGGTTAATATCATCTGCAAATTTGAAAAGACGTTGGATAGAGAGACGGGTAGGATCAATCTCCATTACAATGTAGAAGCTGGGACCAAGACCAAACCCTTGGATAACGCTGCGATTAATGGAAGCAGAATCGGAAAATACATTCTCGCATTTGAGGACTTGAGATCAGGCCCGCATTAAGGGGGTGCTAAGGGTGCTGCAGCACCCGGGCCCGCAGTTTTAAGGGCCCGCATTTTTGGAAGTGCATAAAATTTTTGTATTGTATACTTGTATTTGGGCCCAAAAAGGTCATCACATCATCATAGAAAAGAGATGAATTACTAAAAAAATGTCATAAGACTTTTTGTAAGATGAAATTCCAAAAAAGATGGATGAAATCACCATGTCGAAATTCAAAAATTTTTCGGCGACCATCCTTTCGGAGGCTCGTAGGCCTCCCCCAAAATCACAGCACCCGGGCCCGCACTAGCCTTAATGCGGCCCTGCTTGAGATCGACCAGTTAGGAAGTCAATGACCCGGTTTGATGTTTCCATAACGTTAGGGATTAGAATTGAATGGTCAACATCAAATGCTTTAGAGAAGTCGACTAACAGGCAACGTACATAAGAGTTGCTTTCCAGAATCAAGGTGACGTGATGTAGAAAGAATTTGATTGCACTGGTGCCGGTTGATCTGAGGCCAAACTGGTCCTCTAAAGTTTCTCGGGGCAAATTGGATGTCAGCCACTTAGAAACAACAATTTTTGCCCGCGATTCTTGAGAGGATTGGAGTCACCCAGAGTAGATGGTTTTGTAACTGTGTCCACGGAAGTGACCACAGTGACGCGCCAGTTACCCGGAATGGTCCCAGTTTCAAAAAAGCATTTAAACACATGAGTGACAAATTACGCCAACTCATAGAACGTTTCTGAAAGTCCAGCGGCTGTGTTTCGCTGTGTGCGCAGAGACCTTTCGATTTCCAGTAGGCCTATATATTATTCACATAATGGTTTAGAAATTCCGGTGTTGACTCCCATGACATTGTGTTGCTTTTAAGAACAAGGATTTCCTCAGTCAAATTGTCCACAGAAGTCGCTATTTCATCATAGAACTTATTAGCCTAATTGATGTCATCAAAGAGGCCTGTCTAATTTATAGTGCTGCTGGTCAGGGCAGAAGACGAATTATCACACTATTTGACCGCATCCCAAAGCTGCTTAGGTGTGGCAGCTTGTAAGGCAGAAAAACGTGTTGTGTGTTTTCCAAGATCAGCGGACTGATGCTCTCCGCAAGTGAGTCTGCGCCTTCCATTTGACCCTTCCTTCGAAGTTTATTACGCTTATTTAGAAGTGATTTTTATGACAGGGGTTATTAGGCCCTAAGTCTGGATTCTTGGTTTTTATTGTGACAGTTCTAGAAGGGATGCACTTAAGTAAGTAAGTATGTTCTTGTCAATGTGTTGGAAATTGTTTGAAGAAACATGCTGTAAATCAGACTGACATCCGAGGTGTTAAAAAGACTAATCGTGCAAATTTATAGTGAGCCTACGAGACACAATATTTTCCTCTCTGTGGTCGTTCCTTTACTTTCCTTTTGGCAATTCCGGTGTCGCGTGACCGACTATCCGTCCAAAAACTATCCAAGGGATGAATAAATTTACCCTCCCCCGATGGAATAAAACGGCACAGAGTAGCCTGGGCACTGGCGTAGACTTGTCCTAAATATTGGGGGGGGGGGGGATTTAGGTATTCATTGTCCAAAATATTGGCGGGGCATTTTTACAACGGCGTAACTTTCCCAGAAAACTCGAAAGTAACGATTTCTCCAATTTCTCAGGAACCTAACCTCGAGAGTATATAAGAGGATCATTGACTTCACTAGATAGCCTACTATGACGGACATAGTTCTACATTGTCTTAAATTGCACAATTTGTAATTATGTTGCAGGGAAAAACTTCTTGATGGGGGACAATTTTGTACGACTCACGGGGGACACTTTTGCACGAGGAGGATAGCAGTCTTGTTGTCAAAACCTTAAACCTCAAGACCGAGACCAAGACCTTGAACCTCAAGACCAAGACCAAGACCTTGAACCTCAAGACCAAGACCAAGACTTTGAACCTCAAGACCAAGACCAAGACTTTGAACCTCAAGACCAAGACAAATCGAGACCAAGACCCAAAAATTACAATCATATCCAAACTTTTATTCCTTACAAAAAATTGTCAAGTCGTACTACTCGCTAATTTAATGAAAAAATTAGACTTTTATTTTATTTTATTTTATTTAAGCAAAACAACTCTGATTGCAGACTACATCATAATAATTCGTATTAACAAAAGTCGTACATGAGAAATGTTATTCCAAATGTCTTTTTGGTTTTATGAAAACCAATTCGCTCAGAATTTCTGACCAATACGTGACCTGTGGGCTTCATAAAAATTCTGCTATGCAAAAAATACGTTCTAGGCTACATGTAGGTTCGGAAAACGCTGGAACACACAGCAGCTTTTCAAGCACTGGATGTAAATGTCGTGAGTCTGTTTTGAAATTATTTCATGGTAAATAATCGGAAGTCAAAATAATTGTCCAATTGTCCAAAACAACAGTGAAGCCTCATTCACACGTCGTAAATACTAAAGCAATTGTACTAGTAATTAATGGATAAATTGTTAATTCTTGCGTTTTGTTAAATGACTGTTCACATTGACAAAAGTCTTGGTCTTGCAAGACCAAGACAAAGACTTTGAACCTACAGACCAGGACCAAGACTTTGAACCTCAAGACCAAGACTTTGAACCTCAAGACCAAGACCTTTGGTATCAAGACCAAGACCAAGACTTTTGGTCTCAAGACCAAGATCAATACCAAGACTTTTAAAAACGAACTCGAGTGCACTCGAGACCAACACCTTGGTCTCGAGAACAACAAGACTGGAGGATAGACCCTCCCGTTCACATTCTTCAGGCCGGATACTCCATTCTGCTACGGGGAAATAATTGTATGGGGGGATACTCTATCTTTGTGACACAGGCATACTAAGCAACTTAAAAGCACCGGGCGGGGTCGTAAATGAACCCATCTGTATTTTTTACTGTAAGATCAACATGTTTGTTATTTGATTGTTAGAAACTCAAGCGAAGAGCATTTTGTGAATGCATAAAGTTGCATGCAAACGACACTGGTTTAAATTTTATTAAGAATCTCAAGTTTCCCAAAAAATTCTGAACGCCTATATTTAACAAATAATGCATCACTGGCACTTTCCCTATCATGTCACCCGGAAACTCCTGATCCATGGTCTTCGTCTTCCTCTGAGTCAGAATCGCTGAGGTCACTATCATATGTTACAGTAGCCTAGTACTCTCCTGTTCTAATAATCGTTGGGTCTCTTCTTTTCTCAAATATCTTACTGCTTTAGGTCAGCTATCCGTATTTTACTTCGAAGATAAATATAAATAAAGCGCTTGGATAAGATAGGCTTTAAGGCAAATTACCCCATAAAGAGCGACTGCGCCATTCTTGGCTACAAAGCTACTGAAACAATCGTGTATAATCGCAACACTGAAATGAGGTAGACAGCTGGCTGTTTGAAATGCAATTTTACTAATTCTGTTACTCTATGTGAATAACGTTTAACATGCTAATGATGACTGGGTTGAATAATATGCTATGAACTCGAACACGATGCATATCTCATCGAAAATAACAGCTAAACAAACAATTTACTGCAAATTCCTAAAACATTTTGAAAAATATGTAACGGTTACAATTTTATAACAGCCAGCAACCGATTTGAGTCATAAAAGACCCCGTCCCATATGCTTAGGTTTAGCCTAATGAGCTCAATGACTGACACTTTCAATGCTCTGAAACTTTGATAAACGACGCACATTTGTCTCCATAGCCAACCATGTGGGCACCAATGTTTTTGAAGTTATGTGTGAAAATACTGTGTGCATTTTATGCGTTAATGAAAACATAACTGATGTCAGTGATCACACCTTCCCCTTTCTCCTCCTGCAGCTGCGGTTGAGGACCCGAAGCCAGGCAATTGGTAGCGCAGGGGAACGACCTTGAAGCGAACAAAGGTACGGCCTGTGCTGCTGCTACTATAAAGCTATGCCTTGCATCGAGTTTCCCAGTCGTCGACTAATTTTGATAAACTATCAGAGACGTTGTTCTGTCGTTGTTGGTGGCTGTTCAGTCGTTTTGTTGTGATATACATTTTAAGAAGTTGTGTCTGCGGAAAATGAAGAAAGCCAGGGTCTGCATTGAGGTAATTGCTACAATACTATTATTTCAGTAGTTATTATAAATTTATGTGAATTTGTCCAGATTTTCGACCATTTTTACAAAATCTACCGTGATATTTTTGGCCTTTTACCGTGAATTTCTACTGTCCCTAATTATTAATATACGCGTATTTAAAGAAATAAAACGTTGTCACGAGGCGCTGATCACATTATTCCGTTATTATGAGACTTTCACTGGCTTTGGATAAAAAAGTTCCATTTCGAAATTGCATCTCTGACATTTAACCCTCAGGCTACCAAGGTTTTTTTGCGACATCGGCTACCAAGGGGGGGGTGGTTACCACCCCCCCCCGGAATTTCGTGTTTGGTTTAAGATATCATATCATGTAATACAGCATTTGATTCAGCATTCATTTCTGAAAAGAATGGTGTATTTAGTTGTAAAATATATGAATGCATCTCGAAATTATATAGTTTTTAACAAAGGCACCGGTCCATTTAACGATATCTGATATTATCGCACACAATTTGTACTATTGATCAATTAATATTATGACGTAAGGCCCTACATCGACACGCAAGACTGATATATATATATATATATATATATATATATATATATATATATATATATATATATATATATATATATATATATATATATATATATATATATATATATATATATATATATATATATATATATATATATGCACACACACATTATTACCGGTATATGTGTGTGTATATATATATGCCCATAGACAATTACGATTGTTACGTAAATACCTGGACAAAAATATATAAATGATGTGGGTTTTGAAAATGAACTATGTATCCAAGAATATTCTAAATATAATAAATATAATGAGGCTTAATTTTCAACAATACAAACTATTCCAAAGTCTGTTTTAGTTACAGGCAAAACCTAAAGGTGTGCAGCTATATCAACATGAAACAAGAAATTATGTAATTTTTCCCAGCAGTCAAATACGTCAGTGGTCCTTGCAGTTGTTGCAAGTTACTTTCATTGTTTTGTGCGAATGCTTCCTGCAAACCGGCTTCTTGAACACTTCACAGCACTACTTTACTCTGTTAGTATTCTGCTTCAACTGTTTATAGCCCTTCCCCATACCCAACTATATCGGTTTACGTTGTGATATTGCATCAGTGATTTTCACACTGAAAAAGCGTATTATTATTCATTATGATCACTTCCGGTTATCAAAAGACAAATAACTAAGCAAGTAAATATAACCCTAAATTCCCTCTAAAGAATGGCATAGTTGTTTCTCTTCCAGAAAGAATAATGAATACCTTTATAGTCGACAACAGCTAACAGCTGACGAGAGAAATTCCTGATTTCATAAGTGGTACCTAGGCTATATCGGGTATAACTTTTTTATGGCGTGGGATATCATCATGACTTTTACCTCAAAATTTGCGCAAATGGACCCCCTACAGCTACCTAAAATGTCAAAATTATATTCCATGTGCAAAAAAAAGTTTTTCCAGAAAAACGTAGGGGGGGGGTGGTAACCACCCCCCCCTTGGTAGCCCGAGGGTTAAAATTGTGGTCAATAATCAGCCGTCATATCCAAGTGGACTTATTGCTCGGTACAATCTGAAGCTTTCTATGCGATCTGCAGACAAGCATTAATTGGCTATGCCAGATAACAGGTCTGCTAATGGAATGCGATCTTTTTCATATGCAGCACCTTATACGGTAATATCTGTAATTTTCTCCCTCATGACCTACGTTTCATCATTTTGAACTTTTCAGAAAGAAATAAAACAATCTATTCCCCCTTAGTCATTTCAATCTTTGATTACTGCCTTAATGATTTCGACCACTGCTAACACTATGGACTTCCTTTCACATAGCTTGTTTTCATATCTGTTTGTTTGGTGCGTGGCGGGTAAGACAATTTTGTGTTGAGGAAGTCGTCACCGATGTCTTTTTAGGCAGCGAAATTGAAATTAAATTGTTATTTTATTGTATATGGTCTATTAATCCTATCTTGAATATACGCACTAAAATTTAAACCCCTTGCATTAAGTTTTATTAACGTTAATTATAATTGCCACATTCTGTCCAAATGTGCAAATTCACAGCGTCACTTTGGTAATAGGCCTATTAAACTGTCGGTGTTTGATTTTATATGCATAAACAATTTTGTATCATATACAGAAATGAGCTTGACTGAGAAGTAAGAAACATAAAGAAACATTTTAGGCCCTACTATATCTAAAATGAAACTAGATTTAAAAGTGTTAGTACTAGTTCAACAAATAAAACTTTATTTCCAGCTAGATCAACAAACGCTATTTTTTTATTTGCAGATATACCAATGCGGCGATCAGGTCAAAGCAAAATGGACCAATGGAAGATTCTATTCAGCTAAAATCATGAAACCATTTGAAGGTCTGATTGACATTGATTGTAGTTTAATTATCTTTGTTTATTAAAATGTAATTTCTGTATTTTTCGCAAACAATTATGGTCTTGGAGGTTGTCTAGAAGCTCCATGCTTTCTAATCGAGTGCATTGTACTAAGTTTTGTGGTATCACTTCCTCATATAAATATATCAACTGTAGCATTGTACAGGGGTGAGGACTTGGGCCAATCCACTTTTTGGCCTCTATTTCTGGACTAAAATTGCTTCATCCAGGGAACAAATTATTCAAATATGCAGATGATTGCATATTTGATTATATTGTGATTCCTGCCTCAAACATTACGACGACTCACTCTGAACGTGCCCACATAGTTCTAGAATTCGTGACTTTGGGTTATAAAATTCTTAAAAATTCGCGAGTTTTTGGCCTATTTTAAAATTCGCAAAAATTCGTTAGGCCATTGTTGGGTCTTTTTACATTGACAGTGACGTTTTGCAAAAACAGCGTAAGTAGCAAGAAATGTGAAGACGTCATGATTTGTTGAGTCAAACTACTGCTTAGAATTTAATGTAAAATTCAAAATAAAAGTTTATTACGTAACGAATTAATTTAGTCAAAATCTGATTTCTTAATGATGAAAGAACATGGATCGCTGTGGAAGTAGGCCTATGTAGCAATTTTGGAGGAGATGGAAAGGGTAGGCCTTCGGGAGCATTGCATGGCAAAAATACAGAAACCATAGTCAAGTGGTAAGAGTGGGCTGTTCCTGACTCAGAATCAGAGAACGATGAAATAGAAGACACAGCTCAGTGAACGTTGTCAATAATTAAATCAAATTTCTAAATAATCTTTTATGATTTTAAACGAACTACAATATGAAAAGTGGTATGTGAAATAAACGATTATTTGGCTTGATTTCAACTGTAGGCCCTAACAGTCTAAACTTCTAAAGCTGCAAATGCCAGTGACGTAGCTAGGATATTTTGCGCCCGGGGACAAACTATGAAATTGGCACCCCCTGTTTATTTCACATTTTATAAATACATCGAATGGCAGTTTAAATTTTAATCAAATAGAATATGACGACTAGGCCTACAGATAGCATAGGCCTATGGTGCCAATTAGTGCTCAATGAGGCGACAAAATCATCCTTGACAACTTGTTTACAAGCAGTGAGAATATAACTGGATATTTTGGGCGCCAAAATTAAATCTTTTAAATTTATTTTGGATAAATTAGTTAAAATTGTATCCAAATTAAGAGTAAAATTATGTATTTTAACCCTCACTTTAGCGCCCTCTCTTTGGCGCCCGGGGACGCATGTCCCTCTCTGTACCCCCTATGGCTACGCCTCTGGCAAATGCAGCCAGTTGCTCAAACATACAAATTTCTCAAAATTGTCAGTTGACAAAGCTGCTCTCTTTTTGTTCAAAACTGAATTCTTATTTTAGATAGATTTTTATTAGGTAGGCCCTACTTTGCGTTAATGCGTTAAAAAAATTAATCGCAAAATTTATTAACGCGTTAATCGCGGGCGTTAACGGCGATTAACGCGCAGCCCTATTAAAAAGTTAAAAAGTAAACAAATAATAATAAAAAAATTGCCATGAGAAATAATTCTATTATTTTATTTTTTCACGAATTTTAACGAATTTTAAAACTGCAGTTTTAAAATTCGCTAAAATTCGTGATTTAAGAAAAAATTAAATTCATAAAATGCGAATTCTCGAACTATGCTTGCCCACATAGCTGAATGGGCTAGAAAATGCAACTTGTGCCTAAATCATAGCAAGTCTTGTAAAATCATAATCAGGCGTCTTCTAACCAAAATTCAAGATACCCCTCCACCAATCGCTGGGATCGTACGTGTAAATAAAATCAAAACTTTAGGTGTCACTCTTTCAGAAAGAATTGGGTTCTCCTTGCACATTAGCAACATCTGTAAAACAGTTGTATAGCTTCACAATCCTTTTTGCTCTGCGAGTCCTGGTTTCGCATGGATTAACTGGAATCCGCCTCCATGATGGTGTACGTTCCACTACAGTGGCACGAATATTATGCTCATCAGCAGTCTGGTGGGGTTTTACCAATGGTGGGGAGAGAGAGAGAGAGAGAGAGAGAGAGAGAGAGAGAGAGAGAGAGAGAGAGAGAGAGAGAGAGAGAGAGAGAGAGAGTCAAACGACAGGAGTATCTGCCAACTGATACTCCTACATTTGACATGTTGTGTTCTAGGGCGGACGATGCTCTCTTTGCTGCAATCCTTTGGGACCCTGGGCATGTCCTCCATGATTTGCTTTCTCCGATAAGAATATCTGGGCACTCTCTTCGCCCTCGCTCACATAATCATGAAATACCGCGATGTGATACCCTGACAATGTTATTTCATGATTTTTATTTCAATTTATTACTTCTATGTTTCATAATCAATGCTTCTTGCTACTGTCCCATTGTGCGTTTGATAAAGGTGTAATATATAATATAGTTACTTACTTACTTACTTACTTACTTACTTACTTACTTACTTACTTAATTACATGTAGGCTAATGTGATATTAGGTGGATGCATGGGTACCGGCCTGCTATTCCGTGTCCGCTATGCCGGGGTCCGCCATTCCAGGAGTCCGCCGGAATATACATACGTACAACATACATACATACAACATGCATGCATACAACATACATGCATACATGCATAATGCATACATATTATTAATGTATGTATGCATACATGAACAATACATACATATATACATAAATGCATATGTATATATATATATATTAATACACATAAATGCACATAATTATACATTAATACACATATAAATGCATACATACATACATACATACATACATACATACACACATGCATACATGCACACATACATACAAACATACATACAAACATACATACATACATACATACATACATACATACATACATACATACATACATACACACATACATGCATACATACATACATACATACACACTTCGCTCGGCTGACCAGGCCGAGCTCTTGGTCCTCCGCACGCGGGCAGCCATTATGCAGCGTCGCTCTTTTTCGGTCGCTAGCCCTGCAACCTGGAATGGCCTCTCTGTTGCGCTCCGCCTGGTACCTATGGCTCAATCACTTTGTTTCATGCTAACTTAAAGACTGTTCTCTTTATCCGTGGTTGAACTGGGAATGCTCCTGAGTAGATCATCTTTAAGGGGCGCTATATAAATGCTCATTAATAATACATCCACACATACAATCACACAACGTACAAACATACATCTAATCGGTTTTCTTAAAGTTTCTTTAAATCCATCAAAGACTCAATTAATTTGGTTTGGCACTCGTCAACAAGTGGCCAAGATTGACTACTCTCTTTTATCTCAAAGCTTTCCTTCTTATACCTTCTCTACATCTGTTCGTAACCTGGGTGTCATTCTTGATAGTTCCTTTCCTTTTCTGGCCATATCTGTAATCTCACCCGCTTGTGCTACTACCATATCCGACGTCTGAAAGCTATCCGAAGATCTGTCTCCTCTCCAGTCTTTACCTCCATTGTCCATGCCTTTGTCTGTTCTCTCATGTGTACTGTAGGCCTAACTCCCTCTTTGTTGGCCTCCTCAAAGTCCGTCTCTCCCCTCTACAATCTGTTCTTAACGCTGCTGCCAGACTAATCGCCCGTCTCCCACGTTTCTCCCATATTTCCACATTCATGTTTGAACATCTTCACTGGCTTCCTCTTACTGCCCACATCCAACTACAGGTTCTTATTCATATTTTCCGATCTTGCCTGCGACTTGCTCCTAAATACCTATCTGACTCCATATCTCTTCCCGCCTCAGCTGGCTCCCTTCGCTCTCTTCGTTCCTCTGATCGTCATGACTTGCCTGTTCCCCGAGTGAGAACTTCCATGGCCCAGTCTAGTTCCTTTGTTAGTATTGGCTCTTCTTTGTGGAATCAGGTTGCTCCTTCGGTTTGGCCTACACTACTATCTAGTGGTCCTGTCACAGCTTTTCGTTGTCTTAAAACTTGTTTTTATTTCCGAGGACTTTCGCACTGCATATAAAAACCTCACCTCTTGCTATCTCTCCACGGGCCTTTCACTCAAAACTAAAAACTCTGCTCTTTGACAAATCCTATCCCGATTCCTCCTCTCCTCCCTACCTCCCTCGCCGTTTCAACTCTAAACATCACCCACCTTAGCCGTCTTACTGTCTGCCTGACTGACTCTTTTGGATCTTCACCTGTAACCGATTTGACCCCCCCCCCGCCAATCTATTTTAATTTGACTAAGCGCCTGTGAATAAGCTGGTTACCGCGACTTCGCTTTTTTGGGAGCTGGAGAAATCTCGAGTTTACGATTACGATAATACATGTAACACACAATGAATACATTCATACATACATACATGCAAACGCTTACCTACACGTACATATATACATTTACACACATGAAATCACAATTATATACTTTATACATACACAGCTGCCACATGCATACATACACATATATACAAGACAACATACATAGGCCTACATTACACTTAATAGAAATGGCTGCCTCAGATCTAGCTTAAGGAACTGCTGAAAATATGTATCTTTTATGTGTATATATATGTATGTATGTATGCAGTTGTGTATTTATGATTGTATGTATGTGTGCATTTATATGTTTATAATTGTATATATGTATGTAAGCATTTGAATTTATCTATGCATGTGTATATGTATGTATATATGTACATTGTATATATTATCCATATATATTGTGTGTATGTATGTATGCATTAATGTATACATATATGTTTATGTATATATATTTGCATGCATATATGTATGTATGTATAAATGTATGCATATATATATGTATATATGTACATTGAATATATTATCCATATATGTGTATATATGTATGCATTAATGTATACATATATGTTTATGTATATATATTTGTATGCATATATGTATGTATGTATAAATGTATGCATATATATATGTATGTATATATATATAAGTATATATATAAAAGATTGCTGCTGCACAGCTCATGTACTACCTGGACAAAAATTGCCTTCTCCCCACTTTCCAGTCGGGTTTCCGTTAGGGCCATTCCACAGAAACCCTGTTAATCCGCCTCCTATCTGACATATATAATACGGAGCCATAGATCCCAGGCCACTCTCCTTGCGCTGTTTGATGTGAGGACTGCGTTCGACACTGTCTATCACGACATCCTCTTGCAGCACCTATCCATTTCCTTTGGCTTCTCTGGTAATGTTTTACATTGGCTTACCTCATTTCTACAAGACCGCTCCTTTATGGTGGCCCACGGATCCACTAGGTCTCCTTGGGTCCCTGCTCATTTTGGCCTGACTCAGGGCTCCGTCCTCGGCCCCCTTCTTTACATAATCTACACTTCAGACCTTGAAGGGGCGCTATATAAAACTGCTATAATAATAATAATAATAATAATAATAATAATAATAATAATAATAATAATAATAATAATAATAATAATAATAATAATAATATATGTATGCATATATATATACATGTACAGTATGTATGTGTGTATATATGTACGAATGTATCAGGACATTTTATATAGCGTATTTTTAATATCTCATAAAAGTAGTGCTGGGGGGTAATGGCATGTCCTCTGGGGGGTAATGGCAGGGCGGTAATGTCCAGGAATATAACAAGGTCAAAACCGTGTGTCTTCTGACTCAAAGTGTGCAGTTGGCATTGTCCAGTGTGCAGTTGACATGTCTTGAGTCTTTTGAAATACAATACAATATATATAATTGTGTAGTATGAAGTTTTGAGTGATTAGCTTAATCACGAGATCAACATAAAACCTGAATTTTAATTTCCAGTTCATTACAGTTTGACGTTCAATTAAAATGAGGAAGAGTGTGTAATATAAATTTATGAGTTGTTTAGATATTGGCATAATAATAAGAATGCTGTTTTTGCCAATGTCTTATTTAATTAAGTAAAATCTAAATGTGAACATTTGCAACACAATTTTTCATCTCAAGACTTGCTCTCAAAACGCTGGCATGCTGGCGAAGGCCCTGAGATGAATATAAAAACATAACAAAACAAATGATTTTTTCTGTATTTACTGATTAGTAACCATATTTTAATTTATTAGGTGGATTTACAGTAAAGTTTGATGATGATGGCATTGAACACAACTGTACACTGCGTGAAATCCGAAAAACATCAACATCATCAAATAGTCAAAATGCGCCATCTTCTAGCATTACAACGGCAACAAACAACAGGCAATGGCTAAATAAGTGGCAAAAGAAACGTGCACAGTTGGAAAATCAAGAACTTGTGGCAAACATAGTTCCAGACGAACTAGACTTGCTTGTTGCAGACACGTTACATAAATCAGCATCAACTGATATTGCAGCAGTAGCAGAATCACAAGCATCTGATGTTGCATCATCTGATCCAATAGTATCAGCTTCGTCAGCAGTACAGAATCCAGCACCATCGTATTCAGCATCAGCTCTAGCAACATCAGGAGGAACACTATCAGATACATCAGCATCCGGTGTGGCATCATCTGATCCAATGGTATCAGTTTCGTCGGCAGTACAGAATCCAGCACCATCGTATTCAGCATCAGCTCTATCAACATCAGGAGGAACACTATCAGATACATCAGCATCCGGTGTGGCATCATCTGATCCAATGGTATCAGTTTCGTCGGCAGTACAGAATCCAGCACCATCGTATTCAGCATCAGCTCTATCAACATCAGGAGGAACACTATCAGATACATCAGCATCCGGTGTGGCATCATCTGATCCAATGGTATTAGCTTCGTCAGCAGTACAGAATCCAGTACCGTCGCATTCAGTATCAGTTCCAGCAACATCAGGACGAACAACAGGTCCAGAAGTGGAATCCATTGAGTTTCAGAGTGAATTGACTACAATCAATTTATCTGATCTAGAAGCATTAGTAGGGACTGAATCGCTATTGGATACCTCTGGGTCGCTATTGAATACACTTGAAACTATCAACCTGTCACATTTGGCTGAAATTAATCAGGTTGATACTGCAATGATTTGCTGCAATACAATTAATCCAATTGCTGCAGCTGCACTGGATTTGACTCTTGCAACTTCAGAGGCTGCTGAGACGGCATGGGAAAGTGACCTCTCTTACGATGAAAATGGACTTGAGGACGCACCTGCTGACGAAGACATTAGTGTCATGACTTGTAAGGTATCTTCCGAATTGAAAATGAGAGTTTTCGATAAGTTGAATTCATGTTTTTTATGCGACAAATTGTTAAAAGTGAAGATCACAAGACATCTGACAACTGTTCATGCCGATCACCCTGAAGTTGCACGAGTACTGTGTAAATCTTCTAAAAGGGAAATCGCAGCAGAAATGGAGATGCTGCGCCACAGAGGAAACTTTTTCCACAATGAACGCGTGCTCAAACTTGGGCAAGGTTCCATTATTCTTGCAAGAAGACCATCTAATTTGCAAGAAGTTGATCCGAGTCAGTATGGACCTTGTCCAGATTGTTTGGCATACATTGCTCTAAGCAATATATGGCGTCATTGCCATTATCATTGTATTCGCTCTTCTGGCAGTGATGAAAAGGGCAAACGAGATATAGTCATGGAATCACAAGCATTGCAGTATTCTGTTGACACCGGTGCCTCTGCTTTATTGTGTAACACAGTATTTAGGTCATTTCGGCATGACGACATATCTCGGGCTGCAAAAAGGGATTCGCTCATTGTTGACATCGGCAACATGCGTATGAAGAACGTTGGACCCGAAAAATATGCCTGTGTTGCTAACAGAATGAGGAATGCTGCTAGACTACTACTGAAATTAAGAGAACTCGACGACAAACCAAATGGAGCAATTGCCGACTGGATAAACCCAAAATCGTTCGACAGAATACTTGAAGCGGTTGAAAGCATGTCAGGTCAGTTGGTAGACGAAGAAACGGGATTGGTACAGCTCGAGAAGCCATCTGTTGCCAAGAAGATTGGACATATTTTGGTTCAGCTGGCGGAAAGAAAGAGAGGAATTGCAATGAGGGCAGATGACGACGTTGCAGAAAGAGATGCCATTAGATTTCTTGCTTTACATAAATCCGAATGGACAAATCAGATAGCAGGAGCAGCTACAAGAACACTAAATCGACGAAAATTTAATCAGCCAAATAATCTCCCTACAACAACTGATATTAAGAAGCTGACATCTCATTTAGCAAAAGACACCACCAGAATTTTAGACAAATACTCTGAAGGCAGCAATGCAGTAGAGTATTACCGTGAACTGCAACGACTAACCTTAGCTCGTTTGCTTGTATTTAACAAGACACGACCTGGAGCTGTATCACAGCTCCCACTCAAAGCGTATAGCGGAAGACCAGATTGGCAAAGAGATGGCATACAAGACGTACGCGAAAGCATGAGCACCATGGAGCAAGAGTTATACCAAAGAATGGATATGGTGGAGATCCAGGGAAAAGCATTTAGGAAAGTTGCAGTGCTTATACCGCCTGACGTGAAGCCTGCAATGGATATCCTTGCAAACGAAAAAGTAAGAGAAGAAGCTGGCATAAAAAAACTGAACAGATATTTCTTTGCTTGTCCAGGGACCTTAACCAATATCCGCGGTGGAGATGCCCTGTCTAAAGTAGTGCAAGATGCCGAACTTGATCATTCAGATCGAGTCAAATGCACGAAACTACGCAAATATATTGCTACAGTATCGCAGATCCTTGCACTCAACAGTAACGAAATGTCATGGTTGGCAACCCATCTTGGGCATGACATTTCGGTACACAATAGCTTTTACAAGTTGCAAGAATCATCGATTGAATTGTGCAAGGTGTCTAAATTGCTGCTAGCAGTAGACCGCGGAGAAGTTGGAAAATGGGCTGGCAAATCTCTTGATGAAATAGAACCCGATGGTATGTAATAATAAATTCTAATTATTCTCCATGAGGTATTTTCTGTCTGAAATATTTATGTTGTGCATTGACGAGTCATTCTAATACATCACAAAATTAATTCCCTTAAATGTTACAATGATTTCAAGTGACAGCAAAACATGAGACGGAACTGGTTTGTATATTGCTCTATCTTTGTGTTGCTGAATAAAGTAAAGCAAACTAATCAATGGACTATATTTTCAGCCAAGTTGAAGATTTGCGACGATTTCTTTGTTCTAAGCTGCTCACAAATTGCAAAATAATTGCAAATTATAAATAAACACATTTATTGCAGATATTCCTCTGGATTTCAAGGATTCTGATGACGAACATTCAAATATGACTACAGATGGGGAACCATCCATCGGTGACTTTGCATGCAAGCCAACTGTGCAAACCAACAGTGATGATAGGCCTACAGAGAACTCCAACCAAGCCTTATCGTTACTGGTGCCATCAACATCTGGAACTAATCCATCCGTAAAACTGGGCAAGAAACGGAAAGGTTCGTGCAAAGACGCTTTGTTAAAATTCTAGGATGTTGCAACAAAGGAAATGTTGAGTAGGCGCTATTTCACAAGCTTTTTGTCTTCATTATAATATTCATAAACAGCTGAAAATTATATGTAATGTAATAAATTTTTCAGTTGCATTTAATTAAAATACACTTAGAGGCTAGAGCGTGCCATTGCAAACAAAATATGCGCTACTATTCTATTCTCTGCAGCCATTGCTGACCCAGGCCATGTTCTGCGACCCTACTTTCCTGCTGACCGAAATATCCCCATAATATCCGGTTGCGAACTTACAGTTTCACATTGCCTGAAACTTTAGATATAAGTTTAGATCTAGGATAATCGGTATTGCTGCAATATGTTTCTAAAGTCTGTGTAATCCTGTCGTGTTTCTGTCGACATGAATTTCCGAAATAAACGAATATTGATTGATTGATTGCTACAGCTGACAAAACATTTATAATAAATTAGACTGCTTTTCATAAATAGTCGGGTTATTTTACATAAATACTTATTTAAAAAGTATCTGATGATGCAACTATTTGAATGCTACCCTCATTTCTGTTTCAGGTTAACTTTACTTAATGATTCCGACCTTGATACACAGCTAATTGCATCGCTTTTCTTGTTAATTTTATCAATCAAAGCAGCGGATGATGCAAACGATGATTCTGACATAGACTGGAGCAATTCACCACAAAATTCGGATTCAGACAGCCATTCCATCAATCCTAAAACTGAAGCAAAGACAAAATCCCGTAACTATACCAAGCAACCATCTGATAAAGGTAATAATTATTTATACTATGCTCATGGAAGTTCTAATTGCTTACGCTGTTATCACTGGAACAGGAACTCACCTACACAAACCTGTCTGAACTATGGCACTATGGCAGTGATATATACAATACATATATCAAATTACAACTGATCTTAAAAGCTTGAATACTGTAGTCAACTGGGTTCGCATCGTACTGCGAAATTACTCAGAATGAATAATTTGTCATTTGCTTTGGCATATTAAAATGGTGAATATATCCAAAGTCCGTAGGCCTACTCTTTTATCTATCTGGCTTCCAGCAGCCAACATTTCTACCGATAAAACGTTTACTGTCAGAAATGGTGAATGCGCTTTTGATTTTGTTTTATCGCTTTGGTTCAACTAATTGCATGCTTTAATTTAATTCAGTCTGATCATTTCTAATATATTGTCATTGCAATATTTAATTGCAATTTAATTAAAATGCAAAGTGTAATTTGTACTTTTAGAGACAATGGAAAAAGATAAGACTCTTATCTATGAACATTTCCATCAACAAATCAATTCCTGCCTTGTTCCGGGAAAAGTAGCGATTTCTGAGTTTTTGTGCGCTCATCGTCAAAGCTTGAGCTCTCACAGACAAGACTGGATTTCAGTGAAGAACTGCATAAACACCATGGTCCAGAAAGTTAGAAGAACTTTAAAACGCAATTAAATTTATGGAAACATTATTCCATGCGTTTTCAGTAAATGAACATATTGGTATGATTAGTCTTTCTGTTGAGAGAAAGGGTGCTTAGTTTATTGTCTTAACTGAGGCCTTTGTCTAAGTGCATTTCTGGTAAATTCAAATATTGAGCTGACTAGTTTTTCTGTTGCTTAATAGAAAATGTGCTTAATTTGTTTTCTTAACTAAGGCCTATGTTTAAGTGCATTTCGAGTAAATTCATATATTGAGCAGATTAGTTTTTCTGTTTGTTGATAGAAACATTGCATTCTGTATTGTCGTAGCTAAGGCATGTGCTTTAGTGCATTTCGCGTAAATTCATATATTGAGCAGATTAGTTTTTCTGTTTATTGATAGAAATATTGCATTCTGTATTGTCATAGCTAAGGCATGTGCTTTAGTGCATTTCGAGTAAATTCATATATTGAGCAGATTAGTTTTTCTGTTTGTTGATAGAAACATTGCATTCTGTATTGTCATAGCTAAGGCATGTGCTTTAGTGCATTTCGAGTAAATTCATATATTGAGCAGATTTGTTTTTCTGTTTGTTGATAGAAATATTGCATTCTGTATTGTCATAGCTAAGGCATGTGCTTTAGTGCATTTCGAGTAAATTCATATTTGAGCAGATTTGTTTCTATGTATTTTGATAGAAACAGTGCATTCTGTTGTGTCTTAACTAATGCCTATGTTTAAGTGCATTTCAGGTAAATTCATATACTGAGGCTGATTAGTTTTTCTGTTGGTTTTTAGAAATGGTGCTTAGTTTATTGTCTGTGTTTTAGTGCATTTCGAGAAAATTCATATATTGAGCAGATTAGTTTTTCTGTTTGTTGATAGAAACATTGCATTCTGTATTGTCATAGCTAAGGCATGTACTTTAGTGCATTTCGAGTAAATTCATATTTGAGCAGATTTGTTTCTATGTATTTTGATAGAAACAGTGCATTCTGTTGTGTCTTAACTAATGCCTATGTTTAAGTGCATTTCAGGTAAATTCATATATTGAGCTGATTAGTTTTTCCGTTGGTTAATAAAAACAGTGCATTCTGCATTGTCATAACTAAGGCATGTGCTTAAGTGCATTTCGAGTAAATACATATTTGAGCAGATTTTTTAAAATGTTTTTGATAGAAACACTGCATTCTGTTGTGTCTTAACTAAGGTCTATGATTCAGTGCATTTCAAGTAAATTCATATATTGAGCTGATTTTTTCCCTGTTGGTTGATAGAAAAGGTGCTTAGTTTATTTTCTTAATTAAGGCCTGTGTTTAAGTGCATTTCAAGTAAATTCATATATTGAGCAGATTAGTTTTTCTGTTTGTTGATAGAAACATTGCATTCTGTATTGTCATAGCTAAGGCATGTGCTTTAGTGCATTTCGAGTAAATTCATATTTGAGCAGATTTGTTTCTATGTATTTTGATAGAAACAGTGCATTCTGTTGTGTCTTAACTAATGCCTATGTTTAAGTGCATTTCAGGTAAATTCATATATTGAGCTGATTAGTTTTTCCGTTGGTTAATAAAAACAGTGCATTCTGCATTGTCATAACTAAGGCATGTGCTTAAGTGCATTTCGAGTAAATACATATTTGAGCAGATTTTTTAAAATGTTTTTGATAGAAACACTGCATTCTGTTGTGTCTTAACTAAGGTCTATGATTCAGTGCATTTCAAGTAAATTCATATATTGAGCTGATTTTTTCCCTGTTGGTTGATAGAAAAGGTGCTTAGTTTATTTTCTTAATTAAGGCCTGTGTTTAAGTGCATTTCAAGTAAATTCATATATTGAGCTGATTAGTTTTCAGTATGTTGATAGAAACAGTGCATTCTGTATCGGCATAACTAAGGCATGTGCATTTCGAGTAAATTCGTATTTGAGCAGATTTGTTTTTATGTTTTTTGATAGAACATATGAATTTACTTGAAATGCACTTAGACACAGGCCTTAGTTAATAGAAACATTGCATTCTGTTTTGTATGAACTCAGACCAATGTTTAAGCGCATATCAAGTACATGTAAATTCGTATATTGAGCTGATTTTTTCCCTATTGGTTGATAGAAGAGGTGCGTAGTTTATTGTCTTAAGTAAGGCCTGTGTCTAAGTGCATATCAAGTAAAATTCATATATTGGGCTTATTTTTGTCCTGTTGGTTGATAGAAGAGGTGCTTAGTTTATTATCTTAGCTAAGGCCTATGTTTAAGTGCATTTCGATTAAATTCATATATTGAGCAGATAAGGTTTTCTGTTTGTTGAGGAAAACAGTGCATTCGGTTTTATTTGAACTCAGACCAATGTTTAAGAGCATATCAAGTAAATTCATATATTGGGCTGATTATTCTTCCTTTTCGTTGATAGAAGAGGTGCTTAGTTTATTGTCTTAAGTAAGGCCTCTGTCTAAGTGCATTTCGAGTAAGTTCATATATTGAGCTGAATAGTTTTCCGTTGGTTGATAAAAACAGTGCATTCTGCATTGTCATAACTAAGGCATGTGCTTAAGTGCATTTCTAGTAAATACATATTTGAGCAGATTTTTGAAAATGTTTTCTGATAGAAACACTGCATTCTGTTGTGTCTTAACTAAGGCCTATGTTTCAGTGCTTTTCAAGTAAACTCATATATTGAGCTGATTTTTTTCCTGTTGGTTGATAGAAAAGGTGCTTAGTTTTTTTTCTTAACTAAGGCCTGTGTTTAAGTGCATTTCAAGTAAATTCATATATTGAGCTGATTAGTTTTTCTGTTGGTTTTTAGAAAGGTGCTTAGTTTATTGTCTGTTTTTTAGTGCACTTCGAGTAAATTCATATATTGAGCAGATTAGTTTTTCTGTTTGTTGATAGAAACATTGCATTCTGTATTGTCATAGCTAAGGCATGTACTTTAGTGCATTTCGAGTAAATTCATATTTGAGCAGATTTGTTTCTATGTATTTTGATAGAAACAGTGCATTCTGTTGTGTCTCAACTAATGCCTATGTTTAAGTGCATTTCAGGTAAATTCATATACTGAGCTGATTAGTTTTTCTGTTGGTTTTTAGAAATGGTGCTTAGTTTATTGTCTGTGTTTTAGTGCATTTCGAGTAAATTCATATATTGAGCAGATTAGTTTTTCTGTTTGTTGATAGAAACATTGCATTCTGTATTGTCTTTACTAAGGCATGTGCTTTAGTGCATTTCGAGTAATTCATATATTGAGCTGATTTTTTTCTTCTGTTTGTTGATAGAAGAGGTGCTTAGTTTATTATCTTAACTAAGGACTATGTTTAAGTGCATTTCGAGTAAATTCATATATTGAGCTGATTAGTTTTTCTGTATGTTGATAGAAACAGTGCATTCTGTATTGGCATAACTAAGGCATGTGCATTTCGAGTAAATTCCTATTTGAGCAGATTTGTTTTTATGTTTTTTGATAGAATATATGAATTTACTTGAAATGCACTTAAACACAGGCCTTAGTTAATAGAAACATTGCATTCTGTTTTGTTTGAACTCAGACCAACAATGTTTAAGCGCATATCAAGTAAATTCATATATTGAGCTGATTTTTTCCCTGTTGGTTGATAGAAGAGGTGCGTAGTTTATTCTCTTAAGTAAGGCCTGTGTCTAAGTGCATATCAAGTAAAATTCATATATTGGGCTCATTAATGAATACAGCCTGCATATTCTCACACACGCACACATTTTTCTCTATAAGCAAACCTTGTGGGGACAAACGTTTAATTAATGAATATAGCCTGCATATTCTCACACACGCACACATTTGTCTCTATAAGCAAATCTTGTGGGGACAAACGTGTAATTAATGAATACAGCCTGCATATTCTCACACACGCACACATTTGTCTCCATAAGCAAACCTTGTGGGGACAAACGTGTAATTAATGAATACAGCCTGCATATTCTCACACACGCACACATTTGTCTCTATAAGCAAACCTTGTGGGGACAAACGTGTAATTAATGAATACAGCCTGCATATTCTCACACACGCACACATTTGTCTCCATAAGCAAACCTTGTGGGGACAAACGTTTTATCAAATGAATACAGCCTGTGCCTATTCTCACACACACATTTCTTCATAGGGCCTACACAATACTTGTGGAGACAATATTCAAGTTAATAAAAACAATTATAGTTCCTAGTAAATTAATGAAAAACGTCATGAGTATTATAACAATTTCTTATAATAAGTATACTAATACTAAATTGGGGCACATCTATTTACACTAGGCTTTGCAATGATTCTTGGTTTGCCCAAGGTTTTGAATTTGGTGTGCGAGATTCAAATGTTATACTCATTTTAAATTCAGCCTCATTAGGATTTAAAAAAATGAAATTATTCTTGTTTGAAAATTGTGAGTGTGGGGGAAAAACACGCTACTCCAAATATTCGCCATCCCGCATTTCGCACTTATAAGACGCTGTCTATGAAGCACAATAATTTTCTAGATATAGCGTTTGTGTATCTAAACATTATAATACTAATCAGGAGCTCAATTATATCATAATGTGTAGAAAGTAGGCCCTTGTACCCATATGCACCGGTTTCGTTAAGGTATATTTTAGCACCGTTCATACACACACACTCTTGACTCCATAAGTCATCCATGTGGGGACGATTGTGTGACACAGTAATGAATATTAATTAGATGTGTGTGTAAAAGTAGTTCCTTGTCCCCATATGCACTTGTGTACTTTAAGGTATATTTTGGAACCATGAATTGTCCCCACATGGAATGTCCGCATAAGGTAGCAGATGCGAGTATGTGTGTGTGTGTGTGTGTGTGTGTGTGTGTGTGTGTGTGTGTGTGTGTGTGTGTGTGTGTGTGTGTGTGTGTGTGTGTGTGTGTGTGTGTGTGTGTGTGTGTGTGTGTGCGTGCGTGTGCTATGAACACCTTCCTTTGACCTGTCTGTAGTCATTTAATTGTGGCTCATTTCTGACAGGCATTGTGTTCTGTGGTCCTGAACTGTCACGGGGTTTACAAATTACAATACGTCAGTGTCAACGATACACCAGCAGTTGCTAACTTAAAAGATTTTACATTCAAGATTATTTGGCTTGAAATAGATATCTGTATCATATCTGTTTAGACAAAAATAAACAGGTATGACAAAAGTGTTGTGACGAATTCAAGTCAACAATGGCTGGTCAACCTTTGTGCAATGCTATATAAAAGTGCAGACGAAAGTAGTGGTCTTTGTGGTGTATAATTGAGAACACAGTTTGACTTTGCATGATAATGAATTAAATAGATTGTAATTGCGGTTTATACAGCTCCGTTAAAAAAACTCATAGCGGAACTTTGGACCTGACAGACGGTGGAATGCCCATCGACAACCCCTCGGATACGACGCAGCACTGGTTTAGGTACCAAGATGCCGCAGAGGTATCGCCATACCGCGCTGGTATCCTGGTCCTTCTATAAAAGGGCATTGGTTGGTTAATTGAGGATCCGGAAAAACAGTAGACAGACAGTAGTAGGCCAATAAGTTCGAAACATAAACAAAGATTGTTTAAAAGACACGTTGAAGTGTTTTCTCGTCGGTTGAGTTCACCTTCACTTCCAACAGCCAGGTGTCGATTAGATACAAGTCCTCCGCAAACCAAAGAGACCGAAATCCACACGCCCTACTAAAGAAGAAGTTGTTCGATCCCATCGCAACACCCTTCGACAACCACTCGGCTCAGTAGCAGTCGGCGAAGCCGTGTCTGCGACAGTAGGCCTAATTCATGGTAATTAAATGGGTGTTTATTATAATTACACGTTTGCCTAGTTTCTCTTTTGGAATTTGCTAGCGGAACTTCCAACCTGATAGCCCAAAAATCACGTGATAGGGCCTAACTCAGAACAAAGACCTTCCCACCAACAGCGGTGGAATGCAAACAAAGAGACTTGTGACGTAGATGTATGTATGCGTATACCCGGACACTACAGTAACTTACCGGGTATACGTATACTTCACAAAAGCATCGCACCTTAGGCAGCTGCGTATATTATGCGACCTTTCATCGGTAAGTTAAATTTAAATAATTTATAACAGAATGTGAAGCCGCTATCAGCAAATCTTCTTTGCTGTATTGCGGAAGTAGGCATATAAACCTATCTAGAATTCTAGATATCATGTGATTATGCATGGCCGACCTTATAATTTGTATATGTTACTGGCGATTCGTAAAACCAGGGATTTAGTAAAAGGCGTGAAATTAGTTTTTTGTAAAATCCCTGATTCACTCAGGCACTTTACAAAATCCCTGAAAAAAACCAGGGATTTTCTAAAATCCCTGAAATCTGAAAACGAAAATTTCACAGATTGCCTGAAATGAAAATGACGAACATAATCGAAGTTTATTATGCGCACAAACCTTATTTTCAAAGAATTAATTTGTACATGGTATGACTATGTTTTTTTAAGTTCAGTTCTCGAAAGTTACAGCAGTTATCTGTTTTCACACGATATACTAGAATTACATCGACTGTTACACTTGACCTTATTAATTATTAATTATTAATTGACAGATTTATTTTTTCAAAGGGAAAGTGAAGTTGTCGAGCCGGATTAACAAAACCGCTCGACAACTTCACTTTCCCTTTAAAAAATGTGCACATATTTGTCTTGCAGCGCCCAGCGAACTTTGAAGTTGCAGGATGATTGAAGTTGTTGATACCTCACAAATTAATTAACAATACCGCTCGACAACTTCACTTTCCCATTGAAAAATTTGCATCTTTTTGTCTTGCAGCGCCCAGTGAACTTTGATTGTCTATTTTCTTATAATTCTTTGACGTGCCGTCGCAGCAATTAGAAGTTGACCGAAATATCTACCGATTGGCTGAGATTAACTGTGGTCAGACGAGTAGGCCTACCTTGCATGCTATGAATTAAAACCCAGCAAACACTATTTCATTTCTGGTTTTCCTTTGGTTAGGTCAGTTCTAAACTTAATCTGTCAATTAATAATTAATAAGTCTAGTGCAACAGTCGATGTCATTCGAGTATGTCGTGTGAAAAAAGAAAAACTGCTGTAGCTTTCGAGAACTGAACTTCAAATAAAATACCATCTAAAAATGTTGATTCTTTGAAAATAGGGCTTGTTTGCATAATAAACTTTCTGGCATTTCACAAAATCCCTGGTTTTACAACTTGAGAACTAAACTTTAAATAAAATGCCATCTAAAAATGCTAAACCTTTGAAAATAGGGCTTGTTTGCATGATAAACTTCGACCAGAGGCGCCTCGAGGCGTACGCACGTACGCAAGTGCGTACAACGCTGAACGGCTAAGAAATTTTAAAAAAACTTAAAAAGTGATACATTATTAAATTATAAAATTATAATTAATAACTTAGGTAAACTAACAGTCTAACACCGTCTAGTGAATTAGTAGGCTAAGTACGGTAACTTACTAAGCATAGTAGTGCAAGCACGTACGTCAGTGACGTAATTATTTACAGCGGTTCATCAACTGCAAACCAAGCGACAGGATTCCTTCACCCAGTTAGGCCTATATGACATAGCTACAGACTTAGTATCAAGTTTAGACATTGACGTACGGATGCCTAGAGTGCTTGGCTCGGGCAAGCAGCCTCAGCGTGCAAATGCACCATCACAAAGTGTAGGCCTAGATGAACACTTCAGAATTAATCTGCACAATCCTTTCTAGGATCATCTCGAACAGAAATTGAAACACGTTTGTTGAATGCTCATGATCGAATTCAAGCTTAACATCTACTACCTCAGAATGTCGGCTCCATGACAGATTCTCAATGGACAAAAATTCAAGAAACTTACGAACAGTTTATTTCACTACACAGTTTTGAGTGGAAAGCCCGGGGGATGATAGATAGAGGAACACGAGGACGATGATGCTGGAGGACAGGTTGCAGTGATGATGGCGGAATGGAGAATCTGCGGATTTCAGGGGGAGATCATTCCAGAGGCGTGGTGCTGTGTTGGATATGGTACGGTTGGAGAACTTGAGATGAATAGCGACTGAAGGTCGAGAAAGACTGAAATAGGAGAATGATCGGGTGGAGCGGGTTTCCTGGATGGTGAAGAGATCACGGAGATATTCAGGTTGGGAATATTGTAGGGAGTTGTAGGTTAGTGATAGGACTTTGAAGTGAATTCGCTCTGGGATTTTTAGCCAATGGAGTGATTTCAGGATGGGAGTGATATGATGACGTTTGGGCGTTCTAGTGACAGCTCTGGCTAATGAATTTTGAATACGGCGCAAACGCTTGATTTGGGTGACAGAAATTCAAACACGAGGAGGAGGATGGAGGACAGGTTGCAGTGATGATGGCGAAATGGAGAATCTGCGGATTTTAAGGTTGAGGAAGGGGGAATTGCAAAAATCAAGCTTTGAAAGAACAATGGAGGTAGCAATGTTGGAGACAGTTTTAAGGTCAAGCACAGGCCGGATGCGTCGGAGGTGGTCACAACTGTGCATGAAGCAGGAACGCGAGAGGTTGGAGATGCGGTTAGAGAAAGAAAGATGTGGATCAAAAGTAATACCAAGATTGCGGACAGGGGAGTCAGAGGTGAAGGTACGGGAAGACGAGTCAGTAGATAGGTGCATGGAAGGGTCAGGGATTTTCTTGGTTTGGTCAGGAAGGCCTATGATGATTAATTCAGTTTTGGAAAGGTTAAGGCAGAGAAGATTGGATGACATCCACTGTGAGATAAGGTTAAACACTGAGTAATTGTTTGATGGAGGTGGAAAAAGAGCTTGGGGAGAAGGATGTGTAGAGTTGGGTGTCATCTGCGCAAAGATGGTGGTCAACAGAGGAGGATCTTATGAGATGGCTTAAAGGTGTGGTTATAAAGGATGAAGAGGAGTAGACCCAGAACAGAGCCTTGAGGGACACCATAGGAGAGAGTGAGGGGTTGCAAGCAGTGGCTATAGGCTTTAACAGAGAAGGATCGGGAAGACAAGTAGGACTGGAACCAGAGTACAGCAGCGCCAGAGACGCCAAACCAAGTAGATAGTCGTTTAAGAAGGAGCCTTTGAGATGACACTGTATAGAAAGATGTTGAGAGTTAGCTGGAGGGAGTTCAGAACAAATGAATCCATACTGGAGGAACTGCGACCGGAGCAGCGACTGCTGGAGGTGGTGAAGAGAAGGAAGCTGAATTACTTCGGACACATGCTAAGAGCGAACAATCTATCGGCATTTATATGTCAAGGCTTTGTGAATGGAAAAAGGGCCCGAGGAAGACCGAGAAGACGCTGGATGGACGATGTAGAGGAGTGGACGCGGCTGCAGTTGGCGGATTGCGTAAGGAGAGCAGGGGACAGAGAGGGTTGGAGAAAACTGACGTCGTTGGCTCTGGTCTCCGATCCCCAGCAATGAGGATGGTCATGATGATGATGATGATGATGATTAAATACACGTTAAATACACGTTACAATTGGTTCTACTGTCCGACCTACAGAGGATTTTTAAGAAATTTCCACTGGTGAGGATTTTTTGAAAAAAGACATTTTCCGTGCGTAATTTTAAGTCAAAATGCACTGAATCAGAGAAGTTGGGAAAAGGACATATATTTGTAGCTAATGCAGAAAGCGCCATAATGACTCATTATTAATGAGGATTTCAACTTCAAGCCTCAAGGTCATAATAAAGGTCATATGACCACGTACGCGTGGTGTCATGCACTGGCGGCGTTCATGCTTGACAGGTTGAAGGACACGGGACACTTTGGAACTGAGCTGGTCAAAAAAAGGGGTTAAAAAAATTTCCGCGCTCACGCGCGATAATAATTTATTCACCTTTTCTGGTATTTTTTCTAAATTTCGGACGACGACTGTATACTGTGTCCCCCGTTGCTAAAGGTGGGTTCTTGTCCCCCTCGATTTCCCCGGGACCACCGTCCATGAACTCTCATGCCTGTTGTGCGTACACAAAAAAGTCCTGGAGGCGCCCCTGACTTCGACTATGTTCGTCATTTTCACTTCAGGCAATCTGTCAAATTTTCACCGTCTCATTTTGTCTTTTTCAGGGATTTTTGTAAAGTGCCTGAGTGAATCAGGGATTTTACAAATTGCCTAAAAATTTCAGGCATTTTACAAAATCCCTGGTTTTACGAATTACATAACATATATGGGTCATTATCCGAAAAGTGCAGAATTGATGTCCCATGCTGTTTTTTTTAGTTTAATCGATAATTTCTTCAATTTTTGTGCCTATCCTTCAAAGAATGACCAGATTCACATTTCCCATCATTCTTTTAGCTGCTAGATTTGGAAATTTAGAAATAAATTACTAAATGTATACAAAATATCATGACCATCCTCTGTCCGAGACGGTGTACAATGCATTAAATTCAGCTTTTAAGCAAATTTATTCCATTACAACCTGTAACAAAGTTATATTATTTTGATTAATTAGCAGCTAGCATATGCAATAATTAAACATTTAGACTCATTTTCGTAACATTTATTTCTTTTTGGGCCTATTTATACTTGTCCATAGAAATAAGCATCATAGCCATCTCAATTTTTGGGAAGCCTATAACTTTTAGAGAACGTGCTTACTTACTAAAGGAAAAACATCAGGAACAACATATTGTCAACTATTAATGGAATCACATAGATTTGTGTTGAAATTCATAATGTTTTATTTTTAATATACGTTTGTGTGTTCCAAATTACAAAAAAAGTAAATTTCTGTTTCATTACCATCTCATGTTGTATTTCCTGGTTTAGGTAGATTATAACATTGATAACTTATTTTATTTACTGCTTTTGTTGAACTGATTTAAATTACTTATCTGATAGAGTAATTCAAGTGAAAATATTTGACGGCTGTCATAAATTTCATCATTTTGTCATTACCATCTAGCGGTTGTTTTTCATCATTACCATCCGTATACATCAGATTTTTGCTATTTTCTCATGACAGTCGCACCTTGCCAAGGATGGTAATGACGCATTGCTAAGAGTGAATTACGTGTATTTTTTTGAATTATTTGATATAAAAATAAATTGCATGTAATTAAAATTTACTAGCAACTCTTAAAATGTTGTTCAGCTTGTATCGAATGCATATAACATACAGTTACAGCTTATGCTGCACATATTTTTTCTGCAGCTAAAAATAATATTTCTTTTTTTGAATAATTTAAAAAATGTCTTAATTTCTTGACATCAGACTAATATATTATGTGAAGGAAAGTCCTGTTGTATTCCGACTTAATGCTGGTATCATCTACTTTTAAGAAATTGCCATTTTATAAGCACCAGAGGAATATTTCAGGTCCCTGTGATTATATATGATTACACAAAAAGGCCGGACTGTAATGAAAAAAGAGGAGTTTTGACTTTATAAATTCTGAAAAAAATTAACTTATGTTTAAAAATATAGTAGATTTCTTTCAAATTAGTTAAATTTAGCTATGTACCTGACTAAAAAAATGGAAATTTTTTGTTTTGTTTTTCGGAGACGAAATTTGTGACATTTCGGATATATATCTACACATTATTATATATTCTTCGCAAGGATTGTTTTCTTGACCTCCCTTTTCCTCTCTGCAGCTGGGTGCGCGCTCAGCGGGAGGGTCCTGACTTGAATCCCATGGAACTCAAAAGATTATAGGGGTCCTAAATAGAATTTCACACTTACTCCCCCCCCCACATTAGACTGCAAATATGTTATACTCTCGTCTATCCCTACTTCACATATTGCAACCTGATCTGAGCCTCCAATTATGACTCTAGCCTGTATAAGCTGGTTACTCTTCTAAAAAGGGCAGTTCGAGTAATTACAGGGGTGAACAGAAAAGCTCATACTGGTCCAATCTTTATATGTGTTATTGCAGATAATTAACTACAAGAACATAACTTAAGACAGATGTTCCTCGAAATGAAAGCGTTCCTCCTCATCTTTGCCTTTGGGATTTCGCTGAAAGTGGCTCAGTCAAAAATCAATGTGGACTTAAATCTGGATCTTCTTTTTGCTGAGAGCGCTGATACAGAAAAACGCAGTTACAAGCAATGCTGTCACGCGGAAACGTTGGAAGGCTCAGCAAAAAGTCTCCAACCGCAATCTGGATCAAATTCCTCTATGAAATTTTACTTCGATCATAAAAATCGCAGGTATGCAATCCAGTACCTAGACTTGTCTACAATAAAGATGATTGTGCATTGCGATTCGCACAGCACATGCCTCGTCTACAGCATAATAGAGAATCAGAAAGTCTGCATAAAAGGTAAAGAAAGTAATATCACCATCGACGACTTCGTGATTCGCTGCATCCCGAAAAATGCCACCAGCCTTGGAGCAGTGAGAATAGGATCCGATGAAAAGCAGTCTTCTCTTCTGCTACAAAACTGGAAGTTCATGCACCTTGGGGTATGGCATCAGAGGCTGGTTACGGATGTCGACTGCATTCCTGTAGCTAATTTTGTGAGTAAGGGTCATGATTCTCCGATCAGTGGGCAGGTTTTCTACTTTGGCATATCGAAGAGAATCAAGGACCCAAGTGTCTTCACACCTCCTTCTTACTGCGATAAAGCCAACGAAATGCAAGAAGATTCACAACTCCAACAGCGGATGTTCAACTCTCTTTTTGCTACACATAAATAAGTCTCGAACATCAACGTTGAGATCAACATTCAACAGCTAGTGAGAGGAGTCTTAATCGTGAAATCAAAGCCGATTTAGATCTTATTAGGACTTATGCCTATACTCTGGCTCTTTCTAGAAAACCAAGGTTTTTTAAATGTACTTAAGATAATCAAAGTTTTATATGTATTAAGCTTATACAGTTAACCTAAGCTTTTCTTGATATTCCAGGTTTTTGCAAATATGTTCGAATCAAGTAAACAGTACAAGTAGCATATGACTACGTAAACCAAACCATGGGCGTCCGGAGGGGCAAGGGGAGCATTTGCCCCTGGACTTTGGAAACATTTTACAAAAATAATTTTTTTATTATTATGATTATTACAAAAGTCCCAACACGATTTTCAATGCGGAAAAGCAATAATCTAGGTAAAGTCCTTGATCATTATTTATTTTAATTTTTTTCTAAAAAAAATTTTATATGCAAAAACGTCATTCTCCCCCCCCCCCCAATATTTTCCAAAGAAATTCCTGCGGACGCCCATGAATTAAACTAGAGTAGTTTCCAACTTCCTCATCATCATGCAGTTCCTAACAACAACCATTTCCCGGCTATGGATACGGATAAATGCTCGCCAATGTCATCGTTCATTTGCCAATTTCATTGCTGTCCTTTTTGTGTTAGTCCAAGTAATGTTATATCCTCATACATATTGTCTACAGGGCCGTAGTCTTTGTATGCTTTTGTTCTTCTTTCTTCTAATTTTACATGTGGTGAATTGTGTGGAATTCCGTCTACATGTACCACCTATACGCGATCAGAATCTTCAGTGATTGACTTTGTCTAGCAGAGATAGTTATTTAAACATTTCGCTGTCTTGTGTAATGATTTCGTATTTTCTGTAGTCTTCAAGCTTTAAAAAAGTCTATCTCGTGATTCTTTATAATGTTTAAGTCTAACGAATTGTCGCTTTTACATGTAACTAGAGTTAAGTAGAATTCAAGATATAATTGTCAGCAACATTTGTTTAATTAAATTGGCTGTACTCTAATTATCTGCTTCTAAAAATGTTTTGCGAATGCTGAAACGTTTCAAACACCGCTCCATTTGCAACAATATATTCAAATACAGAAGTGGTGCTGTATATTACAAGCATGGACATAATATAACTCGTGTCTGTCTTGGATCGAAGCGGAAAGATGGACAGGTGGCCGGAGAAAGACGACATATGCAATTAAAGAGACAAACGGAGCCTCAGCGATGTGAAACTTAGTAGTCCGCAGTGCTCGAAATGGACCGGAACGCACCGGAACGCCGTTCCGGTTCGTTAAAATGAATTAGCGTTCCGTTCCGGTTCGTCAAATGAATTATTGTGGAAAATACTATGAAATTAACGTGAATGCTCCCATATCTTTGACTAGCGTTCCGTTTCGTAAAATTTTCCATTTCGAGCACTGGTAGTCCGGATCACTTAGTTCATCATGATCCTGAAAGTTGCCAATTTTTTCATGCTATTAGTCAACAACAGTTGTTACGCGAAAGGGAAAACAAGGGAAAATTAATTGGGATAAAACTTTATAGACGAAGTTACGCCCTTCAAAACACAACTTAATGCAACGCTTCCAATCGGAAAACTTAAACATCGAAATCACTTGCAAGATTTTAGCACTCTATCTGATGAAATTTTATCAACTTTTGTAACTGTCTGCCCAGAGAGAGAGAGAGACAGACAGACAGACAGACAGTCAGACAGACAGACAGACAGACATACAGTCAGACAGACAGACAGACAGAGAAAGAGACAGAGACAGAGAGAAAGAGAAAGAGACAGAGGGAGAAAAAGAGACTGAGACAGAGATAGAGATAGAGAGCGAGAGAGAGAGACGGACAGACATACAGATAGACAGACAGAGACAGAAAGTGAGAGAAAGTTGGCAACAGTTCCTTTGTTATATCTTGCCGTTATGTTTTAACAATTTAGAAAACTCTTAGAAATTAAATTACAGCAATTAGATTAAGATGGTGCCTAGGATGTCTATCATACAAGAAGACTAGAGCCTCAAAAGTTCCAAGGAGATCGGTTATATAGCATGGCTTCCCAGACCACAAAAAACCAGTTTGTGTTCATAATACTTGTATTAACATACTGAAAGGCCTGTCACATGTGCTAAGTTTAAGTTAAGCTACGTTCTTGTTATTGAGTTTTTGTAACTGTGTAGTTGTAACGTAAAACGTACTTTACATTGCACCATTTCGCACTCAAAATTTAGTAATGAATTAATATATCCATTATTGAACCAACTGTTAACCGCACTTTGGTATACATGAAAGACGCTATAATAAATGTCTAGCTATATTCTTACATTACTAAACCCGTTGTATTTTACGATAGACGTAAAGAAAGCGGAAATGTGTACAGTTTACTTAGGAGTTGCGAAAGTGGAATTCATGGTGGTTGATACGTTGCAACTTCATATAAGATGTAACTTAAGATAGGCTGTAAACCTGTATTTGACTTGGACCAAGAGACGATATCTGGCCAAAAAGAAACCAACTGCCTGCACAATTAGGTCTAATTAGGTTTGATAAAAATCGCATTTTACTTCCTGACGGCAACTCTGATAATTATTAGTTTCTGTTTAATTCCTAAATAATACAAAACGGTTTTCGTTGATAATTGGATTTAGAAACTTATTAGCTTTAAACAGAACACTTCGAATTTAACAGTCATCACACATATTTGCACGAGCTGTGAACCTATCTGTACCAATTGTCAAGTGGTGTGTCCTACTCTCTGTCTAACGGCCTAGCCAAACACACAGCCTGAATCTCCTAAGTTCCTAACTGCTTCTTTTTCTATAATTCCTAATAATTTGACAAATCAAAAATAGTTCGGGAAATAAAGACGACCTTACTTTCTTTACAGAGTTTGCCTACAGCTCTGTGAGAAATTTTTCAATGGTAGATGTAGCCATTAACAGCGGTCTTGGTATGCCGCTTAAATGGAGTCCCTTTTGCCGTTTATGTGGAATCCATCTTGTTTTAAAGATTATAGAGCAAAAGTTCTATTCTGACTCTATGCCAATAAATACTGAATATAAATCTTTTAAATGAGTCTCTATTTTGACTCTACCTCTGACGTTCCAATCACTTAGCGGAAACGCTACTTTTAACGACATCATTCTAAAATAGATGCTCCTCATTCCAATATTACCTTTTTTGTAAAGCCACGCGACACGATGAACATGTGCGTCAACTCATGTAGTGTTGCCATTGTTGGCCCTGTATCCTAGAATTGTGTTCCTATTAAAAAACCAGAAGTGAGCTAATCAGTCTGTCACCTCCTTTGTTCAAGCAAGTGCTTGAAGTAGGCCTATGTTGTGTTTAATCGTGGGACCTCCAAGCGGGAGATCTGATGATTAATTTTTTCTTCAAGTTGCGTTTCGCAAATTTTCACTTATGTTATGTTTTAGTAGAAGACCCAGTGGAAGACTGATCATTCACTCCTGCCTAAATATGGCTGTCAGTGTCAGTCACTGTAGGTTATCTTCACCTGAGGGGTATTGACGATAGATTCAAGACCTTCTTGCATGGTGTTGTCAAACCGCTCCAACGTTTTGTGGTTAAATCATGGAGAACAAAGCCACTGGTAAAAGGACGATCCTAATAGGATGAGGGCGCCTTGAGAGTTCAGATGATGGAGGTTCTGAAATGTTCGAGCATTTAATTTAGACAAAAATAGAAATGACAAAAGTGTTGTGACGAATTCACGTCAACAACGGCTAGTCGACCGTTGTGCAATGCGATTTAAAGTGCAGACGACAGTAGTGGTCTTTGTGGTGTATAATTGAGACCACAGTTTGATTTAGCATGATAATCAATTAAATGGATTGTAATTGCCGTTTATACAGCTCCTTTAAAGTAACTCACAGCGGAACTTCCGACCTGACGGACGGTGGAATGCCCATCGACAACCCCTCGGATACGACGCAGCACTGCATGGTTTAGGTACCAAGATACCGCAGGGGTATCGCGATACCGCGCGGGTATCGTGGTTCTATAAAAGGGCATTGGTTGGTTAATTGAGGACCCGGAAAAACAGCAGACAGACAGACAGACAGTAGTAGCCTATAAGTGCGCAACATATGACAATTATCTTTTTATTGTGTGAGTTGACTTTAAAAAATTATTTAAAAGATACGTTGAAGTGTTTTCTCTTCTGTCGAGTTCGCCTTCACTTCCAACAGCCAGGTGTCGATTAGATACGTTAAGCCCTCCGCAAACCACAGAGGCCGAAACCCACACGCCTTACTAAAGAAGAAGTTGTTCGATCCCATCGAAACACCCTTCGACAACCACTAGGCCCAGTAACAGTCGGCGGAGCCGTGTCTGCGACAATAATGCATGGTTATTAAATGGGTGTGTATTATAATTACACGTTTGCCTAGTTTCTCTTCTGGAATTACCCAGTGGAACTTCCAACCTGACAGCCCAAAAATCACGTGATAACTCCTAAAAAAGGCCTTCCCTCCGAATCGCGGTGGAATCCAAACAAAGAGAGACTTGTGACGTGAATGCATTCATGCGTATACACGGACACTCCTTTAATATAGCGTCTTTCGCATACTTCACAAAAGCATCGCATCTTAGGCAGATGCGTATATTGGGCGACCTATCATCGGTAAGTTAAATTTAAATAATTTATAACAGAATGTGAAGCCGTTATCAGTAAATCTTCTATGATGTATTGCGGAAGTAGACCTATAAACCTATCTAGATATCATGTGATGATGTATGGCCGACCTTATAATTTATATATAGCTACAACATGAACATTTCCCCAGCTATGTGTGTTTATGACATAGTCCAATTCTTGTCCTATAAAACCTTGTAAGGCACAGGTCGCCTTTGCATCATCGGTAAAGTGTGGTTCAGACCTCGACCGCATCGATTACAACAAAGTATCTGATGAGAACATCTCTTGGTGAGTATATATCTTAAGAATTTTGTCCACACGTATAACCAATTGAACCCAAATCAGTCCAGAGTTTGTTTAATCTGGGCTCAGGTCGGTCAAGTAACTGTTTCTATCATCTGTGGCGAATTTCATTCGTCCACAAATACATTACGCCCTATTTTAAACATTCTCTCTTTTTAATTCAGCCTTAATACAATTGCGAATTTTTAATTTTGCCTTTTAAAATTTGTTCTATGACCTCTAGTGGCGCTATTTTTTATGGGGATTCTTCAATTGACACATCCACTGTGGCACTGTCAGTCCAACGTAGAGTAGACAAACTTGGGTCCAACTCAGTAAGCATTGTTGCCAGTGATGGGCAAAATACTTTTCAAAAATATTTTGAAAATACAAAATAAAATATTTTTTAAAGTATTTTTGAAAATACAAATAAAAATAGTATTTTCAAAATACTTTTGAAAATAGTTTTTCAAAATACTTTTGACAGATCAACATGTTGTACTTTTATCGCTACTCACTAGCGTGTACATTTACATTGCATTGCATTAGTGTACTTGAAAGTGATCTGTAGTTTCTTATGACTTGTCTGAACATTCAGTAAGCCCTCCTTCGACTGTCAAAATTAATTAAAAGCATCTAAAAATAAGAGTAAATTTAATTAAGAAAGATATAAGGGCTTACACTTTATCCGTGTAACAGTTCTTTACAAGATAGTCTAGACACACAAGTAGCAGCACTTATTGGTCTGACCTGTTTTAACAGTTTGTTTTAACTAGAACATGCTGGAGTGCTGCTAACCTGCCAGCGCTAGGTTAGTTATAAACCGACTGTACAGTAGGCTACGTTTTAAAATCTCAACAAAAGCACATTTTTCATTATACACTGATCGACTGAAATTGCCCCTACCTAAAACAGCTGTGGTAATTCCAGACAACGGTTTCTTGCCCGCAGGACAAGCAGGGCAGACAGCTTTAATAGCATTTTCATCTTGGTCCACAGATACGATTTGAAACAATGGTTATCCCACTGGTCGAGGCACTTTCAGTATAGCGTGTGTTGACAGCAACTGCATGGATCACTTATTGGGTAATTCGTACCCTGGCAATAGTTTTCAATTAATCCTCAATTTCATAGCAAGAATGTCACTAAATGTATTAGGGTTAAAGTCAAACACATATTATTAAACAATGAGACATATAATTATATCTGTCACTCAGACAGTCAAACGTTATCCCGCAGATGGAAATATTGCCAAGAAATCCAGTTGAGCTCCGAAATAAACCAGCTAGGCTATGCCTCCGAATAGACTAGCATTTAGCCTAACAACGCGGCTGGTATTATGAACAGATTCGTTCAAAATTAGAAGCGTGCCGAGTTCTACCCAAACCATCTACCGATTGAACAAACTGCTCCTTCTAGTTGCTATCTGTGACAAACCCGGTGATTAGGTACAACATCAGCCTTGAATCCACAGAAATCAAAACTCAGTAACCATGGCCGTCATTAGAACACCCAAACATCATCAAATCATTCGCATCCTCAAATCAGTCCATAGTGAATCCACTTCAAAGTCCTATCACCAACCTACAACTCCCTACAACATTCCCAGCCCAAGTTGGCCTACCTCCGTGATCGCTTCACCATCCAGGCAACCCGCTCCACCCGATCATCGTCCTATCTCTGTCTTTCTCGACCCCCAGTCACTACTCATCTCAAGTTCTTCAACCGATCCATATCCAACACAGCATCACGCTTTTGGAACGACCTCCCTCTGAATTCCGCAGATTGTCGGTTCCCCATCATCACTGCAACCCGTCCTCCATCCTCCTCTTCAGGTTCCTCTATCTAATACCTTCTGGGCTTTCCACTAAAAATTGAAGTCTCACCTTTTCAGCTACTCCTACCCTGACTCATCTGATCCTCCGCCTTCCAATTCTTCTCACCCTGAACGACACCCGCCTTAACATCTGCTCTGCCATCTCTCTTGATCTGGCCTTCTGGAAACCTGACTCGGATCTCCTTTGGACTACTCTTTGGAAAACACCATCTGATTTGACCTAGCGCTCGTGAACAGGCTGGTACCCTGCGCTTGGCCTTCGAGTGGCGCTTTAGACGTTTGGAGGTCATGATTACGATTACGCCTACAACAGATCTGCAATCCTGATATAGACTGAAGCATTGAATAGATATATGTTAATTTATATTTGAAAGGGACTTTAGAAAAGTATTTTGGAAAAAGTATTTTGGAAAAGTATTTTGAATTCTCCTAAAATACTTTTTAAAACTATTTTGAAAATGCTTTTACAAAATACTTTTCAAAAGTATTTTGAAAATACAAAAATAAAATAGTATTTTTTATTTAAAACAATAGTATTCTCTATTTTGAAAATAGAAAACTATTTTCAAAATACTATAGTGCCCATCACTGATTGTTGCAATGTATGTAACAGTGTTAGGCAAGGAACGTCATCGACGGTGCATTAGGTAACATTATGTTGTTACAGATACACGGTCAAAAGAAGATAATATAAAGATTCAGCGTAAATTTTCTTCGAAATGAAGGCGTTCCTCCTCGTTTTGGTTTTTGGGGTTTCGTTGAATGTATTTCAATCGAAAGCAAATGCAGCGTTTAAGTTCCGTCCTCTGTTGAATCCTTCGTTGTTTGCTGACAGCGTGGATGTAGAGAAAAGCAGTCATAAGCCATGTTGTCATCCGGAGACAATGGAAGGCTCACTTCAATATTATTTCCCGTCAACTGCAGGACCAAACTTTGCAGGTGAAACATTTTACCTAGACTACCCAAATCGAAGGTATGCAGTCCGGGTGGAGGAGTCTACATCGAGAAGCATTATGTTATGCGATTGGCTCTTTTTCTGTAATTCCCAATAATTCGACAACTCAAAGCAATCTTTCATGAAATAATGACGACTTTACCTTCTTTACAGAGTTTGCCTACAGCGCAGTGAGAAATTTTACAAGGGTAGGCCTAGATGTTGTCTTTAACAGCAGACTTGGTATATGCCGCTTATATATGGAGTCCATCTTGCTTTAAAGATTATACAGCGAGTTCTATTCTGATTTTATAAGAATAAATACTCAATATAAATCTTTAAAATAAGTCTCTATTTTTACTCTAACTCTGACGTTCCAATCAGTAGGAACTGCGTACCAGCAGGTCTGAGCAGGAACGTTACTTTTAACAATGTCAATCTACATTTTAATAGATGCTTCTCATTTTAACATTTCATTTGCAAATCCACGATTTTGTCAAGCTGTGCCAAAGTTGGTTGGTTAGAACATGGGGAACAAAGCAATTGGTTCATCTTGGGATTATCACAGGACGATCTCAATAAAATGAGGGCGCTTTAAGAAGTCGGACGGTGGAGGTTCTGAATTGCGTCGCTCAAACGCTCCAAAGTGCTTTGCTAAGGAGCCACCTCCAATGCTTATCCTTTGAAAGTGTTGCCCCAATAAAGTCAGTGCATCGCAATTGAGTCGCTGGAAATGAGAAGAGGAGGAAATGTCTTCTCAAGCCTATTATCAGAGGAAACAGTTCGCAATTACTGTGATTCAGGTCCATGATGGATGATAGATCAGAATTAAATCAACATCGCGAGCTGATGTCTGCTGTTGATCTACCAACGTAAGACCATCGTACACGAAATGTCGATTGTAGGAAGCGAAGAATAGGCTGAAGAAGGAGGTAAAAAGGTAGTGGATCGGCAGAGCCTCCTTCTTGATGACCCATTTTATGATTATATGAAAAACTGACCAAACCAAAGAACTGAGGCAGTCCCAGAGGTCTGATACGGTGAGTCTAGGGGCGAATTCAAACAGTCTCAAGCGTGACATCGCGTAGTAAGCTGCTGCATATAGGCGCCGTCTCTTTGGGAGCCTCAAATGCACCCAGAGAGAAAGTTCAGTGGGTGCGACGCACCCAGAAGAATTCGGACCTTAAATTTAAATTTTTTACACTTAAGTAATCTCAAAACATTGCATGATCTCACAGTCACAGCCCTTACATAAAGTAGCCATAGCCTATTGTTAGTATTTATTATTTAAAATAACAATAGGTGTGATGTAAATTTGCTCATCTATCTCTGGCACGAAAGCTGAGAACTTGGCCTATTTTTAAAACATAGGCTACAGTAATTACGGTTGGTAATTCCAACTCACGTTGTGTGTGGGTTTGTTTGTTTGCTTGTGCGTGTGTGTGTGTGTGTGTGTGTGTGTGTGTGTGTGTGTGTGTGTGTGTGTGTGTGTAGGTGTGTAGGTGTGTGTGTGTGTGTGTGTGTGTGTGTGTGTGTGTGTGTGTGTGTGTGTGTGTGTGTGTGTGTGTGTGTGTGTGTGTGTGTGTGTGTGTGTGTGTGTGTGTGTGTGTGTGTGTGTGTGTGTGTGTGTGTGTGTGTGTGTGTGTGTGTGTGTGTGTGTGTGTGTGTGTGTGTGTGTGTGTGTGTGTGTGTGTGTGTGTGTGTGTGTGTGTTTGATGCATAGACAGAGAGACAGAGAGAGAAAAGAGAGACAGAGGGAGGGCGGAGAGGGAGACATAGGGAGAAAGTGAGAAATTGTACAGAGAAAGTATATCATTCAAATATTAATAAGTTTTTTTTAAAAATTAATGTTCAAACATGAAAATATCAAAATTGGACAGAGAAAGCATAGCTTTGCCGCTTCCTATTAATCATCACAATAGACTAAGCAAACTCAACACTCAACGTCAGGAACGGATATCATCGTAAGAAAGTAAAGCTTCTGTATTCAAAGGGAAAGTAGGAGAGGCCCTCATTGCCTGCGCTTTGGCCTTCAACTGGCATTAGACGAATGTCGATGTCCTTGACATGGAACCAGCGCAAAGCAGAACTGGCCGTTTACTTTCGCGTTAACGAAGGCACTAATGTTTGATGACAGAGAGCGCTGCTTTCACTACAAGGGAAGATGATGATGATATCAATGGCATAGAAACCCAGCGAAGTACTGAATAGACCAAGAATTCAAATATTAATGAGTTTTTTCCGTTTAATTACTGTTCAAGCATGAAAATATAACAGTTATCGTAATCAAGGATAATTTTAAAACTTACTTTGAACACTAAAAATTGTGTCTGCCGATTTACATGAATGTTTACAGTAAATTTAGTCTCTGCGTAAACTGATATTCAAACGTTTAACGAAAAGTAAATGACCGCCAGCCTTTATTATTAGGCCATGAAACCAAAAATTATTAGATCCACCTAGAATTAAGTGGTCATAAAACCAGAAGAACTGCTACGTCTACACATTATATACTAGTTTGCCAGACTACTTTTACTAGCCTAAATCGTTTTCGCTTGTGGCCAATAAAACCACTCTTGGGGCAAACCAGAGTGTGTCTAGTTTCAAGTGTCAATTGAGAGCTTTAGGACCGTCACATCAACGTGTCTGTCTGTCTGTCTGTCTCTATCTCTGTCTGTTTGTCTCTGTCTCTGTCTCTGTTTCTGTCTGTCTTCTGTCTGTCTGTCTGTCTGTCTGTATGTCTATCTATCTATCTATCTCTCTCTCTCTCTCTCTCTCTCTCTCTCTCTCTCTCTCTCTCTCTCTCTCTCTCTCTCTCTCTCTCTCTCTCTCTCTCTCTCTCTCTCTCTCTCTCTCTCTCTCTCTCTCTCTCTCTCTCTCTCTACACGCAGAGTGGCTGCTTTCACTACAAGGGAAGAGAGAACATAACAGAAAACTCAACGCTAAAGAAACTATTTATGCTACATGAGATTATTGAGATACCGGTATCTCGAGTGTCTCTTTAATATGTTGCTAAAATGTAGTTAGGATTTTTATCTTAGACCGGTTAACGCTCCTCGTACACAGTATATCAACTGTATGCAACATATCACAATCGAACAGTGAAGTACCGTAGTTAAGAATTTATTGTCGTGTTTTTCTATTTTGTGTTATATATATATATATATATATATATATATATATATACTTTATTAATTCTCAGGACTTGATTTACGAAGCCATCAGCCGTCTGTACAATACCACGGATTACAGTAGCAGGCCCCTATGATCTTCAGGGCATGTTTTAATGAAAATTTATCACTGCACATGGCGAGCTTTGTCACTTTTGTTCAAATAATAAAAATCATAAATAATTATGAATTACAATTCATTTCCTGCACAAACAACCTTTCATGTGTATCACTGCACGTTAAAACAAACCCTGCCTATCTTAGCTGGACTACAGGGTTCCTATTGTTTCCCCACGCTTGATCATCCCATGTTGCTTGTTGTGAACGAGTGTAGGACATTATCCCCGGAAAGAATCCCCCGGGGTAGGAAAGAATCCCCCCGGCTAGGAAATAATAACCTATATTTCACACATATATATCATGACGCGTGATGACGGCAAAAAGGACAAAGCCATTGCAAATCACCTCAACATCAGTCGGAATATATTTAAATTTGTTTAATAAGAAGAATATATTTACAGTTTGTTGAATTCTAAGAATGATTACAGACCAGCGGAAAAGTTTATGAGACTATAGAGGTCCCAAGTTTGTCTCTAACGCTGTTTTAATAAACATAAAAAAACCTAGAGGCGAATGCCATATCCTAGTCCATGGAGGTTATCTTCGATGGATTTCTTTCCATCGCGCCAATCTTGGCACAGCTGCAGCGGTGAACGGACATTTACTCCCTGGACATATTCCTCCCGGACATATTCCCGGACAGTTACCCCCCGACACTTCCCCTCCACACTAGGACATTTTCACCCCTCAGTGCAACATACAAAAAGCTTTCTGTTCTAATGATCAAAACATATATACATACGTACATACAAACATGCGTACATACATACATACATACATACATACATATATACATACATAAATGTACATACATGAATACATACATACATACATACATTCATGCATACATACATACATGCATACATGCATACACACATACATACATACATACACACATACATACATGTACAGAAATGAATGCATACATACATGCATACATACATACATGCATTCATACATACATACATGCATACATACATACATACATACATACACACATACATTGCATGTACAATACATACATGTACATACATGAATACATACACAATACATACATACATACATACATACATACATACATACATAGATGCATACCTACATACATACATACATACATACATTCATGCATACATACATGCATACATGCATACATACATACACACATACATACATGTACATACATGAGTGCATAGATACATACATACATACATGCACACCACACATACATACATGTACATACATGTACATACATGTACATACATGAATACATACATACATACATACATACATACATACATACATACATACATACATACATACATACATACATACATACATACATACATACATACATACATACATACATGCGTACATACATACGTACATACTTACATGTATGTATGCACACACATACATATATGCATACATACATACATACATACATGATACATACATAAATCCACAGAGGGGGGAATTTGTCCGGGGAATGACCTACTCAGATTAGGGGGGAAGTGTCCGGGGGGAAACTGTCCGGTGGGGAATATGTCCGGGGGGAATATGTCTAGGGGGGGTAACTGTCCGGCATTCGCTGCAGCAGATGGTCTTGTAGCTGCTTGGGGGTACGTCTAACGCGCTTATTGGGCAGCTGACCTCGCTAATCCTGACACTAACAAGCCTTAAGTTAAGAACTAGGCGACTAAGAAGTCTTATTTTTACACCTGAATGACACTAACAAGTCTTTAGTTTAGTCTATAGCTTTACAACATTAGCAAGCTGTCACCAGGGCAACAGGGCTATTAAGGTTTATCAATCAAATGTAGAAATAGGCTTATTACACAGTTGGGGGATTTTGTCCGGGGGGATTATGTCCTAGCTAAAATCGGGGGATTCTGTCCGGGGAGATAATGTCCGGGGGGATAATGTCCGTTCCCCGTTGTGAACACTATACTTGTAGTAACATGGTTGCCATGACTAATAAGTGTCTTCTTTGGAACAATAAAATGATTTAATATATTTAGCATCTGACCTGGCATGACCATATTCAACTGATCACTAATAAAGTTTAAAAATGGCAGGTGTCATTGGCACTCTCAGATGGAAGCTCCTTACCCGGATACTTCGTAGTTTATATAATGCCTTTGTATTACCTCATCTAACTTATTGCACTACTGTCTGGGCAGGTGTTTCTCAAAACCGACTTAAACCGTTATTCCCACTCCAAAAGAGGCCTGTCATAATTATTCTGTGTACCAATCATATTGCCCACAGCCCTCCACTATTTAAATCTCTCAATTTTCTCACCGCATACGACATTTTTCATTATGAAATGGCTATTTTAATGTTCAGATATCATCGGGGTCTTCTCTCTTTCCGTATTTAGTAAACTTTTCAAGACCAATTCTGCCCTTCATCACTATGATACTCGTAGGTACCACGACTACAAATTTTATGTCCCATTACACGAACAGAGGAACAGCGGGCTGAGATTCTAGATAAAACAGAACGTTTTATCTAGAATCTCAGCCCGCTGTTCCTCTGTTCGTGTAATGGGACATAAAATTTGGAATTCCATTCACCCTACCATACGCGCCACACCATCCCTTTCCTCTTTTAAGTTTTCCTATGAGGTTAATCAATATTTATAATATTTGTCTTCAGCCCTAATCTTCCTTACTCATTACCTTTATTCTCTAGTTGAGCACTATTTAATTAAATATTCTCACATACCTCGTCATATATCGCCACTATTAATTTCTGTATCTATGTTACTAGTTCCTGGTTTTTTCCTACTCCAGTATTCACTGTTGGGGATGACTCGATAAGCAGATCCTGCTTCTTCTCCTCATCAGTCTCATCGAACTTACAGAACTTGAATTTAACCTCGTTCCTTTTTACCTGCATCTAGTTTGGTCACTTACATAGTTCCATGTTCTTTTCACTATTTTTTTATTATCTGATTTAATTACTGCATTCACTTTGCTCTCATTGTATCTAGTTCTTGTTATTTTCTGTTGTGCTGATTTGTTGTTTTGTAGACTTAAATAAATAAATAATAAAATAATAATAACTGGTCTGTAGACCTATACAGATTGCTAGACCCGGCTAGTATGATATTATGATATCATAAAACAATCTAATGTAAGGTAACGAATCGATCAGATATTTTAAAATCAAGAACAGTTACACCTATCCAAAACTAATGTCAACGTTAAACTAATTCGTTCTAAAAATGCACATAAATATCCCTACGTAAATTAACGTTCACGTACTGCATAGTATTTGCAAGCTGAAAATATGTGCAGTGAAGTGTAATCTAATTATAATTATCACATAGCACAAGTTTTGAGTCACATATGTCAGCGGTTTTCAAACGGTGGTAGGTGAACCACCAGGTGTCGCTAAATGGTACACTAAAATGTTTACAAAATTCTATGAGTGTCTGTGCGAAACAGCAACAAATACAGAACAAAGCTTGAACTCGAACCAGATTAACACTGTCTAATAGTGATTTTATTTTTGCTTCTTGTTTATATGATTACAATCTTAAAATTAAATATTACTTTTTAAATTTATCTACCTGCGGTCCTACGCCACGTAATTGCACTTCGCGCACGCCTGTTGGTTTTGATCTGACCTTGGCTGGTGGTACGCCAAGTTTCGATTTTTACCTGTTGGTAAATAAAATAAAGTACGAAAACCACTGATCTAGTCCCAACACAATGTACTGGCAACACCTCGACTTTTCTATCCCTCTAAGGCATGCAACGTACAGTAACTCAACAAAATCGGTCCTAACCTATGCGCCGCATGTAGAAATATACACGTCAATATGTATGCCCTATATATACATAGCCTACATTTGCAACTCCACGAACGAAAAATATGTCCAGGATCGTTATACGGAATCTAACAGTGTCGAACCCGCAATCGCTGAATTGCAGACCAAGAGACTGCTATTGAGTAGGCCACCCTGTCGTGCATATCGACATTACTGACCATGAATTGACCAGTGGGCAATTATTTAGAACCATCACGGAGCTGTATCTATGTATATCACATATTATTATGTATCCGCTTAGGTACTCTGGAGAGTGATGGTTTATTCTTAACCTTGATGTCCAGTCTATAGCGTGATAGCTTGCTGCTGGCGTGGCTTATACTCTGCTCTCCTCAGAGGCCAGCTCGTTGCTAGGCACCAAGCTGGGCCTGGTAGCTACTGTCCAAGCGCTATATAACTCACGGATGCTATGTTTCCAACCTTCGGCCGTGTAAGTCTTGTCTGTAGAGCACAGTTATCTGAACTCTACAGACTGATCGATTCCTAGAATTGGGTAAGCACTGCTACATTGTATTCGGTGACTGGGTAAATTTTATTAGGTTAATACCATTTCACTCACTTTGTAGTATCATGCACTAGTCTAATTGTCATAGTGATATTTGTTGTCATTTTCATTGTACCTTATTGTTTAATAAAAACCTTTTTATTCATCGGGTCTCATTTTCCTGTAGTCTGGTTCCTTCGTACTCTTGAGAAAGTATATTTAATAGTTTTCTAATTGTCTAATACATTGTTAATTGATATAATAATGGTGATTGGCAGGACTATGACAGAACGAATGATGCAGGTAATCCACCTCGTCTGATAGCTATGGTTTTATTTCGCGGTGCAAATGTCTCCATCAATATGCAAAAGTTTCAGGATTAGAAAACGACAGTGTTCCTCTGCACATAATATTATAAGCTCATTAAAGCAATTTGATTTCATCTGAACTAATTTGGCCCAAAAACATAAAACTTGCTAATAATCTTGTAAGTTACCTGATAGCTTATAAATATTTCGTATCTACGCTGCTATAATACAGATTTCCTCTAGGAGAAAAACACACGGGGTCTAGTTTTAAGTGTCCAATAAAGTCTTGCGGGTGATAGCACTGGTAATCAGAATCTCCCACCACACGCAGAGAAGCAGCTGTTATTGAAAACAGAACATAAAAGAAAAGTCAACACTGAAGAAATCATTTATAGTGGGTAAGATATATTGAGATTCTCTTCAAGCTTTCAAACAACGATCATATAATATTATGATGGTCTGCATGTAGATTGCTACTTAGGCCTACTTGGTCTGACATTATGAAGCCATAAAATGAGTCGATGTAACATAACAACTCTTTGAGGTATTTACAATGTAAGAAATTTAAGCTTTTAAACTACATTTGCAATAGCAAGTCAAATATCGTACAAGTTCAGAAATGCACTGCAAGCTAAGCTACCTAGTGTGCAACATGCACTCCTGTCCCATATAGGTTTACGCTTAAAAGAAGTATTGAAGATGAAGACCAGTCCATTAAACTAGTATGAGATGCAGCTGTGAGTATGAAGTGCCAGCGTCTACACTTTTCTCACTTCGGTATCTTAAGGCTTCTATGCCTTGCCTCTGATCTTCCCACCGACAGTAGGACTTAACGGTTCTATAGTTGAGTTCGATAGAGGGTGCAAGGTGAGGAAAATTTCTAGACACCTTTCTGCTCTAGCGGAATTTGAATTCTCGAACTCTCGGCTCACAATTCAGCACGCTAATCACTTGATTATCGTTCACTTCATGAAGAGCAAGGTTATATGGAGTTGTGAATTCCTAGATCTTCCTAATATGACGGCATGACTGGAAAGAGTACCTGTATTCGACACTAGGCCATCACTCATCCGCCTAGACGATATATTGCTGGTATATAATGCGGATTTTAGATCTGTGTTTATGTTATCAATCCAAACGTGTTGGCCGATAACAAAATGTCTCCAACGTATTTTCTACGTTCAGTGTTGTATCATATAAGGGAGGTATAATCTGTTTTAAGGTATTGGTGAAACATTCTTCGGCACTGAAACTTTAGGTCATATTGTTTAAAATGTGCACTGATCCTGCACGTCTAATTGCATAATTACATTGACGTCAGACGGTGTACCAAAGATCTGAGTTATCCTCTGATCATCAAGATAGTGCTGATCGTCTCTTCAGCCATCAGGTTGTTGCCTTCTAGACCAGAGTAGACTGGAGAAATTGGTAGAACTCGCGAGTCTCTTACGTTTGAGCAGCATGAAAGTTCTGTGGAACCAGATTATCCCACACGTATGCCTAGATCTCTAAAGTTGCTTTCGTTTTTCAATTGCAAGTGTTGCCGTCCCCTCAGTTGTCCTACAGCAGAAGTGACTAGCGGTGAAAGCAATATCCTTCGAAGTTTATCATGCATGGCCATGTACAAAGAGAGAGACAGACAGACAGACAGACAGAGACAGAGACAGAGACAGAGACAGAGACAGACAGAGTGTCATAGCGAGCGAGCAAAAGTAATTTATTGGTGGTGGAGAATTCAAATGAACACAATGATGCGCACAATTCACATGCAAAACGCGTCAAAGCTTAAAAGCGATATTTTATAACTACGCGCCACTATCTAGTGACCACGCATCAATAGATGGCGCTGAGCAATTGTGAGTTGAGGACTTGCTAGAAGTGCCTATCCAGTTACCATCTCAGAGGAGGAGACTCGACCCGTAGCATATTATCCGCGTTGCAAACCCTAACAAAGTGGCTACAGTGTCACACTCTCTTGGTTGTGGCATTTGTATTCTGCTGTCCTAAAATATTATTGCGAGTAGTTGATAATAGCCGGGTCCTGGAGCAATCTTGCAAAACCCATAGCCGGGTCCTGGTGCAATCCGGCAAAACCCATAGCCGGGTCCTGGTGCAAACTCCCAGAACCCATATCTGGGTCCTGGTGCAATCTCCCAGAACCCATAGCCGGATCCTGGTGCAATCGCCCAGAACCCATGGCCGGGTCCTGGAGCAATCTCCCAGAACCCATAGCCGGGTCCTGGAGCAATCTCCCAGAACCCATAGCCGGGTCCTGGGCCATTCCGGCAGAACCCGTAGCCGGGTTCAGGAGCAATCTCCCAGAACCCATAGCCGGGTCCTGGGCCATTCCGGCAGAACCCGTAGCCGGGTCCTGGAGCAATCTCCCAGAACCCATGGTTGGAACTCAGTCGCTGAAACCCATGGACCGGTTGGAACTCAGTCGCTGAAACCCATGGACTGGTTGTAACCCAGTCGCTCAAACCTATAGGTATTATAAATTATGAATTATTAGTTATGAATTATGAATTATGAATTATGAATTATGATTTATGAACATATGCACTGGAAGACTTTAACACTTTAATTTTATATCATTCAGGTGCACACACACACACACACACACACACACACACACACACACACACACACACACACACACACACACACACACACACACACACACACACACACACACACACACACACACACACACACACACAGTCACACACACACACACACACACACACACACACACACACACACACACACACACACACACACACACACACACACACACACACACACACACACACACACACACACACACACACACCTACACACATCCACACACACACACACCTACACACCTACACACACACACACACCTACACACACCCACACACACACACACACACACACACAAACACACACACAGAAACACACACACAGAAACAATCAACCACCCTTTAATATCCAATTAAATCTAATTTAATTTAAAAATATATTTATAATATGTATTACAAGCTATATTCTTACATGCATGCTATTTGGACAACATATTTTGACATCTTAATAATATGGAATCGTTTTAAGCAAGGAGAGAGAGAGGACCCTTAACTAACCCTGAGGCGGCCATGGGTAGTAAGTGTTTGCAACCTCAGTTTCTTAGACTCGGCATATGAGGGTAGGGGGCCAGACCACACCCTCACCGTCTCATCTTCCCACCGACAGTTTTCCGTCAGTGTGCTCATTATAGCTGAGCTGTAGTGGCCTCGACTGCTGCCGCAGCTGCCGCAGCTTCCCAGAGCTCTCGCCGCTGCTGCCGCAGCTTCCCAGCACTCTCGCCGCTGCTGCCTCAGCTTCCCAGCGCTCTCGCCGCTGCTGCCGCAGCTTCTCAGCGCTCGCAGCGCTCCCGCCGCCCACCAGCGCTCCCAGCGCTCCAGCGCCTCCGGTGCTCCCAGCGCTCCTCCCAGCGCTCAGCCACTAAAATGTACATTCTCTTCAATTCTGCTCGCATTTTCACTCTCCATACTTTACAGTTTTACATCTCGTAGCAACTAATCTAGAGTTCTTCCTGGAGACTCCTTCTCATTTAGTTATCAGTTTTTGTATTTCTTAGCAAATAATTTAGAGAATTCAACTATAGGCTGATAAATGACAGCTTGTGTGTATATTCCCAACAGTAGAACATAACGGTTTTGTTTCTTCGCATTTTTGTAATTAAATGTATTTAAACATATATTTGGTTAAAATGAGAGGGGGTGCACGATAATGTAGTGGTTAGCACGCTAAACTGTCGATGGAGAGGTCGGGGGTTCGAATCCCCGCCATGTCAGAAATTTGAATCAGATTTCTGCTCCTGCTGCACCCCTAGCCAGCTCAGTTATAATGAGCACACTGACGGAAAACTGTCGGTGGGAAGATGAGACGGTGAGGGTGTTGTCTGGCCCCCTACCCTCATATGCCGAGTCTAAGAAACTGAGGTTGCAAACACTTACTACCCATGGCCGCCTCAGGGTTAGTACTTAAGGGTCCTCTCTCTCTCCTTGCTTAAAACGATTCCATATTATTAAGATGTCAAAATATGTTGTCCAAATAGCATGCATGTAAGAATATAGCTTGTAATACATATTATAAATATATTTTTAAATTAAATTAGATTTAATTGGATATTAAAGGATGGTTGATTGTTTCTGTGTGTGTGTGTGTGTGTGTGTGTTTGTGTGTGCACCTAAATGATATAAAAGTAGAGTGTTGAAGTCTTCCAGTGCATATGTTCATAAATCATAATTCATAATTACTAATTCATAATTCATAATTAATAATTCATAATTTATAATACCTATAGGTTTGAGCGACTGGGATACAACCAGCCCATGGGTTTCAGCGACTGAGTTCCAACCAGTCCATGGGTTCTGGGAGATTGCTCCAGGACCCGGCTACGGGTTCTGCCGGAATGGCCCAGGACCCGGCTATGGGTTCTGGGCGATTGCACCAGGATCCGGCTATGGGTTCTTGGCGATTGCACCAGGACCCGGCCATGGGTTCTGGGCGATTGCACCAGGACCCGGCTATGGGTTCTGTGAGATTGCACCAGGACCCGGTTATGGGTTCTGGGCGATTGCACCAGGACCCGGCTATGGGTTCTGGGAGATTGCACCAGGACCCGGCTATGGGTTCTGGGAGATTGCACCAGGACCCGGCTATGGGTTTTGCCGGATTGCACCAGGATCCGGCTATGGGTTTTTGCCGGATTGCACCAGGACCCGGCCATGGGTTTTGCCGGATTGCACCAGGACCCGGCTATTATCAACTACTACTGCGCTACTTATTTAAGTCAGCTTTTGTTTAAGAAGCTCCAGGCCAAGAAAAGCATGTGACGTTATGTTCAGCTGAAGTATATTACTATCTGCAATAAAACTTCGTTCTCGTTGTTCACATTTTAATTTTTATATTGTGATCGATTTTTATTTGGCCTGAATAAAGTCAACAAAGTTGTATATTACTTTGCTGCTCTGATAATGTGACGTTGTGCTGTACTACCTGCAATAAAACGCTTTTTCCGTTTATCACAATTATTGAACATGCGTAAGTAGGTCACAATGTTGTGCATGCCCACCTCATTATTCAAAGCATATTATTCACAAAGCCTCAGTCGATAGTGAAGACAGGCTATTCGCCTCGCGTAGAGAGGCATTTATGTTAATTAAGCATAAATTATGCAATATGCAGACTGTCGTGATAAATGAATTGCTAGTACTCCTGCTTCTGGATACCTAGCTCAACCGGGATTGATCCTATTCGATCGAATACGATCTGCTCTGATCCTGATCATGATGATCCCATTCCAAATAAGTCCAATCTAATCTATTGATTTCTATAGTACCTTTAAATAAAGCACAATGAATCGATTGTCGATATTTGTATAGTATTTCTGATAATCTCATGCGATCTTAGTATCTGCCCATTGCCCTCATCTGTCTCAACTGAGTCACGCTGCTAAAGCACCCCAATGATCACACATCAAGCCAGGTCGTAATCGTAATCTCGAGACTTCTACAGCGCCCAGGTTAGCACAAGCTGTATGCGCATCAGACCTGCACAATGCATTTGGTAGGCCTTTGTTCAATTTCATTTCCCAATGAACTAACAAGGTGAAAATATGTGCATCCAAGTGTAAACTAAGATCATGTAGCGCTAGTTTTGAGTCATATATACGAACTATTTAGCAGGCCCTCGATAAAACCACAATAACCTGTAATTAGATGTCATAAGCAGGAATGGAATAGAAGGCAATAAATGTGCATATCGTGCATCTTGGTAAGTCACCCAAGAGAACCGTATCGGAGGAAAGAAATTAAGGAAGGAAGATTAGTAAGACTTTAGAACGGACGCTAATGCTACAGAGACGCATGGAACGAGGCGAAACCTTAGGGGTACCATGAGAGACATCCATTGGTATGAAGCGTTAGCGTCTTCAATTTTCTTAGCCCCAGCGTATTATCACGATGTTACAGTCCTCTCATCATCGCTTGACTAACCACTGAGGTTAGCGACTGACTCAGGTACTATGGTGAACGACGTTAATATAAGACCCAGACCCCAAGCAATTGAAAACAAACTTAATAACTATTTTACAGGAATAGCCCATTCCTTGGCCAAGAAATTCCAAACACATCGCCCTCTTTTGAGTCACATTTGAATCCCGCCCTTGTGGGATCCTTTGGACCCAGTCCAACCTCTCCCGAAGAAATTGAAAACCTGGAACACTCCATTCGATGTTCTCATAGCAAAGAAATAGACAACATAGATCCAATAATTTCACTACCCTCCTTAACCAGTGCCCCCCGCACTATCAGAAACAATCAATTGTTCGTTTAACACATGGGTTTCCCTAGGCGCTAAAACCGCCAAGGTCATCCCCATATTTAAAAGAGCAATCCCGGTCTTGTCTTTTTTCGCAAAGTTGTTTGAAAAACAAATCTATATCCGATTCAATTATTAAATCACAAAAGAGAATATACTCTTCCCACCTCAGCACGCTGAGTATCCAGAACAAAACATCCAACCCTATTGAAAATAGTGAATTCTCAGTTGGAATTTTTTCGACCTAGCCAATGCCAGTATCACGTCAAATAAACTTAGTACTTTTGGGATCAGGGGCAACCACTTAAAATAATAATAATAATAATATTTATTCTTTAATTAAGCGCCTGCAAACGCACTGCGCTGTACAAGTACATGTTATGCGATAAATCTTAACTACTAACAGAACAGGCAGCCTGCAATACACGGCGCAACTTGCAGCCTACAAAGCATGTCCGCCTATGGGACTCGATCTCTGTACCTCTCGCACTCTACGCCAGATGTTATCAAATGCGCTATCGCCCCCCCCCCATTCTTAAAATGCTACCTTGAGAATCGTTCCCCGATATTTAGCAACAAGGGTGTTTTCTCGGATATACGGACGATCAACTTTGGTGTTCCCCAGGGGTCCAACCTTAACCCCTTGCTGTTTCTTATCTACATTAACGACCTACCGAATGTCTACTCATATTATTTGCGGATGAATCCAATGTCTTCTACTCCCACGCTTCTCTAGGAACCTTGTATCAAATAGTCAATGCAGAATTGAAACTCGTAGCTGAATGGTTCCGTGCTAATAAATTGACGCTTAATTTAGATAAAACTAATTACATCCTCTTCAAATCGCAAATCGAAACTGTCTTAAGGGGCAACTAAAACTCAATTTGGAAGTTTTAACAATTACACAAGTTTCAACCAAAATTCTGGGAGTCGACATAGATCAGCATCTAACGTGGCAAGAGAACATAAAACATATCTCCAACAAAATAGCGAAGAACATTGGAATACTATCTCGCGCATTAGATTTAATACCATTCCACATCCGTACTTTGTTATACTATACTTTTATTTACTCCTATTTAACCTATTGCAACATAGTCTGGGCTTCCGAATATACAATAAATCTAAAAAGATTAGTGATACTTCAGAAACGAGCAGCTTGGTGCATGGATAGGACTCCTTATGGATCCCACACGGAGCAGATACTTGTAGAACTTAAGCTATTAAAAATTGAGCAGATGAGGTATATGCAGGTCGGTGTACCAGACAAGAAGCGTTAACTCCTATCACCAACCTCACGCACACACAAATACCCAATTGTTCTCCATAAAATGCACTTATTTGAGGCTCAAATATGGAATGCGATTTTCCTATCAATCCGACGAATACCCAATCTCTGGACATTCCAGCATAAGCTACATCATGCTTATACTCGAAGGACCCGATAAATTAGCTGATTATTATTGAGATCATCTTAAAAATCCAAATGTCCAGTTGCAATGTCGAGTCGTTAGTTAAGTTTTACTTTCTCCCTAATCCAATTGTATAAGTGGTATTTGTTAAGTTCTTACCTCTCTGGATTAGTTAATTAAGATTACAAGTTCGACTGCCTCTCATCATATAGTATTACTGCCCTGTAGCTCTTTGGGACCTCTGAACAGACAAATTGCAACTTATATGGAGCAACTATTGTTAAACAATAGAATTGTTCTATATGGTCTTATCAATCTGGCTGCTGAATAAACGATCGATTGAGTGATTGAATGCATTTAATACCTAACACAAATCATGTTACAACTCAGACAACTGTAAATTTTAAAGGCAATAAATAATAATTGTGTAGGTAATCATACAGAGGAAACAGTGGTTACATTAACCAATGGTTTCGCTTTCTGTAAAATTATGAAAAAAACGGTAAAAGAAACTTTGGCTCTCATCAGGTGTTTGTCCCACTACTTCAAACCAGTGTGATTCTCGTTAACGTTAACGATAACAAAAATGTTCGTTTACGAAAAAAAAATGATTTCGTTAACGATAACTATAACTGTAACTAAAAAAATCATTAACTATAACTATAACTATAACGAAAATAACACTAACGAAAACTCATCGCTATTTTAAATAGCGATAAAAAGAAATAAAAAAGTGCAATATCGATAAACATTGCGATTTAATCAAACGCGATATTTTATTCGTTTTAAACTATCCTGTTTATTGTTACGAGATAAAATGAGAAAATGTGGTGGATATTCTCCTTCCGAATATTCTGGTTTCTTTTCGAAAATCTAATATTTCAAGTTTATTTTTGATGGAAAGATAAGTTTTTCTTTCGATTGTTAATTTTTGGGTGAGAAACTTGTTTTGATTTTTATATTCTATGTTAAAAGGACTATTATAAAAAAGTTATCATGTTCAAATTAGAAATGTTCATAATAAAAATCATATTGAATACACATTTAAAAGAAAACGAGATTGTATTTTTTATGGGAAAAATCCATCAAATATCTGTGACAGACAGTGATTACACAAGTACTGTAGCCATTAAGTATCAAATTAAAATCTGAATAATCAAACGCGATATTTTATTCGTTTTAAACTATCCTGTTTATTGTTACGAGATAAAATGAGAAAATGTGGTGGATATTCTCCTTCCGAATATTCTGGTTTCTTTTCGAAAATCTAATATTTCAAGTTTATTTTTGATGGAAAGATAAGTTTTTCTTTCGATTGTTAATTTTTGGGTGAGAAACTTGTTTTGATTTTTATATTCTATGTTAAAAGGACTATTATAAAAAAGTTATCATGTTCAAATTAGAAATGTTCATAATAAAAATCATATTGAATACACATTTAAAAGAAAACGAGATTGTATTTTTTATGGGAAAAATCCATCAAATATCTGTGACAGACAGTGATTACACAAGTACTGTAGCCATTAAGTATCAAATTAAAATCTGAATAACAACGTTTTTTTGGCAATTTTAGTTTTTTGCATGTTAGAGTCATAGAAATATTCTGAGGGTGGGGTAATTTTCTTAGAGATAATTTTATTAGGGGGTCCTTGAATGTTTGACAGCTGATGACAAGAGGAGGAGATAAAAAAAACTGCCTAAAATATGCTGACATAATTAACCGATGGCCCCATATGTGGACCAGGAGGAGTGCCATTGGGGTCACTTGTAGGCCCTAATTATTTACCAACTAAAATTAACTAAAATAAAAGTCCAGTAACTATAACTATACCTATGACTAAAAAATAATACTAACTATAACTGTAGCTATCACTAAAATATAAACCATTAACTATAACTGTAACTATAACTAAAATAAAATAAAATCTGTAAGGAGAAGCACACTGCTTCAAACTCACCAAAATATGCTTTGTTACATAGTCTATTCGAAACTTATTCAACTCATGCTAAGACCAGCTCTTTAAGTCCATATAAGAACTCTGGCGTGGGTTGGCCTTGGCTGTGGGATGTCTCAAACCTAGATGACGCCGTCGAGTCTTTTATCAAAACGCAGCCATTGGAACAAAAAGCACGCCATCCTTAGTCTAGACGAAGCTACATTCTGTCTTTCACCGCAACGATAAGTCAACGTTGTCCTAAATGTTCACTGAGGCAAGGCTTGTCTGTTATTAGTATGACATTACAACTTGAAGTTGAAATGATGTGGAGCTGATGACTACAATGAAATGTAACAATGAAAGGCACAATAATTAGTAATCGCGTTCTTATAAAGCACAAGCTTAATTATTTTTGCTGAATGTGTACATGTATTTGTTTGTCCTCTGTCAAATTCGTCATTAGGCCATGTCTACAATCAAGCTTAGGTTTTCTTTCTTTTTATACCAATTAAAATTAACTCAAAATTTAATTTGACTTGTTCTGAGAACGCTAATTCGAAGTAGGCCTACAAATGCTCTGAATAATTTCAACAAGCAATTAAAATATAGGGGCCTACATATCAACTCCTACACTCCAATGAACACAATGTCATACTCTTCTAGAACAGTAAAACTGCTGCTGGTTGGCTGTGATAACAGAAATTACAAATAACCAAAAATATCTATAGACTATCACTTAATATCTGCTTCACCGACATTGAAAGTAGGCCTACACCACGTTAGCTGTGCAAACAGAAATGATATTAAAGAAGAAATGTGTTGACCTAATTAGGCAGCGCAACGCGGGGGTAGCAAACATCAGCTAAGTAGGAACGAAGGATTCGTGTACATAATTATGTATCCTTATTACTTTAAAACACTATTGACAGTTACTTAGTTTATTCAATTGACTGACGAACTACATCGGCATACGGAGGAGTCACGGATATCTGTGCAGTGTTAGGATCATCAGCGCCATTATGCGGCAGGTCTTCCACAATCAGATTATCGTTTTGTAGACCTGTATAAACTGCAGGCACTGGAGCAACACGAAGATGTTTTAAGTCTAAATAAGGCATGAGCGTGGTTGTATCAATTTGATCCACAGGAGCGTCTGGAGCTTCTAAATTTGTATCCATGATTATTTCAGGTGTGAACCGGTCCATATCAACGTCAGAGTAATGGTGCGCAGATGAATAACTACTGCTCGCGTGTTCTCTCTGACGCTCTAGATAAAAAAATAACAATGTACATGTATATCTCAAGCCAACAACAGCTGTTGCATAGCCTATGTCAGTGCTGACCAACGTTTTTGACACTGCGGCCACCGAAATAATTATTCTTGAAACCGAGGGCCCCAGCAGTAAACTCAAAAGCAACGACTAAAATTTATTGAAAATTACTAGCTGTATTAAAATTTCTTATGGCAATAATTATATGATATTCAGTGAAAAATAATAGCATGTAACCTATATTTGGCATGCTTTGTAACAGTTCAGCTAAAAAACTATACGAATAAACGTTCAAGCAAGTTTCAGTGAGATATTTGCCTTTGAATTGTCCTTGCAATTTTTTTATTTGCGGTTGGTATTAAGCCCAGACGGGCCATGTAAAATCAGCCCGCGGGGCGCGTATTGGCGTAGGTGGACTGCTGCGCGAGGCAAGCCTTCGCGAAGCAGTGCGCTGTCAAAAGAGATAATGAAAGCATATCGTTGAACGCAGGCTAAACAGAAAATATATATTAGCCTTTGCTAAGAGGGGACGTTTCATTTAGGTAGCTGAAGGAGTAGGCCTACTGGCCTATAAGCACAATAAATAATTAAGTAGACGCCACATGCGCTGATGCGTCGTTCGTCTCATATGTATAGGGGACTAGTTAAACGAAGCAAGGTTATTTCAATATTGGCCTAAACAATTTTACATTTTCTGAATCATAATTTTGTGTGACACAAAGAAATTGAAGTCGTGAAAATCACACATTCCTGCCTCCAAATACAAAAGTGTATGCAACTAGAGCGCTAAACATCGAAAACTTGAATAGCTCATTTCTTCACATCGCTGCCTTTGTTCAAACAAACCTTACAATTTCAGAATAGAAACATTTAGGCACACTGCGAAGGTTAGCAAATTTTCTCACTTTGCTTTCTGATTTTCCAAAAGACCCCCACGGTGACCAGTATGCCAAAAGGCAAAGCTATGCCAACTGGCAAGCCGGTAAGAAGCCATTTTAGATACATCCCTACAACAAACAGTCCTTTTCTAGATAAAAATATTTCAAGGAATAACTGAATCGTAATTAAGGAAATTAATAAATATGACTCTGACGAAATTTATATTACCTTACCCAATATGTATATTATATATCACTTTAACAGATAACCTCTTGGTACAGTTGAAAATATCGTAATTCTTAATTTCGAGATACAGCGCTCTAAGAAAAAGTCGCGGGGAACAGCTTATTCACAGGCGCACAGTAAAGACAAATTGCTTATCAGAGGAACACAGGTGGGGTCTCGTTCAAGACTGTAGTTAGAATGTAGGCGTAATGTAATGTTATTTAATGTAATCATGGATTTATATAGCGCCTCTTCAAGAGAAACTCATCAGACCCAACGATGAAAAACCAAGATCGAACAAAGTGGCTTCCAAGTGCTTACAGAATAGAGGTAAAGAAGACCAAGAAGCTCACGCCGTAAGATGCCAGTAACCTATTTCAAAAAGTTGGAACGACCACAGCGAAGCCTCTGTGCTGTACTGTAGAAGTTATGGACGTTCTCGTTCAGGGAACAACCAGGTCCGCTGCGCAGTACAATGAAGAAATCTAGGGACAGGAATGAGTTCGGGACAAAAACCCATGGCCACAAATGCACAGCACACATGACTGAACTGGTTTTCATGCGCTCATTTTTGATGTACTAAAAGATATCCTGACAAAACTAGATGCGTACATGCATACATAGATAAAACCAGTGTTTTTTTCTGCCGGAAGGCGCTACAACGACGTTCAGGCATCTTTTTTCAGGTACAAAACAATAATTTATTTATTTTAATTATAAAAAAATTATTGAGTCATTTTAAATAATTTCAGTGTTGTGGTCTGTTTCCAGTGTCTATTGAGACCCCTCCCAACCCCTAATCCCGTTTTTCTCGGGATTTTAGCCCGCCCATAATTATTCCGTTCCGGAACCTTTTTTTTCAGAAAAAAGCTCTGTATAAAAACATACATGTACATGCATACTTAGCCTACATACAAACATAAAACAAACTTGCATACATCCATACACACATACAAACACGTGCATGCATATCCGCTTCTCCCATATTTCCATATTATTTCCATATTTCCAAATATTTCCATATTTCTACGTTCATGTTTGGCTTCCTCTTACTGACCACATCCAACCAAAGGTAGGGTCTACTTGTATGACTTATTTGTTCCACCAGTGAAAACGGTGATGGTCCAGTCTCGTTTCCAACTAAAGGTACTCATCCATATTTGTCGATCCTACCTGGGACTTGATCCTAAATACCTCTGTGACTCATTACGTCTTCCCGCTTCAGCTAGCTCCCTTAGCCCTCTTCGTTCCTCTGATCGACTTGACTTATTTGTTCACTTTATTGTGGAATCAGCTTCCTCCTTCGGTCCGGGTTGTAGTAGGCCTACTATCTGGTTGTACTGCCACGGTTTTCGTTGTGTTAACACTTGCCTTTTCCCCCAGGACTTTCGCACTGGGAGAGACTCTGGTTGGTGGGCAATGGGTAGAGGCTCTTTATAAATTTTGAAATACAATAGAATACATACCTGTATACGAGTGCTTAACTGCCCATGATCTTGCATTGGCCAAATTCCTCCATCCAAATTCTACATATCCTGTCATGGACTACTTTTTGCCAACTACTCTGGCCCTGGCGGATTCGAACACCTATTTGTTTCCTCGCCTAACAAATCTGGCCTCCTTGACACCATTACTTCTTGGTTTCTGAAGGAATGCTTTCATATCTTGGGTCTACCCATTGCATCGATGTCAATTTCTCATTGCACGACGGATCCTTACCATTTGCCTTTGCTCATGCCATAATTCATCCGCTGCTTAAGAAACCTTCCCTTTACTCTGATAATCTGTCAAATTACAGACCCAACTGAACCTTGAATTTTACACCTAAAATCCTTGAACGAATAGTCATCATCAATATTCGCTTAGTTCAACGTATCCGGTTGACAAAAACGCAACAGGTTACAAAGCACGATAGTGTTACGAGAGCTTTGTTATTGGTTGGCAGAGATATAGTATGCGTCTCTGTAGGACTCGGGGATGAAGTTGCACTTTTATTTTGGTGGTAGGATGAAATGGGAGAGTGCATGAATCGTATTCAAACTCACCTAGCATCAAACTCACTAACCTCTCTTCAATCTGCATATCGTAAGTTTCACTCAACAGAATCCGCATTTCTTGCTATTCATACTGACATGATAGGGTTCTAGGACAAAATGGTAGCGGACAAAATGGTACGGACAAAATGGTATGGACAATATGGTATGACGACAAAATGGTAGCGGACAAAATGGTACGGACAAAATGGTACGGACAAAATGGTACGGACAAAATGGTACGGACAAAACGGTACGGATAAAATGGTACGGCCAAAATGGTATAGATATGCAATGAGCTAGCGCTATAAAACGCGATGAAAATATAGTTAAAATATATTTAATTAGAAGCGGGATCAACGATAAAAATGAAAATAAAAGTAGATCCCGCTTCTAGTTTAATTTACATTTCAATCGTTGATCCCGCTTCTAATTTTAGCTATATTTTAATCGTTCATCTCGCTTCTAATTTTACCTATATTGTAATCGTTGATCCCGTTTCTAGGTTAATTTATATTTTAATCGTTGATCCCGCTTATAATTTAATTTACATTTTCATCGTTCATCCCGCTTCTAATTTTAGCTATATTTTAATCGTTCATCCCGCTACAAATTTTACGTACATTTTACCTATATTTTAATCGTTAATCCCGCTTCTAATTTTAGCTATATTTTAATCGTTGATCCCGTTTCTAGGTTAATTTATATTTTAATCATTGATTCCGCTTCTAGTTTAATTTGCATTTTAATCGTTGATCCCGGTTCTAATTTTAGCTATATTTTAATCAATGATTCCGCTTCTAGTTTAATTTACATTTTAATCGTTGATCCCGCTTCTAGTTTAATTTACATTTTCATCGTTCACCCCGCTGCTACTGAATACCTCTGCTAGATGCCGGTTTTGAAACCTAGGAACAACCTGAGCACCACAACACAACGGTTCCACGACAAAAGGTTCACGACAAATGGTTCACCGAGAAATGGTTCACGGACAAAAGGTTCACGACAAATGGTTCACGACAAATGGTTCACGGACAAATGGTTCACGACAGAAGGTTCACAGGCGAAAGGATCACGTTATTCTAGCTTCTAGCTTGAGCGATATTTTCATTGGTTTCATCTCATTGCTCTGCCAGCTCCTTGTTTCAGCTCATTTTCGTCGCTCATCCAGCTTCTAGTTTAATTTACATTTTAATTAACATTTTAATCGTTCATCCCGCTTCCAGTTTAATTAACATTTTAATCGTTCATCCTGATCTAGTTTGATTAACATTTCAATCGTTCCTCCCGCTCTAACTTTAATTTACATTTTAATCGTTCATCCCGTTTCTAATTTAATTAACATTTAAATCGCCATCCCGCTCCTAGTTTAATTAACTTTTTAATCGTTCATCCCGCTCCTAGTTTAATTAACTTTTTAATCGTTCATCACGCATCCTGTTTAATTAACATTCCAATCGTTCATCCCGCTCCTAGCTTAATTGACATTTTTATCGTCGTCCCGCTCCTAGTTTAATTCACATTTTAATCGCATCCCGTTTCTAGTTTAATTAACTTTTTAGTCGTCATCCCGTTTCTAGTTTAATTTACATTTTAATCGTCATCCCGCTCCTAGTTAAATTAGCTTTTTAATCGTTCATCCCGCTTCCAGTTTAATTAACATTTTAATCGTTCCTCCCGCTCATAGTTAAATTTACATTTTAATCGTGATCCCGTTTCTAATTTAATTAACTTTTTAATCGTCATCCCGTTTCTAGTTTAATTTACATTTTAATCGACATCCCGCTTCTAGTTTAATTAACTTTTTAATCGTGCATCCCGCTTCCAGTTTAATTAATTTTTTAATCGCTCTTCCCGCTTCCAGTTTAATTAACTTTTTAATCGTTCGTCCCGCTTTCATTTTAATGTACATTTTAATCATTCATCCCGCTCCTAGTTTAATTAACTTTCTAATCGTTTATCCCGCTTTTAGTTTAATTAACTTTTTAATCGTTCATCCCGCTTCCAGTTTAATTAACTTTTTAATCGTCATCCCGCTCCAGTTTAAAAAACTTTTTAATCGTTCATCTCGCTCCTAGTTTAATTAACTTTTTAATCGTCATCCCTCTCCAGTTTAATAAACTTTTTAATCGCTCATCCCGCTCCTAGTTAAATTAACTTTCATCCCTTCCTAGTTTAATTTACATTTCAAATCCTAGTTTAATTAACTTTTTAATCGTTCATCCCGCTCCTAGTTTAATTAACTTTTTAATCGTTCATCCCGCTTCCACTTTAATTAACTTTTTAATCGTCATCTCGCTCCAGTTTAATTTACTTTTTAGTCGTTCATCCCGCTCCTAGTTTCATTAACATTCTAATCGTCATCCCTTGGTGCTGTCAGAGATATACGGGCAAAGACCGGGTGGTTCACTGGTGCCGTGAGAGATACGCGGGCAAAGTCCGCGGTGTTGACCGTCAGAGATACCCGGGCAAAGACCCGGTGGTGGCCGACAGAGATACACGCGGAAAGACCAGCTGTTGACCGTCTGAGTTAAACGGGCAAAGACCCGGTGGTGCCGTCAGAGATACACGGGCAAATTCCCGGGTGTTGATCGTCAGAGATACACGGGAAAGATCCTGTGGTGCCGTCAGAGATACACGCACAAAGACCCGGTGTTGACCCGGTGTTGACCGTCAGAGATATACAGGCAAAGACCCGGTTGGCCGTTACTCAGTTAAGTATCGTCCATAAAAAGCTGAGCAGTGCGATCCCGAGTTACAGCAAAACTAATCACTCCTGGGTGTTGGATTGAAATAGCTTTAATCAAGTCATGAAACACGAATATTGTGTACGTAATGTATAAAATGGTCAAACAACAATCACAGGCTACTAAAAATGGCATGTAAATAATGATGGTTAAACTGCAATAACATCAGTGAATGATAGAATGTTACATTCTTTGTATGCTTTGACCAAGAAAACACTACTCCAGACTGACCGCCATTTTGTCCGCCATTTTTGTTTTATAATAATTTGAAGATTATTGGCCGCCATTTTGTCCGCCATTTTGTTTTCTGGCAGTGTTACATATTTATCTTTAATTCCATCGCATTCCTTGACCCCGAAAACGTTAACTTAGACTCTAAAATCATGTTTCCATCACACAGGGATTGTTTTAACGTGCAATGAAACACAAAATGTGCAGTGATGAAAGGCTGTTAACCGTTGTTTGTCCACGAAAAGACTTGTAATTCGCAATTATTTATGATTTTTATGCGCTCCGGCGCTCGCCATGTGCAGTGATAAATTTTCCTTAAAACATGCCCTGCCATCACATACATGGCTTAACTTATAGACATTTGAAGATATTTGGCCGCCATTTTGGCTGCCATTTTGTTTTCTGGCAGTGCTACATATTTGTCTTTAGTTCCATCGCATTCCTTGACCCCGAAAATGTTAATTTAGAGTCTAAAATCATGTTTCCATCACGTACATGACTTTACTTATAGCCATATGAAGATAGTGGCCGCCATTTTGGGCCGCCATCTTGTTTTCCCACGCAACCGCTAAAAATCCAGCTTGCTAACCGCGATTTTCGTTTTCAACAGGGTCAAATTAGTCTAGAAACGCCGGTTAGCAAATTGTTACATGATTTGCTTCTAACAATGCCATTTTGAGATTCCAAGCCTAGTCTATGACAGGGACGGTCACTGACAGAGATGGAGAACAGCCATTTGACGTTGAAAAGAGGCAAGGCAGTGACTCGGGTGGCTCCAGACGGGAAGTCGGCTGGAGTCACCAGAGGAACCCGCCCGGCGCGGCAGGGCAGGCGTCCGGGCCGTGAACGCCACAATGTTAATTAAACTAGGAGCGGGGTGACGATTAAAATGTAAATTAAACTGAAAGCGGGATCAACGATTAAAATGTTAATTAAACTAGAAACGGGATAAACGATAGAAATGTAAATTAAACTGGAAGCGGGATGAACGATAAAAATTTAAATTAAACTGGAAGCGGGATCAACGATTAAAATGTAAATTAAACTACGAGCGGGATGAATTATTAAAATGTTAATTAAACTAGCAGCGGGATGAGCGATTAAAATGTTAATTAAACTGGAAGCGGGATGAACGATTAAAAAGTTTATTAAACTGGAAGCGGGATGAACAATTAAAATGTTAATTAAACTAGAAACGGGATAAACGATAGAAATGTAAATTAAACTGGAAGCGGGATGAACGATAAAAATGTAAATTAAACTGGAAGTGGGATCAACGATTAAAATATAGCGCAAATTAGAAGCGGGATGAGTGATGAAAATTTAAATTAAATTAGAAGCGGGATCAACAATTAAAATGTAAATTTAACGAGTAACGGGATCAACGATTAAAATATAGCTAAAATTTGAAGCGGAATCAACGATCAAAATATAACTAAAATGTAGCTAAAATTAGAAGCGGGATCAACGATTAAAATGTAAATTAAATTAGAAGCGGGATGAACGATTGAAAAGTTAATTAAACTGGAAGCGGGATGAACGATTAAAATGTTATTTAAATTAGAAGCGGGATGAACGATTAAAATATAGCTTAAATGTATCTAAAATTAGAAGCGGGATCAACGATTGAAGTGTAAATTAAACTAAAAGCGGGATGAACGCTGAACATGTAAATTAAATTAGAAGCGGGATCAATGATTAAGATATTGGTAAAATTAGAAGCGGGATCAACGAATAGAATGTAAATTAAACTAGAAGCGGGATCAATGATTAAAATATAACTAAAATTAGTAGCGGGATCAACCATTAAAATGTAAATTAAACTAGCAGCGGGATGAACGATTAAAATATAGCTAAAATTAGTAGCGGGATCAACGATTAAAATGTAAATTAAACTACAAGCTGGATGAACGATTAAAATATAGCTAAAACTAGAAGCGGGATCAACGATAAAATAATAGCTAAAATTAGAAGCGGGATCAGCGATTAAAATATAGCTAAAATGTAGGTCCTAGCTAAAATTAGAACAGGGATCAACGATTAAAATGTAAATTAAATTAGAAGCGGGATGAACGATGAAAATGTAAATTAAACTAGAAGCGGGATCAATGATTAAAATATTGATTAAATTAGAAGCGGGATCAACGATTAGAATGTAAATTAAACTAGAAGTGGGATGAACGATTAAGCTATAGCTAAAATTAATATCGGGATCAACGATTGAAATGTAAATTAAACTAGAAGCGGGACTTACTTTTATTTACATTTTAATCGTTGATCCCACTTCTAATTAAATATATTTTAACTATATTTTAATCGCTTTATATAGCGCTAGCTCCCTGCATCTATACCATTTTGTCCGCACCATTTTCTCCGTACCATTTTGTCCGCTACCATTTTGTCCTCGTACCATTTTGTCCATACCATTTTGTCCGTACCATTTAGTCCGCTACCATTTTGTCCGGTCACCACATTATTTGCTCAATGGACAAGGGTAAGGTGAAAGCACTTGTTCTTTTTCACTTGTATGCTGCTTTTGATACTGTAAATCATTCTCTTTTTTTCCTCGCCCAGAGGCGCGTTTACAGAAAAAGGGGCCCTAGGCCCAAACATTTTTGGGGCCTTTCTGAATTTTAGACTGAGAGTCTGAGACACGTAGTGTTTAGCCGAGACCTATCATGTGCAAAACCCCACGAAGTGTCTCAGACTCTCAGTCTAAAATTCAGCAGGGCCCCAAAAATGTTTGGGCCTAGGGCCCCTTTTTCTGTAAACTTAACTGAAACCGTTTTGTGAGTGTTATTGACACTCTAATACGTGTATGATTAGTTATAGAAGCTATTTTCAAGCAATGTCAAGTTATTTAATGGTATCAGCAGTAAGACTAACTACATATGGTAAATTAACAAAACAATTACGCTATAAATTACAATAATATACTCTTACTGAATGCCAAACTGTAAACAAACAGAAAATAGGTTATATTTAAAATTATTCAAAATTCAAAACTGTTATATTTTTATAATTGTAAAAAATATTTTCATTCGTTTGGGGCCTCCGAAATTTGGGGACCACAGGCGCCCGCCTAGTGCGTTTACACGTAAATGCGCCTCTGTCCTCGCCTTAAAAACTGGTTTGGGATCTCTGGTCCTGCACTAAATTGGTTTAGTACCTATCTTAGTCTACGCACTCAATCAGTGTATTTAAAAGGTTATTGTTCATCTGGTGAGAGTGTTCGATAGTAGGGTGGGGCAAAAATTAATGAAAACTCGAGTTCAGTTCCCGGACAAATCTAAATCAAAGGTATATGTCAAAGTTGATATTGCACCAAAAATGGATTTGTGATATATATCACCGTTTTCTAGCAACTTTGTCTGAAACACCAGCTCGAAAACGCAATATGTTGTAAAATGAGAGCTGCTCTTACATCAGCCGGTTTAATGGTTATGACTTTCAAATTAAGAACTCAAAGTTAGAGCTACCAACAAAAATGACTAATAAAATAAATGAAAAAGCATCTGGCACAGTTCTGCAGTGTAAGTGTTCTAACTTAGTTCAGGAAATCAGCTTTAGTTTCTATAGTTGGCAAGTCCAATCTTGATTTCTTCATTTGAATGATAACACCGTGGCGTGAGTCATGTCCGTGAACTCGGCCTCAGACTGCAGAAACTCTACTTAAGCTGTCCTCTTATCTCTCCTCTCTGGTAGCTACACTGCGTTTGACAGATCCCAGATCTCGTTGCTTGCTCTATTTGACATCTCTGCTGCCTTTGACATGGTTGACCATGAGATCCTCCTGCAACGTCACGAGTCCCCCAGTGGTCTCAGGGGCTCATCTCTTCTTTGGTTCCGGTCCTATCTTACAGATCGCACACAAACGATAATCTGGGGTGACTCCAGAACACACTGGGTTACTGTCAAGTTTGGTGTCCCCTAGGGATCTGTGCTTGGCCCACTCCTTTACCTGCTTTATACAGCTGATATTTCCTCCATCTTTGTAACACATTTAACCACTGGCCGCCTCTATGCTGATGACGCCCAGGTCTACGTGCATGGGCCACCCTATGCTCAGCTGTTTTTTATTGCTCGCACTGATGCTCTCTTTCATGACCTTCAAGCATGGCTGTCCTTAAACCTGTTTTCTTTAAACCCAGCAAAGACCCAATTGATTTGGTTTGGCATTCGTCAACAACTGGCCAAGGTTGACTACCCTCTTTTATCTCAAAGCTTTCCTTCTTATGCATTCTCTGCATCAGTCCATAACCTGGGCATAATTCTTGATAGCTCCCTTTCTTTTTCTGACCATATCTCTAATCTCACCCGCTTGTGCTACTACCATATCCGACGTCTCAAGGCTATCAGAAGATCTGTCTCCTCTCCAGCCTTTACCTCCATTGTCTATGCCCTTATCTGCTCTCGCATTGATTACTGAAACTCCCTCTTTATTGGCCTCCCCAAAGTCTATCTCTCCCCTCTACAATCTGTTCTTAAAGCAGCTGCCAGACAAATCACCCGTCTCCCACGATTCTCCCATATTTCCACATTCATGTTTGAACATCTTCACTGGATTCCTCTTACTGCCCGCATCCAACTAAAGGTAGGGCCTACTTATATGACTTATTTGTTCCACCAGTGAGAACGGTGATGGCCCAGTCTCGTTCCAACTAAAGGTACTTATCCATATTTGGCGATCTTACCTGGGACTTGCTCCTAAATACCTCTGTGACCCATTACGTCTTCCTACTTCAGCTAGCTCCCTTCGCCCTCTTCGCTCCTCTGATCGACTAGACTCATTTGTTCCCCCAGTGAGAACGGTGGTGGCCCAGTCTCGTTCCTTTGTTACTATTGGCCCCTCATTGTACTATCCGGTGGTCCTGCCACAGCTTTTCGTTGTCTTTAAACGTGCCTTTATTCCCGAGGACTTTCGCACTGGGAGCGTCTCTGATTGGTGGGCACTTGGAAGAGGCACTTATAAGTTTTGAAATACAATACAATGCAATACAATACAATGCAATATCGTAGTGTACTGTGTAGTGTGTAATTTTTGTATTAAAGTGATTGTGTAATATATTATAGTTGACATTAGTGAGTTTCTATGACCCTATTGTATAATAAGATTAATGCATTTGTTATTTATTTCTAATGAAATATATTACGTCACACATTTTTTAAAGTTGGGACCCCTAGACATGATACAAAATATGAAAATATATTATTTCATTAACCAGTAGATGAGGGAGCTTCTATTTATCATTGTCTAGTTGAGGCAACCGCTATTTGCCCCACCCTATTCGATAGTGTAGTGGTTAGCGTGCTAGACTGTTAGTCGAGAGGTTGGGGGTTAAATTTGGTTCGAGATTTCTGCTCCACCTGTACTCCCTAGCCGTTTCAGCTATCAGTCTGATCTTCCCACTATCGGTGGGAAGATCAGACTGCGAAGGAGAGGACTGGCGACCCGCCCTCATATGCCGATGCTAAGGAAATGAAGTCGCTAGCACTTCATACCCATGATTGCCTCATGGCTAGCTTAAGGGACTGCTCTTCTTCTTCTTCTATTCATCTAGTACTTTGTTGGCATGTGGTGTTCCACAGGGTTCTGTGCTTGGTCCTCTTTTGTTTACATTATGCACCACACCACTAGGAACACTGCTGGGTAGTCATTCACTGGGATATCATTTCTAGGCTGATGATATACAAAAAATCTACATTTCATTTGACAGTCTGTCATGTGACTCATCTGTGCAGCTGTTGTCTGCAGTCTTTGATAAAGTACAGTCTTGGATGGCAGCCAATAAACTCCTCCTTAACCCTTCAAAGACTGAATTTCTGCTTCTGAGCACTCCACAGCAACTTAAAAAATTTGATCGTTTTAAGTCATTGAAACTTGGTGACTCAATGATGCTGCTCGTAACTTAGGCGTTGTTTTCATTATTTCTGTCATGTCTCTCACTGGCCATGTAAACAGTATTTGTAGGTGATCATCTATTTTCACTCGTGACATACGCAGAATTAGGCGCTATGTGCATATATCTGCAAGGATATCTCTGGCAAATGCATTTTTTCCAGTGGTCTACATTACTGTAACTCGCTTCTTATTTGTATCAATAAGTCCAACATGCTGCAGCTACAGAGAATTCAGAACCCTATACCTAACACATCCATAAATGAACATTTCAACCCTTGTCTTAAACCTTTGCATTGGTTTCCTGTTCAGCAAATAATCAGTTTTAATTTGGGACTCACAGTTTGTAAAACGTTCAACTCTGGCCAGCTACAAAACTCAAAATCAGTTCTTGTTCCCCAGACTTGTCATTATTCAACGAGGTCATCTGATTATCTTTGTCTAGTCATACCTAAATCAAGAACTGTTCTTGGTGAACGTGCTTTTTCTGTTGTAGGACCTACTTGTTTAGAACTCTCTCCCTGTCTCTGTGCGCTCTGCTCAATCGCTTGTGTCCTTTGGTTCTCAACTTAAAACATGCGTCTTTCAAACTGCTTATCCACCATAGGCTGCCTCTCTGTCTTAAGTAAGTAATTAAGTAAGTAAGATATTGACCTGATAACACCTTGGTTTTGGTATGCCATTTAGACCCGGGCACAATAGAATTTACTAATTGTAATTTTAATTACATGCATACATTATATATAATTTCTTTCATATAATATGTAAATATGAATAAATATCATTCACGGCCTGTATGCATCAAAACAATCTTGAGGCAGATATTAGTTTTACTACCATGATTGAAGGAAGAGGTGGTATTGTCTGCACTTATCAGATCATCGCAACTCTTGTTTGGATCCGGCATCCACCGTCCATCAACGCATTCCAGCAACCAGTTGATTTCAGACTTGTTTAAACAAGTCACACGTAAACCACTTCTAGTTCTTGTTATGGCTGCATTCACAGGCGGAATGAACTCAGGACATCGGAAGGAAACTAGAACGCACAGTTGACCTCTTATAAGACAAGTGATTTGATTTGAAGTAGTCTAATTAATATTCATGATGCACCATTGTCCAAAAGCGCATTCGCTTGGAGAAACCAGATGGGAATCTCACAGATAAAGGCAACCAGCAATCAAGGTAATATGGATAAACAAGTTTAGATCTCTAATTACAGAAAACACTTAGCTGAATAATAAATTCTAAAGGTTTGAAGCAGCCACGAGAATGCCCGAGAGTTCAACACTGCTCATTTTAAAAGATAGCCGATGCCTATCTTGATGCATTTGAAAAATCGTTAATCTTAATCTCGAGATAGATTTCTGAAGCCCCCCACGGAAAGCAAAGTTGCGGGAACAGCAAAATCACAGGCGCTCAGTAAAGACAAATTGCTTATCAGGTAAACACAGGTGGGCCTCCATCAAGATTGTAGTTCGGTCATGCCATCCATGTTGTCACTAAATAGGCCACACGCATAACTAATTGGTAATCATGCGTGAGGCACATTATTTTTGTAAGGTTCTAAAATGTCCTGTCTTCTATAGATACATGCATTCAAAAATAAAACATGTATACATATGCATACATACATGCATACATGCATACATACATACATGCATACATATTATACATAAAATTCAATTTACGTAATATGTAAGTATGAATGAATATCAGTCACAGCCGAAATGCATCAAACGAATCTTGCGTCAGATATTAGTTTTACTACCATGGTTGAAGAAAGAGCTGGTATTATATGCACTTATCAAATCATCACAACTCTTGTATGAATCGGGCATCCATCGTCCATCAACGCATTGCAGCAACCAGTTGTTTTCAGGCATCTTTAAGCAAGTCACATATAAACCATTTCTAGTCCTTGTTACGGCTGCATTCACAGGCGGAATGAACTCAGGACATCGAAAGAAAACTAGAACGCACAATAAACTTCTTATTACACAGATGATCTTATTTGAAGTTAGCTAATTAATTGAATGACTTCTACAGTTTTACTGATGATCCACCAGACATCAATTGTTTGTCGATTTTAATAAGACCATAGCCATAAAGCGCAAACGTTTGGAGAAGCCAGTTTTCTTTATCACAGATAAAGAAAACCAGAAGTCAAGCTAATAATTATGGGTAACTTTTAGATCTGAATTACCGAACACACTGAGCTGAGTAGTAAATTCGAAAGGTTTGGAGCACCCACGAAAACGCCCCGAGAGTTCAACGCTGCTCTGTTCCCATGCATAGCAAAGGGCCGCCGGCAGCGTGACGCTCTGGACGCACGTGAGTCCATCCACCAAATCAAATCCACATAAGGATGAAGCACCGCATCGATATTTTTGACAATTTCGCTGTGTAATTTTGGTTTACCATACAGTATGTATGAATAATATCATAAGATGTCATATGCATGAGTTATACTGTACTTTTATGAGTCACTTCGAGTCATTTTCAGTGTATGACTACGAGTGGCCGACAGGGGACGGGTGTGGATGGGAGGAGACGGGAGGGGTGTACGTCCAATTTTTCTAAGCCTGGCGGCGCCCCTGCACACCAAAATGACTAAAATTAGGTAGGCTAGTGATATCTGAATGCAATTGCAGTAAAATTGCATATTAAATTCCTTACCATATATTCGATTGGAAATTCAGCTCATTTTAACAGAGATATTGTCTAATATGCCTAAAGGCAACGATAGGTTAATGGTCAATGACATTTTTCGCTGGTATGAGTTCTAGATGTTTGAATAAATGGGCATTTGAACAAGTTTAGCAATTAACTAGGTCTAATAATATGTATGTCTAAATTGGACAACTAATTGGACAATTATATTTTTGACCTTCGAATTTGATAAGGAAGGATATAACATCTTCTCCTCGGTTGCTTAGATTGTTTAACGATATATCCACTTCCTTAGCTGTTGATACATCAATCGGCAAACTCTTCTGCCTGATATCTCCGCCACATGCCAAGGATCTCGAGATTTCACCAGTGTCATAATGTAAAACGAATGTTGCATAAACATTGCAAACGGTTCCTGGATCAAGTTCTTTGTTGCTTTGTTGTAATCCAAAGTCCAGCATACTGAAGCGAACGGATTCACTGTGGTTAAGTCGAATTTTCCATGGGCACATAGATGATCCCTTATTAGTCTCAACAGCCACAATGCTCGATAGATGTCCCACAGCTGCTGATACAGTCATTGACTTGTTTTTGCATGTTTCACCGGGTGCTGAATAAACTGCAATTTATAACACATGTTTACTTGAGAGTTTTAGCGCAAAACAATTGTAGGCCTACAGCATAATTTTTTGTTGAGCAGGCTACGTGAGCGAGTCAGTATACCGAATTGATCCGTTTTACATAAGTAGCCTAACTAAATACTCTTTAGACTTGTCATCAGGCCTGCATTAAGGGGGCTGGTAAGGGTGCTGCAGCCCGCAGTTTTCAGAGGACCTCTTTTTCTAAAGTATATTAATTTTTTTTATTGTACCGGGTACTTGTAATTGGGCCCACGTTGATGGCTATAGAGGTAATCACAGCCTGCATTAAGGGGGTACTAAAGGTGCACCCGGGCCCGCACTAGCCTCGATGTGACCCTGCTTGTCATTGCTTTGCATCGAGGCTGCCTACACAGGAACAACTATCAGAGTCAGCACAGATTAAATAACAAAATTGAGACTATATATCGTAGTTAGAAATTGAAGCTACTTCTTCGGGCAATTCAGGTACACTAGCTGGTCAATGGTCATGCACTTGTTGCGCAGTTTCAATATTTTTTTTAAATCGAGCAGTATAAAAGCAACAACTCACTATTTAACAGCCTTTTCAAATTCCTCTATGATGCAATACGACTAGTTACTGTATATTCCAAAGATACAGGCCTAAGGAATGTTTTTGCAATAACAGACATAACAGCGATTACAAAAATCAACTCCTATTAGGGCCTATAGCTCTTTTCAGCATACCGTATTCGCAGTTATACGAGATTGCCAGATAAAGATTCAGCTGGATGTTGCATGCTGGGCCTTTATGTTCTGTAAGGTCTTTGTTGGGAATCCGAACCTTGCACGTTTGCCTTCCTCCACATTTACGATTGAAATACATAAGAACGTCGAACGAACAACTGTCAGCGTCAGTTGCACCATTTTCACATCGACTGCTGTTAGATCCTTGACCATAGATGGCTTTTTCGACTACGATGACCTCGTCTTCGGAACAGTTGGCTTTGAACGTTTTCCACATACATACTTCGTCATAAACACCTGAATAAAATATTTAGACAAACCATTTCGCTTTCTGGTGAATGATTATACTTTTCCGACACATCGACCTTTTGTAAAATAAGAATTCATTCACCTTTAGAGTAACCGCGTGAGTCTGTGAGATGTCCTACTTTTAATGGCCAAATCGTTAAAACTTAGGATTGTTAAATGCAGTTTGCTCCGGTATATCCTCAGTCTACTAATATGTTCAGTGATGAGCAGTAAGCTATTGTTTTAGTTAAACTAAACCTTTTTCCAACTAAGAAATAGTTTAACTGAAGTTGGCAACTGATTTGGAAATTAGTTAACTAAGCTAAGGAAAGTAGTTAAACTTTCTCCAGCTTTTTTCCAACTTTTTATGACAAACATTTCACAATAACAGAGGTTAAGTGAACTGTAATAATGCAGAGCGTCAATGACATGTCACCTTCAAACTATTAAATATATTAAAACATATTATATTAAATATATTAAATATATTAAATATATTAAATATATTAAATATATTAAATATATTAAATATATTAAATATATTATATATTAAATATATTAAATATATTAAATATATTAAAACTATTAAATAAAACTGAAAACACTGGCTGTTAATGCTAAAACCATGCAGTGTTAATCACTAACGACTTTTTCAGAACGATCTCACGGATCCCGTCCATATCCTTTGCGAACTCCTCTTGGTCCGCGGATCACAGTTTAAAAACACTGGACTAATTGACTACTTAATAATGATTAATAATGACTGACATGTTGCCTTGATATGGTTCAGAAAGTTGGTTGTAGACGTAATATTTCCAGAGAACCTTTTATTCACACAACATCGACATTTTGCACTGAATTCCTGACATTGGCTTTTGTCTTCTTTCAGTTTTACCTCAGTGCAGCAAGTATTGACTAACAAACTATTTATTTTACTGATGTAGCCTTTAATTCAAATCTTTGCTACAGGCTAAACTCACATAGCAAGGACTCTTTATGCAAAGGACCGGAAACTTCTTATGTAACGTCGTTGGACAAGTTATCGCGTCCATGGAACGTGGCGCCTCTAGCGACAAAATCGTAGAACTTTGTGTTTAGATAGTAAATGCAATGCGCTTTCTGCGAAGAAAATCGAAGAGTAATTATTTTTTAATTAATAAACAATTGCCTGTGTATAGGAATTATATTTAATATGTGCTGTATTGTCTATTACAACTAATAGGACATTTTATTCAATTTTAAAGCTAATTTTACAGAACTTTTGCAGTACGCAAACATGCCACAATTGGACCCACACTCTATCAATTCTTTAGACGTGCGTATGTGTCGAACGTTGATTACGGTTACACAATCTGATGGTAAGTGTCCCAACGTGTTAGCCAGGACTTAGGCCTAGTCAGTTATTAACTCTGCTGCCAGTCTGATCTAAAGGTTTTGCATATAACCAAACCAGCTGCAGTCCTCGTTGGGAGTCAACAGCGTGTATACCACAGTCCTCCACAAGGGGAATTTAGCAAAATTAATGTTCTTGCAGTCTCCGGATGACTGCTTGGTACAGTTTTACTTACCACTGAAGAATGCACAATCTCTTGACAGTTTTGTCAACATATATTTAGGTAAAATAAAATTTTCATTATTGCTTGTCTTTATGGCCGTTTCTAAAAAAAACTTAGTAGGCCTATTGGGGTTGAAGTATTTATGACTGCAATCCAGAAACATTGTATCGGTTCCCTACATTTTAATTTTTTAACCATCCCAAAGCACTTTGTTATTAATTTACTGACTCAGGTGGATGGAGAGCTGAGTTCGCCCATACAGCATGGTATTCTGTGAATGGATACCATCAAAGTACTAACCATGCTCAGCGTTGCTCAACTTCTTGCACTTTGCCAGCATCTTAAACAATGTCTTTATATGATAGTTTTTGAGACTGTGAGGCAATGACTGATCTGTTGATAACTGTTCATTAAGTGTCACTCCATCGACTGAAATGTTGGTCTTTATTGTGATCTGGAAGATTTGCATTACTTTACACCATTAGGCCTATTTTAGAATTCTACTACTTAATATAAAGTTACAAGTTCGAATTTTTTGGCAATTCTTGATCAAATTGTCAAATTCTTTGCAACACATAGGCCTAACTACAGGCCTTTTGTGCTTAGTTTCCTTATACAACTAAGAACATTTAATACAATATAGACACAATACTTATTACTATTTCAGATCATTGCAAAACACACAAATCATTAGGAACAAAAGTTTTTATAATTAAACCTTTCACTAACTGAGTTATAAATTTGTACAGAATACTGTTCAGAGCCAATGCTAAAGTGTACCTGTGCAGACAGATGTAACAAACATGTAATAAATTTGAATCTAGCACTGTTTTTTAAATGTTTATAAATATTCTACACTAAGTATTTAAGACGGTATAACAGTCACCAACGATAACGACAATGATGATGATGATGATGATGATGATGATGATGATGATGATGATGATGATGATGATGATGATGATGATGATGATGATGATGATGATGATGATGATGATGATGATGATGATGATGATGATGATGATGATGATGATGATGATGATAGTAGTTGATAATAGGTTGCTTTCACCTCACTCAAAGACGTCAATAGGTTGCTTTCAACTCACTCAAAGACGTCAATAGGTTGCTTTCAACTCACTCAAAGACGTCAATAGGTTGCTTTCAACTCACTCAAAGACGTCAATAGGTTGCTTTCAACTCACTCAAAGACGTCCATAGGTTGCTTTCAACTCAGTCAAACACGTCCATAGGTTGCTTTCACCTCACTCATTTCACCCACGCATTTTAAATGAGCATATGAATTATAATTATTAATTATGAATTATGATTATGATTATGAATTATGAACAACTTCATATTCAACACAAACAAACCTCATTGCAAATACACACACACACACACACACACACACACACACACACACACACACACACACACACACACACACACACACACACACACACACACACACACACACACACACACACACACACACACACACACAAGCAAACATCAAACCAAACGTACACACACACACACACAAACATCATTTACGCATACACACACATATCAAACCAAATACACACACACACACACACACATCAAACCAAACATACACACACACACCTTTTTTTAACTCCGTTATCAGAAATGGAATCTGAACTTTACTCACATCTTGTATTATACACAAGGACAGCCAAGTTTCTGAACTGTGCCAGAGTCTGCATTACACTGAAATCTGTTATCAGAAACGGACTCTTTGCACTTTAGACATAACTTATATTCTGCAGAAGGGCTGTAAGGGGTGTTTATACGAAAGACAATGGAAATGGACCCAGGCTTAGCCAAACAGCTAGACAATGCACATTTTGAACTAACCAATGAGCATAGGTTATATTTGACCGCTATTGTGTGATATCTTATAAAAGTTCCAAAGCACATCTACACTCTCACACTTCACTCGGAAATCGACAACGGAGAGGAAAAGAGACGTTTATCTCAACCAGAAATCGTCGTTAATATCGCTGAGAAGATGTATTCAAGTTCTACTTCGTCTGCATTGTCTGTGAGTATATGCGAATAAATAATTTTCAGTTGAACACATACATTACAAACAAGCTACATGAACTATATTTTACAATTTATTTGAGTGGTATGGTGGCGCAGTGGTAAGTTCGACGCCGTGTGACCGCAGGATTGTCAGTTCGAATCCCACTCTGGCTGCTGCTGCGTATGGACATTGTGCAAGTCCTTCAATCGCAATTGCTCGTGACACTTCAACATGAAAATTCCAATGCAATATCAAATGTGGGAGTCGGCAGCACCTCTGACTAGTAGTTGCCATCGATATATGCTATAGAAATATTCGGAATAAATAAAATTTAGTATGAACATTTCACACAGGCACACATGAAATGCTGATTTTACTTGCACATAAACTATAGCAAAGTCCTGTAACTGTATTTGTAGGTAGGAATGAAGCGTGGAAATGAAGAAGTGGACAATACGAAGCAGGAGATGTTTAAAAAGACTCGGGCAAATCAAGATCTGTTTAAAGAGACCATTGGAAACAATCGGTATCTGACTGCTAGCATGTACAATGAAAATCTGATGGTACATGTAAGAGAATACGAAACGGGACATGGCAAGCTATACCCCACAAGAAAGGGTGTTTGCTTCACCAAACCGAGATGGGGAACTTTCCTTAGGCATTTAGATGATATCGACCGAAGTGTAGAGTTGCTAAAGGCGAATCAGCCTGTTGAATATTTCCAACATATAGGTGGTAGATATTATGTTACTATTTCCAATGGTATAAAGTGTGTAAACATTCGACGTTACTTCCAACCCTTGAACAGCAAAAAGGAGAGACCAACTCGTAGTGGAATCGCTTTGCGTTTGGATGAATGGGGTGTGCTGATGACAAAGATTTTCATGCTGCACGAACAATTTCCGGAACTGAAAGTCGCCACACCGTGTTACGACAGCGAGGACCATGCGAACCAGGAGGGTTTTTTGAATTGTCGAGAATGTAACCCATTTGGACTAGATCCAGTTAACGAGTTAAGTGTTTAAGACGATAGACTTTACATATACACGTACCAGACATTTCATATGATTAGAAAAAGCCAAGCAGAATGTGTTTTAATAAAGTTATTAAACCGAAATATGTCTTCATTATTTGCATGTTTTACATGTGGTGTGAAAGGTGGTGTAGTAAGTTTATGCCTTGCATGTTGAAAAAGGCAAGTGGAAAGAGAGTTTGAATGGGAAAGTCAGATTGAGTTGGATGTTCTCACGCTAAAACAACAACTTTTAGATTCACAATGTGTAGGCCAATAGGATGATGATTTGTATAACTAAGTTACAACTCTTAGTATAAAATTCAGAATTTTCAATTCCTACGATGTTTGGAATAGCCTACAAACCTGTATGCTACAATTACAACTTTATAATTATCAAGACTGTACACTGACGACTTGTGCGCTAAGCTTAAGACTTAAGTTTTCCAAATACATATGGAATGAGAGTTTGAATATGAAGCTTACGAATTTTTTGTTTGTTAGACTGTTCAGAGCGAGCGAGAGAGAGGGAAAGAGAGCGAGATAGAGAGAGAAGGCGAGAGAGCGAGAGAGAGAGAGAGAGAGAGAGAGAGAGAGCGATGGTGAGAGCGAGAGAGAGAGAGAGAGAGAGAGAGATGGTGAGAGCGAGAGAGAAGGAGAGAGAGAGAGAGAGATGGTGAGAGCGAGAGAGAAGGAGAGAGAGAGAGAGAGAGATGGTGAGAGCGAGAGAGAGAGAAGGAAAGAGAGAGAGAGAGGTTTTAGGGTAAAAGTCTTACTTTCTAGGGTAGTTTCTACACTAAATTGCAACTTTTAAGTTCGCAACGATGGTTTGAATGCTAAATTACTACATTATACTTTGCAAAGACTGTAATTGCAGTGGGTTTTACAGTGGGTTTTACCACGGGTTTTACCATAGTTGACAACTTTAAGACTGTAAGGTGTTTGAAATGAAGGTTTTTAGTTTGAGAAGCTCATTAACAATATAAAATTTTCTTTCAATAGATGTGTTAGACGAATGTTTTCATTATAAAGTTGTTGCAAGGTCTGGTTAGGTAGTTAGAGTGGAGGCTCATATTGTAAAATTACACATTTTAGGTGTATGGAGTGCTGCTAAGATTAAGTCTTTCCACATTGTGCACACAAATGGAATGCTAATTTCCACAACAACATATCAAACTTTTAACCTGCGAAGACGCTGAGCTTGAGAGCTTAGCATCGTTTAGGTTACAAACTGACCTCTCATATGATGTAAAGTCAGCTGGAAAGAGAGCTTTTACAACAAACTTACAATTTTGTGTGTGTAGCGACACATGTGAGGTGATAAACTTAAGTCTTTTAGACTGTCCTGAAGGTTTGCAAAGTAAAATGTGAACTTTTGAGTTGTACGAGAGCTTGCAAGCCCGATTTCTATACTAAAATTTACAACTTTCTTCGTTTCAACGAAAGATTTGCATGAGTATTTGCATGTTTTAGCTGATCAACTTATACAAAAAGGTGAAATATTAGCTTGGAAGGGCTAGAGAAAATGCTGCATTTGGTAGGAACATGTGCAGTGTCCATCTTTTTACATATACATGCTTGGATGGCGACGTGCCAGGTTAACGAACTCTTTCACAAAGTTTGAGTTAAAATAATAAAACTTTTGAGAAAGAATGTGCAGTTCGATACGATTGGATGGTAAGTTTGTTAAAGGTTTGAATGCTTGAAAGTAAGGTTAATTGATAAGCTGAGCTGGAGTTTGCATAAGGTTTGAATGTGTAGACGCTATTGTAGAACGGTTGTATAAGTGGATTTGTGGAAATGAAGTGATTTTGAATGAAAAGATGCAGTCTTGTAGCGTTTGACCGATGTAGTTTACTTCAGAGGTCCAAGCATGGAGCTGCAATGTGATAGAAAACGAGGGGTTTCGTGTGAGAGGAGCGCTCTTCTATAGACATGCAACTTTGCATATTTTCATTGTCAGAGGTTTTTCAATTGCATGTAAATTAACCAAATAGTCAAAGACACGAGTTGTAGGTTACAAGTTGATTTATTTCACAGATACAGACATACAGTTTCACAACTTCTATGTTGAAACACCAAAGTTTCTCTCATACGCTCTTACGACATATGAAAATCTATGCTAAATTCGACGCATCACACACGCACAGTTTGTTAAAGTTAAAGACAAAGTCAGCGATTTATTCAAGTTTCTGCATAAACGGCATTACCATAGGTTTCAACATCTCAATGTTACAAGACATTTTTCTTAGACAACTAAACTTGTAATCATTCGAAATCGTCTACAACAGTTGCAAAAGTTGTAGAAATGAACATGTTACACGCAAAGGTTAAAGACAAAGTTTTCATTTCAACAGCAAAGTTTGGCATTTCCAAACTTTGTGTTATAACTAATGAAAAAACGAGCAGTGGAACAATGTTCATAGCACTGAGGGCTCATTTCTGTCTCTATGAAAAAGTAATTTTACAGTCTCTGAACATCGTTTGAAACATGCGAATACAACCGCCGCAGCCACAGTCACCGCCACCGCCACAGTCACCGCCGCTGCCGCCGCCGCCGCCGGCACAGCCGGCGTCGTAGCCATCGAACACATTTTTCCAATAGTTACAATTTAGAAGTTTGAACGTGCATGCAGTTAATGAAGAATTTTATGCCATGTAAATTCTCACGGTCCCAAGTATTCTGGCTTTGCACAGAGGACATTCATCAATAGCGTCAGCACATGGATCACAACAAACTATATGACAGCATGGTAGCGACAGCGATTGTACTTGAGTAGAATGACAGCGTTTGCATATCAATGAAGTTTTCAGCTTTTCATTCTCAGTCTTAAGTCGGATGAGACGATAAGAATGAGAGGTGTCAGGCTTTAGAATATGGTCCTCACGTCCATCATTTCTATCAAGTCCTTCACCTTCCGTGGTCACATTTTCACAATTGACATAATCCGGAATGTTGTTTTGCATCCAAGTAGCATCTCGCTTTTCAGCCTTAAAACACATTCTCGATATACTTTTAAGTAAACTAGAGGGTATAACTAAGTTGAATAATTGTACAAGACTGCCAAATGGAACTACGATTGACGACTTTTAACAATTTCAAACTCTTGACAACTGTTCAGCCATTGGTCAGTTAGCATTTTGAAATTTCTTGACTGACATCTGCCGCTTATAAGATGCAACAAATCTAATAATTGGTGTTTTTGGTGTTGTTGGTTGTTGCTTGTAAGTTTTAGAAATTATTGAAATTGTTGAAAATTTAAAAATTTGAAATTGAAAATTTTCAAACTGAATTTTTTCAAATTGAAATTTCTCAACTTGAAATTTCTCAAACTGAAATTTTTCAAACTTAAATTTCTCAAAGTGAAATTTTTCAAAATGAAATTTCTCAAACTAAAATTTTTTCAAACTGAAATTTCTCAAACTGAAATTTTTTCAAACTGAAATTTCTCAAACTCAAATTTTTTAAACTCAAATTTCTCAAAGTGAAATTTTTCAAAGTTAAATTTCTCAAACTGAAATTTCTCAAACTGAAATTTTTTCAAACTGAAATTTCTCAAACTGAAATTTTTCAAACTCAAATTTCTCAAAGTGAAATTTTTCAAAGTTAAATTTCTCAAACTGAAATTTTTTCAAACTTAAATTTTTTCAAACTTAAATTTTTTCAAACTTAAATTTCTCAAACATAAATTTTTCAAACTTAAATTTCTCAAACTTAAATTTTTGAAACTGAAAATTTTCAAACTTAAATTTTCAAATTTTAAATTTTTGAAACTGAAATTTTTTTTAAACATAAAATTTTTTAAACTAAAATTTTTTGAAACTTTAAATTTCTTAAACTAAGATTTTTGGAACAAATTTGTGAAACTGAAATTTTTGTAACTTAAAATTTTGAAACTGAAATTTCTTGAAACTGAAATTTTTTTTAAACTTTGAAATTTTGAAACTTTGACAATTTTGAAATAGAAATTTGGAATCTTGAATTTTTTTTGGGGTGGGAGAAATTTCAAAATAAACGGTGACGGCTACGACGCCGGCTGTGCCGGCGGCGGCGGCGGCAGCGGCGGTGACTATGGCGGTGGCGGTGACTGTGGCTGCGGCGGTTGTATTCGCATGTTTCAAACGATGTTCAGAGACTGTAAAATTACTTTTTCATAGAGACAGAAATGAGCCCTCAGTGCTATGAACATTGTTCCACTGCTCGTTTTTTCATTAGTTATAACACAAAGTTTGGAAATGCCAAACTTTGCTGTTGAAATGAAAACTTTGTCTTTAACCTTTGCGTGTAACATGTTCATTTCTACAACTTTTGCAACTGTTGTAGACGATTTCGAATGATTACAAGTTTAGTTGTCTAAGAAAAATGTCTTGTAACATTGAGATGTTGAAACCTATGGTAATGCCGTTTATGCAGAAACTTGAATAAATCGCTGACTTTGTCTTTAACTTTAACAAACTGTGCGTGTGTGATGCGTCGAATTTAGCATAGATTTTCATATGTCGTAAGAGCGTATGAGAGAAACTTTGGTGTTTCAACATAGAAGTTGTGAAACTGTATGTCTGTATCTGTGAAATAAATCAACTTGTAACCTACAACTCGTGTCTTTGACTATTTGGTTAATTTACATGCAATTGAAAAACCTCTGACAATGAAAATATGCAAAGTTGCATGTCTATAGAAGAGCGCTCCTCTCACACGAAACCCCTCGTTTTCTATCACATTGCAGCTCCATGCTTGGACCTCTGAAGTAAACTACATCGGTCAAACGCTACAAGACTGCATCTTTTCATTCAAAATCACTTCATTTCCACAAATCCACTTATACAACCGTTCTACAATAGCGTCTACACATTCAAACCTTATGCAAACTCCAGCTCAGCTTATCAATTAACCTTACTTTCAAGCATTCAAACCTTTAACAAACTTACCATCCAATCGTATCGAACTGCACATTCTTTCTCAAAAGTTTTATTATTTTAACTCAAACTTTGTGAAAGAGTTCGTTAACCTGGCACGTCGCCATCCAAGCATGTATATGTAAAAAGATGGACACTGCACATGTTCCTACCAAATGCAGCATTTTCTCTAGCCCTTCCAAGCTAATATTTCACCTTTTTGTATAAGTTGATCAGCTAAAACATGCAAATACTCATGCAAATCTTTCGTTGAAACGAAGAAAGTTGTAAATTTTAGTATAGAAATCGGGCTTGCAAGCTCTCGTACAACTCAAAAGTTCACATTTTACTTTGCAAACCTTCAGGACAGTCTAAAAGACTTAAGTTTATCACCTCACATGTGTCGCTACACACACAAAATTGTAAGTTTGTTGTAAAAGCTCTCTTTCCAGCTGACTTTACATCATATGAGAGGTCAGTTTGTAACCTAAACGATGCTAAGCTCTCAAGCTCAGCGTCTTCGCAGGTTAAAAGTTTGATATGTTGTTGTGGAAATTAGCATTCCATTTGTGTGCACAATGTGGAAAGACTTAATCTTAGCAGCACTCCATACACCTAAAATGTGTAATTTTACAATATGAGCCTCCACTCTAACTACCTAACCAGACCTTGCAACAACTTTATAATGAAAACATTCGTCTAACACATCTATTGAAAGAAAATTTTATATTGTTAATGAGCTTCTCAAACTAAAAACCTTCATTTCAAACACCTTACAGTCTTAAAGTTGTCAACTATGGTAAAACCCGTGGTAAAACCCACTGTAAAACCCACTGCAATTACAGTCTTTGCAAAGTATAATGTAGTAATTTAGCATTCAAACCATCGTTGCGAACTTAAAAGTTGCAATTTAGTGTAGAAACTACCCTAGAAAGTAAGACTTTTACCCTAAAACCTCTCTCTCTCTCTCTTTCCTTCTCTCTCTCTCGCTCTCACCATCTCTCTCTCTCTCTCCTTCTCTCTCGCTCTCACCATCTCTCTCTCTCTCTCTCCTTCTCTCTCGCTCTCACCATCTCTCTCTCTCTCTCTCTCTCTCGCTCTCACCATCGCTCTCTCTCTCTCTCTCTCTCTCTCTCTCTCTCTCTCGCTCTCTCGCCTTCTCTCTCTATCTCGCTCTCTTTCCCTCTCTCTCGCTCGCTCTGAACAGTCTAACAAACAAAAAATTCGTAAGCTTCATATTCAAACTCTCATTCCATATGTATTTGGAAAACTTAAGTCTTAAGCTTAGCGCACAAGTCGTCAGTGTACAGTCTTGATAATTATAAAGTTGTAATATTATTGTAGCATACAGGTTTGTAGGCTATTCCAAACATCGTAGGAATTGAAAATTCTGAATTTTATACTAAGAGTTGTAACTTAGTTATACAAATCATCATCCTATTGGCCTACACATTGTGAATCTAAAAGTTGTTGTTTTAGCGTGAGAACATCCAACTCAATCTGACTTTCCCATTCAAACTCTCTTTCCACTTGCCTTTTTCAACATGCAAGGCATAAACTTACTACACCACCTTTCACACCACATGTAAAACATGCAAATAATGAAGACATATTTCGGTTTAATAACTTTATTAAAACACATTCTGCTTGGCTTTTTCTAATCATATGAAATGTCTGGTACGTGTATATGTAAAGTCTATCGTCTTAAACACTTAACTCGTTAACTGGATCTAGTCCAAATGGGTTACATTCTCGACAATTCAAAAAACCCTTCTGGTTCGCATGGTCCTCGCTGTCGTAACACGGTGTGGCGACTTTCAGTTCCGGAAATTGTTCATGCAGCATGAAAATCTTTGTCATCAGCACACCCCATTCATCCAAACGCAAAGCGATTCCACTACGAGTTGGTCTCTCCTTTTTGCTGTTCAAGGGTTGGAAGTAACGTCGAATGTTTACACACTTTATACCATTGGAAATAGTAACATAATATCTACCACCTATATGTTGGAAATATTCAACAGGCTGATTCGCCTTTAGCAACTCTACACTTCGGTCGATATCATCTAAATGCCTAAGGAAAGTTCCCCATCTCGGTTTGGTGAAGCAAACACCCTTTCTTGTGGGGTATAGCTTGCCATGTCCCGTTTCGTATTCTCTTACATGTACCATCAGATTTTCATTGTACATGCTAGCAGTCAGATACCGATTGTTTCCAATGGTCTCTTTAAACAGATCTTGATTTGCCCGAGTCTTTTTAAACATCTCCTGCTTCGTATTGTCCACTTCTTCATTTCCACGCTTCATTCCTACCTACAAATACAGTTACAGGACTTTGCTATAGTTTATGTGCAAGTAAAATCAGCATTTCATGTGTGCCTGTGTGAAATGTTCATACTAAATTTTATTTATTCCGAATATTTCTATAGCATATATCGATGGCAACTACTAGTCAGAGGTGCTGCCGACTCCCACATTTGATATTGCATTGGAATTTTCATGTTGAAGTGTCACGAGCAATTGCGATTGAAGGACTTGCACAATGTCCATACGCAGCAGCAGCCAGAGTGGGATTCGAACTGACAATCCTGCGGTCACACGGCGTCGAACTTACCACTGCGCCACCATACCACTCAAATAAATTGTAAAATATAGTTCATGTAGCTTGTTTGTAATGTATGTGTTCAACTGAAAATTATTTATTCGCATATACTCACAGACAATGCAGACGAAGTAGAACTTGAATACATCTTCTCAGCGATATTAACGACGATTTCTGGTTGAGATAAACGTCTCTTTTCCTCTCCGTTGTCGATTTCCGAGTGAAGTGTGAGAGTGTAGATGTGCTTTGGAACTTTTATAAGATATCACACAATAGCGGTCAAATATAACCTATGCTCATTGGTTAGTTCAAAATGTGCATTGTCTAGCTGTTTGGCTAAGCCTGGGTCCATTTCCATTGTCTTTCGTATAAACACCCCTTACAGCCCTTCTGCAGAATATAAGTTATGTCTAAAGTGCAAAGAGTCCGTTTCTGATAACAGATTTCAGTGTAATGCAGACTCTGGCACAGTTCAGAAACTTGGCTGTCCTTGTGTATAATACAAGATGTGAGTAAAGTGCAGATTCCATTTCTGATAACGGAGTTAAAAAAAGGTGTGTGTGTGTATGTTTGGTTTGATGTGTGTGTGTGTGTGTGTATTTGGTTTGATATGTGTGTGTATGCGTAAATGATGTTTGTGTGTGTGTGTGTGTACGTTTGGTTTGATGTTTGCTTGTGTGTGTGTGTGTGTGTGTGTGTGTGTGTGTGTGTGTGTGTGTGTGTGTGTGTGTGTGTGTGTGTGTGTGTGTGTGTGTGTGTGTGTGTGTGTGTGTGTGTGTGTGTGTGTGTGTGTGTGTGTGTGTGTGTGTGTGTGTGTGTGTGTGTGTGTGTGTGTGTGTGTGTGTGTGTGTGTGTGTGTGTGTGTGTGTGTGTGTGTGTGTGTGTGTGTGTGTGTGTGTGTGTGTGTGTGTGTGTGTGTGTGTATTTGCAATGAGGTTTGTTTGTGTTGAATATGAAGTTGTTCATAATTCATAATCATAATCATAATTCATAATTAATAATTATAATTCATATGCTCATTTAAAATGCGTGGGTGAAATGAGTGAGTTGAAAGCAACCTATGGACGTGTTTGACTGAGTTGAAAGCAACCTATGGACGTCTTTGAGTGAGTTGAAAGCAACCTATTGACGTCTTTGAGTGAGTTGAAAGCAACCTATTGACGTCTTTGAGTGAGTTGAAAGCAACCTATTGACGTCTTTGAGTGAGTTGAAAGCAACCTATTGACGTCTTTGAGTGAGGTGAAAGCAACCTATTATCAACTACTGATGATGATGATGATGATGATGATGATGATGATGATGATGATGATGATGATGATGATGATGATGATGATGATGATGATGATGATGATGATGATGATGATGATGATGATGATGATGATGATGATGATGATGATGATGATGATGATGATGATGATGATGATGATGATGATGATGATGATGATGATGATGATGATGATGATGATGATGATGATGATGATGATGATGATGATGATGATGATGATGATGATGATGATGATGATGATGATGATGATGATGATGATGATGATGATGATGATGATGATGTTGAAATCCAAAACCCCCTGAAATGGCTCTCCTCAAAATGGTTGGCGCACAGTCCACAGCTTACAGATAGATACACGCAGCAGTTCGTTTGATTAGATCTTGACGTCGACATAACTGCACCCACCGCTTGCATCTGCCAAACACGTATCGCAAAGTAATCTTTCTTACAGACAAGTAACGCAAAATATTTCATTACCAGAGTAAAAATCAACCCAATATGTTATCCACAAAATGTTTCACTACATTGATTGTACGATTGCTTTGTGGTTTGAAGATGTCAGATGTGCCATAGGCCTTATCATACGACGCAAAAAGTGCATATTTCTAAGGTTTACATTACTTGAAATTTATTAAAACTTGTACTTATAAATTACTTATCATAACTTGTTACTGGGAAAGTTAAGGCAAACACAACGCAGGTTTTTTTCGAATTAATGTCAGATGCCATTAACTGCAGGTAAACATGGTTCTATAGCGTCGCAATGCCCAACGCATGATTCCACAATTTAGACTACTTAATTACAGTAATTAAAAACAATATCTATACACTTATTATCATTTACCTTTTTTGGTTCTTTGGAAACCGAAAAAAAGATAATCCGGGATTCTTCTTTCTAGAATTCGTGCAATTAATAGCTGAACACCACATCGCGTCTGTAAACTTGCTTACCTCTCGAGAGACCCGTACACCCGCGACGACAGATGTCGCCACGATCACGACCTTACGCCGGAAGTACACGTTATTTTCACGAGTAACCATTCCTCTAAATATAGATTCCTTGCTCACATAGTATAAAGAATAACTGCGACTTACAACGAACTGTATTTTAATGTGTCAATAAGTAAGTAAACGTCGCGTTGAGTTGTTGACAGTGTTCAATGTAGATTGCGAAAAATAGTTGCGAATTGCTGATTTTTCTAGTTAAACTTTTTATTTAGCAACTAAAATTGTTTAGTTAAACTATGGTTTTAACTAAACTATTTTTTAAGTTAAACTTCATCCTTAACTAAAAAACGTTAGTTAATCTAAAAGTTAGCAACTATTGCCCATCACTGATTATGTTGTACTTACTTTGTGTATATACAGAGCAAAATGCAAAGAAAAGAAGCAAACCGTAGATCGGCATTTTGCTTAGTGTAGCAGAAAGAGTTTAGAAATAATCCAAGTAGGCCTAACAGGCAACGCATCCGATGAGAGAAAACTGATGCATAGGTTTTGCAAATTGATCAGAACACTATGCATCCACTGCACAGTCGATGGTTTAATGTGGACAGATCATGATATTTGCATTTACAACATTATTAATTACTCATACTTTTATTTTCAGTCCATTTGATTTCTTAATTGTACGTCACTGTTTTCACTATTTCCTTTTACTAGATACAGCATCCTATATCATTTCATACTGTTTGCCCTTCAAGCAAAACCTAAGCTATAGATATCGAAACATAATAGGTATATAAAACTTGCGCAAACAAACTAAATCAACAACCGTACACATTATTGTCTCATTTTGAGCAAAGGGCCGTTTTCATGTTGCAACTAGGCCTACAATGGTTATAATTATAGACAACATTATTTTCATTCTCTGGCAAGAGCTTTAACACTAAAGTTTGCTAAAATTTGTAGTAATGACAGGACTGCGTGGGGTTAAGAATCACTTTGAAATAATATGTTATAAATTGGCCAAATTAGATTTGTGTTGGTTACAACCGTGCTACAGTCAATAATGTATACTGCCTTAAGTATAGGTGACGTAGCGCTATTAACCGCCGTCTTACATAACCTGTGTATTAGTAGCCAACATCTGCCAAATCCATGTCTTAAAATAGTGCTATGTGGTGTGTATGTTGACGGGATTTAGTAGACCTTGCATTGAGCACCGTTATCCTGACATAGACAACACGGATTGTAAGGTTCTGACCATATTATTGACAATTTATATGAGGTTTGAATATGTAGACTTTTGACTCGTCTGCATGTCTGCCAAATGAAACGAAACTTACACTACATGGAGCTCAATGGCATAATGTAGTATAGAGACAGTTGAGTTGTAATGGTTATTCCAGATTTCTACAGTGTTACACAACATCGCATAACATTGCATACCATGGATTTTAAGCGGTCCAGGAAACGCTCTATGTTCCAGTTGCCGCAAGTTAATCTGGAACACCCAATCCTTCCTAATACAGTCCTCTTAGAAGATATGATTGTGTCCTATAGGGCAAATTACTCCATTAATCTAGCCATATCCAACACAGCACAAACGCTCTTGATTTGGCCCTCTGGTAACCGAACTCGAACCGGCTTTGGACTAGTCTTTGAAAAACACCCTCTGATTTGACGCGGCACTCGTGAATAGGATGGTGCTCTGCGCTTCACCTTCGAGTGGCGCTTTAGAAGTTAGGAGATTACGATTGTGATTATGTCTACAACTTTGGCACTGCATAATGTTTTCCAAAAAATTTGATCCTTGGCGTGGATGTATTGGTAATGGCTGGACAGCATCCCCGTCAAGTGAAAGGCTTGTTATGATCTCGTCACATTACACAAGTAAAATGTTTGTTCTGATCTCGTCACATTACACAAGTAAAATGTTTGTTCTGATCTCGTCACATTACACAAGTAAAAGGTTTGTTCTGATCTCGTCACATTCCACAAGTAAAATGTTTGTTCTGATCTCGTCACATTACACAAGTAAAATGTTTGTTCTGATCTCGTCACATTACACAAGTAAAATGTTTGTTCTGATCTCGTCACATTACACAAGTAAAATGTTTGTTCTGATCTCGTCACATTACACAAGTAAAATGTTTGTTATGATCTCGTCACATTACACAAGTAAAATGTTTGTTCTGGTCTCGTCACATTACACAAGTAAAATGTTTGTTCTGATCTCGTCATATAACACAACTTCGCCTGAGAATTATCTTGTCGTATCTCCACTTTTTTTCGAAAAGTAGTTAAGAGCTGATTTGTAGCAGAGTTTTTTTATCTTTCTTCAGTTTCAATGGCTAGGAGATACGATAGGTCGTTTTAAAGATATTCAACAAACTATACTGTCGTATGTCCTGTTTTCAGAAACATTTTATCGTATCTCCATACAGCATTCATAGTGAAGCAGTCTCTGTTGTTGTATGTCCACAGAAAGCTCGTCGCTGATTGGACGCGCAGGAGATACAGCAGTATAAACCTGTGCGCTTAGCTGGACTATAGTGTCGCATATCCAGACAATTAAAGTTTTTCTTTTAAAAATCCGGACTATGTAAATGAATATTTTAACGAAAACACTCTGTAATAATTGGTCGTTGCTTAATTTAATCATTTCATGTCTTTGTTTTCAGAAAAATGGTTTGTAATATTTGTATCCAGTTTATACAAAATTTTCACAAATTTCAGAATAACAACTATAATTGTTAATTTTTTAAATGCAAAATCTTTATGCAATGTTGATGTTTTAATATGACGTCTGTGTGTGAACTGTAATTTGACTTTGACAATGCCCTACTTATTGCATTGAATTTCTCATTTTTCCGCAAAATGCGGCCCAAACTTCTACCTCGTTTATCTCGGAATTTTGGAAAATGGAGATACGCCAAGATAATTCTCAGGCGACGACAAGTAAAATGTTTGTTCTGATCTCGTCACATTACACAAGTAAAATGTTTGTTCTGATCTGGTCACATTACACAAGTAAAATGTTTGTTCTGATCTCGTCACATTACATAAGTAAAATGTTTGATCTGAAGGTTTCATTAAACAAGTGGTATATTGACAACATAAAAATAAAAACTGTGATGATGGGAACTATGGATGGAAATGGTCGAAGGGGCAGACCTAACAGAGAGGGGACAGATGACATCGAAGACTGGTGTAAACAAGATCTACACAACTTAAGATTATTAGCACAAGACCGAGGACTTAGGAAAAAAGTGATGAAACATGCATTGGACACATACGGGCCTTCGGCCCATGGATCCTGATGATGATGATGATGATGTTGATGTTGATGATGGTGGTGGTGGTGGTGGTGGTGGTGGTGGTGGTGGTGGTGGTGGTGGTGGTGGTGGTGGTGGTGGTGGTGGTGGTGGTGGTGGTGGTGGTGGTGGTGGTGGTGGTGGTGGTGGTGGTGGTGGTGGTGGTGGTGGTGGTGGTGGTGGTGGTGGTGGTGGTGGTGGTGGTGGTGGTGGTGGTGGTGGTGGTGGTGGTGGTGGTGGTGGTGGTGGTGGTGGTGGTGGTGGTGGTGGTGGTGGTGGTGGTGGTGGTGGTGGTGGTATTGAGAATAAAGAAAAGAACAATGCATCACAAAATTACAATGTTTCACTGCTTTGTCGTTTCTTACAACGAAATTCTACATAAATGTCCGATATGAATGAATGAATGAATGAATATTATTATATTGAATAGTAATACTGTTTTAGCATAGAATTTCTTTAACGTTAAACGTATAAGAAATTCTACTTGAAACTAGCAAAAGTATTATATTCTTTTTCAAAACCTTGGCTAGTTTGGCAAGTTTGCTCTAAACTACGCTGTCTATCGATCAGAATGTTTCATGTCCTGGACGAAATAGAAAGTTAATTTATAATCTAGTACAAATTATTAATAATCATAAACATAGAGCTCATTTATAAACTAGTACAATTTATTAATAGTCATAATAGTCATTATCTAGAGCTGTTTAAATGAGGTAAAGATTTCATATAAGATTTAATACAAGGTTACATTTTTCAATAATAAATCTTCTTTTGAAAAGAATAAAGAAAAGAACAATGCATCACAAAATTACAACGTTTCACTGCTTTTGAAAATGGTGATAAAATACAAACCGAGTGTAACTGCAATCCTAAGTGGACTTAAATGCTTTAAAAAGTAATAGATTGGTTTTACAGGTGTGATCTATATAAGCCTAAAATCAAAAGCTGAGTCTATGCATAATGCATACAAAACGGTTTCAAACTAGGAGGTGAGCTATTCTGAGGTAATTTACAGTCGTCTTTTTAAGTGCGGATTATCTATTTTTCCGGCTGTCGATGCTCCATCAGTTTCGCTCGTGGATTTGCTACATCCTCGGCTGAACGCTGAAGGTGACCTCAAGGCTGCTATACGGTTCCTTACAGCATGGATAGTACTTGGTGCGGATGGTAGCTGTGGCTCTCTGGACGATGAATGGACAGGTGGAGTTGAGGTATTGGCCGAGGTCGATTCCTGATTCATACGTCTCCAGCTTCAGGACGTTTGCGTCGTAAGTCCATGATCCAATCCTGCACGGATATCATGATGTTTGCAAAAATATGAACAGTGAAAGAAGTTCTGTAAACATCGTTAATATAATGCAGGGGCCAGATGCACTCATACAGCTCTTGATCATTAATTGATGCATCTTTAGCTATCAAGGTTATCATCAAAAGAATCGTGGAGTGACTTCAAAGGAGCAAAACAAATAGTAGGCCTACACATGCCTACATACTCCAACATAGAAACATGCATACATGCATGCACACACATACATACTCTAAAAAATGCATTCATACATATATAAATCATCAACTTCATCAGTTCCTGAGGCCAACCATTTGGCGGCGATTGGTACGAATAAATTATCTCCACTGTGCTCGGTCATTTGTCACAAATAAACATGTATTGTATATTGTATGTGTGTAATAGGGTGGTCCACATGCATATGGTAAAATTTGAAAGTGTCCAAAAATTCTCTCCACAAGGCTGCCCTTATTTCACTATGTATACAGAAGAACCATACCAAAAATTGAATCAATCTGAGTAGTTTTAGGGGTCGCTATGATTTCAACAATTTTCTGATATACGCATTTCGGATGAAATTTTGGTCGTATTAATGTTTTGAATTTTGTTTTCAAATGACTAAAACAATAAGAACATGTAAATGTTGCATTGTGAAGGCACTAACAGTCAGGAATGTCATTGGGTGGCGGGTGGCATTCCCCTTGATTTTTGAAAAAAAAGGAAAAGGAATGGAACAAGAAAAAAAGGAAGAAGAAAGGGGTAAAAAGGAAAAAAATGATACTCAAATTCAGGGACATCATGTAAAGGTGTAGGCCTGCACTGTATGGAATAGCTTATGGGCATATATAGGTACACAGTGCTGGATTTACCATGAGGCAAATGAAGCAGTTCCCCCGTAAAAATACTCAAATGACCTCCCTGCCCCCCACGAAAAAGCTGAATTCACGTCCCTGGTAACAGTGCCTGCAAACTGTTGCAGTGGCATTTGCTCCATTTATGTCTACTCCAAAGACAAATAATTTCTGGAGGAACATAGTCTCTAGTCCAGAGGTTGCTCGTGCCTCAGACAGGGTCAGCTTTCCAGATCGTGGAGCTGTGTTTGTGGTTGCATTGGTGCAAAGGGGCTAGTATTTTGTTGCCACTTTGTCCAATACAAGTATCCATAAAGGAGCTTGTGCTATCATTGAAGAAGCAGTGGGTCATGAGCTCGTGATGATTGGTTCTCGCCATCATGTCATGGAGGTCATTCTCAATGCTCAATGTCTTCACAGCTCTGTTTGACGCAACTAGGGAACCCGAGATTGGCCTATTCAAGAGATTCCAAAAGAAATGGCCATACGTACAGCAGGTGAGCTACACACCCGCAAAAGATGGGCTCTTTGGTGATGAAATCACAGCCTACGAGGGGGAGATGATATCATTTTACACAACTGCCTTCAACCACCAACAGCCCAGGGAGGATTGCCTTGACCTTCGATTGTGACTTATCTTCCATGGGGATCTGTGAAAGCCATCAAGTTCCGAGCTGCAGGAGCAATACACCATACTTTTCCAAGACCAGCCTATGCTGATGGCCAGAGAGAAAAGTACATTGACAGAGCTTTCCCTCTTTGTTGCACTTGTGCATGGCCGCTTCTGGCATGAAGCTACAATGCCACCAAATGCTGCACGGAATGATGACAAGATGCTTAGTCTGCTCAAGATGTATCCGAATCGCCTTGTTGCCGATGCCGAGGCGGCAGCATTGTCTCGTCCTCTATGGTACGTTCCTGAACACCTCATAGGACTGGCACTGTTCCAATGTCAAGAGGGCCTTAGGAGCCAGCCTCCAGCTTGCAAAAACTCCATCGGCTCTGTGGAGGGTGAATGTCACCAAAGTCACTAAGTTCTGGAGACTGTAGAACTTTGTGAGCAAGCAAACCACGCATCTCTTCAAGTTGCTGAGCATCACAGGGAAGGAGGAGGGTGAGGTTTTCCTTTCAAAGGGCCCAGAAGAATGGAAAGATGACGAGTCTTACAAGAAATTGAAAGCAAGAGTCCAAGCCATGAAGGTGGCCAATGACAGCATTGCGCTCATCCAGAAATGTAATGAAACGATCACAAAAAATAAAGATCAGAAGCATTTCTTGCTCCAATTTGTCAAGCGCCACCGCTAGCTCTACCCCCACCCCATCCAAGGCAGCCTTGACAGCTGATGATCACTAAAAGAAAAACATTGTAGGCCTAAACGATTGCTGTGAATAGTTGCATACCCACACTCTATCCTTTAGACTTGACAAACTATATTTAACCAGTTTTTAAATGTTGCATTCGTTCTGCATTCATTCGTGTCAATGTCAATAGTAACTTTTATTTTAAAGACTACTTTCAAAACTAATGCTTCTTACTGTTAACATTTTAGGATACCAGTTAACAGTTTTTCAATTGTTTTCTTATTGTTCACATCCTATTACTGAATGTCAAAAAATAAAAATAACACAAGGATGTAATTATCAAAATTAACTCATTATTTGCTGTTTTTCGCTGTTTATCCAAAAAGTGATAATTCATAGCGACCCCTAAATATTCTCAGATTGACTTCAAAATTTGTCACAATATTCACAATATTACATGTAACAAGGGCAGCCATGTGGAGAAACAAATTTCTAAATTTTACTTTTTTGGACCACTCTAGTGTGTAAGTAAGCACTACGTTTGTATATATCTATGTATCTATATGAGTGTGTATCAATCAATCAATCAATCATTTATATAGCGCCCCTTCAAGGAAGCTATTCAGAGGCGCTCCCAGTCCAACCCCGGCGAAAGAGAACAGTCTTTGGAGCAGAGAAGAATGCGGTGGACGAGACTCGAGGAAGAGACCGCAGCTCAGGAGGGAGCCTATTCCAAACTGTGGGTCCAACCACGGAGAAAGCGCGCTGCTGCATAGTAGCGGTGCGTGCAAAAGGAACAGAGAGATCACCACGGTTGGAAGAGCGAAGAGAGCGGTGACCAGGTGGAACAGAAGCACGAGAACAGAGCTCACACAGATAGAAGGGAGCACAGCCAAGCTGACATTTCCAGACAATGGAGGCAATCCGGTAGACAATGCGTTGCGAGAGTGGTAACCAGTGGAGGACATCTCGCCGGTATCCAGAAACATGGCCAAATTTAGAAATGTACCCAGCGGAACGTAGTACACGTTCGAGGCAGTTCAGTCGAGTGAGGGGAAGCCCAATATAGAGGGAGCAGCAGTAGTCAAGTCGACAGGTAACGAAAGCATGAACGAGAGTAGCACCAGATAGTGGGGGGGGGGGGAAGCGAGCGAGAAACAACGTGAAGCTGTCGTAGCTGAAAGTAGCAAGCGCGGCTCAGCTGCGAGATATGGGGAGAGAGGGTGAGTTCTGAATCCAAGATGACGCCAAGATCTCTGACGGAGGTGGAAAAGACGATATGGGGGGAACTCAGAGGTAAGAGAAGCGTGATCAATCTTAGCAAGCTGCCTATGTGTATGTTTAGGATTTATTTAACCGCTCTGTTACAATATGAATGCCGTAAACTTAGTATTCTGGAATGCTTAACCAAAAGGTGTGGATGCCAAGACTCAGAATGCATACAGTGGTACAGAATACTTTCTAAACATCTTTTGTTGAGCTGACTTTCATGCATTAATGGGAATATTTGGAGCAAAGTGTGGACATAATTATACTAGTGTAGCAGCCGAGTCACCTACAGTTGTTTCTGCAGAGCAGTGAGCACATTATCGCATGAACCAGACCATAAAATCAGGTGATGTAAAATCATTAAGACTGAATGCACTTTTGACTTGGTTGTCTGACAAATTGCACATCTTGAACATTGCCGAAACTTTATGGTGTCGACGTCTGAATGGATTTGAACAGGGGTCTCCAAAGTACGGCCCGCGGGCCACATCCAGCCCGCTAAGGTCTCTATTCTGGCCCGCGGAACTCTCCTTGAAAAAACGAAATAAATTGGGAAAATTGATAATTTTAACGCCGCTGTACTCTGACATGTTAACTACATTCGATCTCATGGACTCAATCATCGCCAATTTCGTGACCTCCTGCTGGAAATGGATGCTGAGTTTCCAGACCTACCTTACCATACTTCAGTGAGATGGCTTAGCTGTGGAAAAGTTCTGGCTCGATTTGTTTAGCTTCGAACTGTGATTGAATCATTCTTAAATGAGAAGAACCGTCCACTTGTGTTGCTCACAGACAGTGAATGGCTCTGGAAATTAGCCTTTTCAGCAGATTTAACCATGCACCTGAATGATTTCAATCTACGAATGCAGGGTGAAACTTCACTCATCTGCGATTTGTACTCCAAGGTGAAAGCTTTTCGTCAGAAGTAAACATTATTTGATACTCAGTTGGCAAGAAGCTGCTTACCTCACTTTTCACGCTGTGACAAATATAGCCAGGAGGCTGCGACTCCGTTTCCAAGCTTGTTTGTTCAAGATGTCATTTCCGTTTTGAAACAACAGTTCCAGGAACGTTTCTCTGATCTCGATGCATGCTCTTCGAAAATAAGAATCTTCGAAAATCCTTTTGACTCTGTCATTGAAGGCTTACCTCCTGACTTACAAATGGAAGTAATCGATTTGCAATCCAATGACATCCTGAGGGACAAATTTAAGGAAGGAAATTTTATTGAATTCTACAAATGCCTTCCATCTGACCAATATGTTTATTTAAGAAACTTTGCTCGTGAATTCATTCAGTTTTTGGCACTAGCCTACGTATTTGTGTGAGAAGACTTTTTCCCAGATGAAGTAGGCTTACACGAAATCCTGCTACAGATCGCAATTGTCTGATGAACATTGAATGCCTTACTTATGATTGGAACCACTCACTTTGAACCGCAGTTCGATAGAATTATTTCAGAAATGCATCAATTTCATGCTTCTCACACTAATCAGGACTATCCCAGGAAAAACCATCTCAATTGTTATTGATATCTGCATTGAAATTCTGCACTGCATTAGACCTCAGGAATAAATAGTCTGTTAACAGTTATTCATTAGCGGTTTTTTCGGAGTTTTGGCCCGTGGATCTTTAGAAAGTCAGCAATGTGGTCCCCCGCTGGGAAACCTTGGAGACCTCTGCATTTGAAGAATGAATTACTGAATGATTGATCATAATGGATTCAAAGTTTTGTAAAGTTAATAAAGTCTGAAAACTCTGAATGCCTTTGAAATAAGAGGTTCAAGAAGTTTGTCTCCACTTTTAAAAGAGTTCTCTGCACTGTTGCTTAGAGATGAATGAGAATATTTTTGTTCTCACATGATTTGGCAGTTGAGTCCATTTCCAGTCCGTTCGTTGTTGCATAAGGTTCTGTAGAGGACTAGTGGAATCCAAAGCACTGTTCCATCGGAAGACACGACAGTGCTTGTCCGATCACGTTCTTCAATCGGATGCAATCTATCGCATAAGAATCACATTACTGAGTACTTAGTCCTTCCCGTTCCGTCTGTAATATCATATCTGTTCATAGCCAGTCTTCCGAACTCGTTCCACAGCATCCCCAAGCACCTCAAGTCGTCTCTGACGGTCTCCAATCAATTCTTCCCTGGCCTACCCCCACTCTCCCTCTCATGGTCCAGATCAAATCTTGATTGGCCCTTCTATCCTTGTCCATACAAACCATACTTTCCACTCGTTTTCTTTTTTCCCCGAGATTGTTCTTTTCATCCCGTCAGTTCCCAAGAATCAACTCAGAAATGAAAAGATCAAATGTATCACGTTCGTGAATTGACTGTCATCAGGCACCAAGATGTTACGTATGCGGTGTTACGCATGAAGATAATTGAAAAATAATCGCTTGCGAGTTGTAGAGCTAGAAGTCAGGGACCGAGATGATCATTTTAGATAATGCTGGCGTAGGAATACATCTGAAGAATGAAAGGCTTATCTGGGCTTGAATCCCCGTTTGACATCTCTTCACAACCCTCTGATTCGATCCAGCACTCGTGAACAGGCTATTCCCTTGTGCTCAGCATTGAAGAGGCGCAATAGAAATTTCGAGATTATGATTACTAATGCATTCATGCATTCTGTAAGCGAATGGCTTACGAGTTATAGAGTTTGAAGTCCGGCGTCCAAATGAGTTTCGATGGCAGACGAATGACTGATATGCCGTCGTAGTCTCTTGGTTCCCAACGAAGTCTCTGATCTGTCCACTTCTAACAGAACAATTAATTGCCATCGCTCAGTCCACAACAACTATAATCACAGCTTTCCATTATTAGGCCTAATTAACCACATGTGTGAATTTAATATGATGAATTCTATTTCTATAGTGTTGTCATCATATTATTTCCACGAAATCAGTCTATGATCGCTTTGAGTTGAATCGCAATCAGTCATGATCTATTGGGGAAAGCTAAGTCGAAATCTGGTAGATCATTGCGAAGTAATAGCTTCGGTCATTTTGCAATGCTTTTTCAAAGAGAAATTACTTCATCAGCAAATTCTGAGATATGAAACCTATCAATTACGTAAGCTTATTAATAGCTGTTAGTATCAGCAGGGCAATTATACGAAAAGGTTAAAGACCGGTTGATTACTGGGTTGTCCCATTTGCAAAAGAAAGTGTAGGCCTATAGGTGGGTTTCAACTTAACGTCCATACTGATTTAACAATTCTTTTGCCATGCAGACCATTATTAGTTATAATAGGGGTTAAGTGAACGTTGAAACAAACAATAATAAACGGCGTTAGAAGGTTTCATCGATCCTGCAAAGACAATTAAGTTCAAGTAATTCAGACCAGCAACTTTTTAAATATTAGTCTCTGTTGAGTCAGCTGTGAGAAAAGTAACGAAATAAATAGCATTAATGGTTGTAAGAGTGTAAAGACGAATGTTTCAGCGCTCGTGAATATATGGTGCCCTGCGTTTAGCCTTAGCTTAAGAAGTTTGTACGATTACGATTACGAGTGGGCAACAGAGCAGAAAAAATCGGAATCGTAACTATAAAATGTTAAAGCGCTAAATAAATGCTAAGAGCAGGACACTGGCTTATTCATGAGTCCAGTTGCCAGAAGATCGGGAAGAGAAGGAGGCAGAGGGGCTGATGGGGTTTCGTTTTGAACGAGACAGGTTGGAAGGCGGAGAAGTTGATGGATCAGAGTAGGAATTTTTGAATGGGTGAGACTAATTTGGAGTGGTAAGTCTGAGCGGTGATATATAGTAGAGACTGTGGCAGATGAAGGTTGGTAAGCGCAAAACTGGCGGAGGCATTTAAATTTTGCGGAATTCATGACGGATATCATTCCAGAGACTATATGATTTACTCACGTATCTTTCTATACCGTTGGTGATGAGTTCTCCAAACGTCCTATCGTAGCGAGAGCAATAGGCCTACAACGCAAGTCCATGTTGAAGTATAGTGTTATCTGGTTCTACGCTCGCTACATAGCTTTTAGTCAAATCGCGGACCACTCTCCCTCTCACTGCATCCGGAAGCCACTGACCACTGTACATACATAGGCGAAAACGTCAGCACATTTTAAAGAATTTTCGTCAGATAAACATTGTTCAAGACTGTTTTAAGATCTGGTTTCGTATATGTCATCTCTTATATAATATCCATATAGTGTCCGTCTGTCGGTGACGCTACGTCACAAACGGTTCTGTTCTATTGTGAAACATAAACCTGCCGTCTTGACGACGGCGGTCTTGGCGACGGTGATAATCAACAATACATAATTATAGGCCTATGATATGACGTCATAATTATGACGGGCAAATACACTAGTAGAAAATATTTTACATAGAGATTAAATTCGTTTTTGTTATATAATTTATTACTTTTTATTTATTTATTTCGGATATTTCTAAAGCGCCTTCACAAGTCTACTACTACTCAGAGGCGCTCCCGACTACAGCATTTGATACTGTGTCGGAGTTTTCACGCCAAAGCGCCACGAGCAATAGCGAGTAAAGGACTTGCCCAAGGTCCGTCCGCAGCGGCTAGAGTGGGATTCGAACCTGCAACCCTCAGGTCACAAGGCGCCGAACTTACCACTGGGCCACCACGCCCCAAAACAATACCGTACACAAGGATTAAATTCATTTCTATAAAGTTTTGTCTCACTCTCACCTGCAAGAGGCATCCGACCAGAAGAGTAATCGTCGAAGCGAATGTTACAGTAATGGTCATCTTCCTCTCTCGAAATTGTTTAACGATCCTGGAAGAATGACTGTCACCTGGTGGGGGGATCCATAGAGTAGTGGTAACATCACTGGCGTGAAGAGCAGTAGGTAGCGGGATCGCTTCCCGCAACCCTCCCAAAGGTCCACTCAGCCTATCTTACGCGAGATGGCGCGTTGTTAAAATGAGATGTAGAACGTGATGGGCGCCTTGCATGGCTGCCGTATGCAGTTAAATTCGACACCAGTAATAACTTGTGATCCTCAGTTCATACTGATTTGTAATCTTACTGCGTAATTGTCAGTTTGAAAATATTAAACGAAGATTATTATTATTATTTTTATTATTATTATTCATTATTTATTATTATTATTATTATTAATTTTTTAAATTTTTTTTGGCGAATTCTTATTCTTATGTCAATTTTGTCGCTTTAAATAGGATTCTAGCGCCCGCATCTTAGCGGAGTAGCAACGCATCTCTTCGTTGGTCGGCGCCGCACTGGCATTAGCCTATATTAGAAAGCTTTATGTTCCAGTTTCAATTCAACCGGGTCAGCGATCAATGCGCTCTACTGCCTCTGCCGATCTCGAGACCTTCGTGAATTCCAAGGTTTCAGATCTCTTAGAAGTGTCTTCCACTGCAAATGAGTGATATTGCATTTAACTCTGTTTAACAAACAGTATCAAACTATCTTAAAGCGCGCAAGTTCAGAGCAGTAAAATAGTCATGCCTGCAGCCCCTTTGTGAGGTGAGGTACTTTACACAGTAAATAAGGATGCTGTATATGTTCAAATTGTCTGACATGTATGTAAACCAGAATGCGTTATGCACATGTCAACTGGTCAAATAAAGAATATACTTGCTTACTTACTTATTTAAAACACGTTATATTGAGCGGCATGATACATGCATAATGTTACATGCGTACTCTCTTGTCTCATCTATGCTCTCTGATTTCCTCGACACGCTTGACCAGCTCCTTAAAGGGAATGGCCTAAGCTATAAAAGGAAGATTCGAGAAGGAATGTCCTTGGCTTTTCTGGTGTCCGATCCAGGGGATCTTTGGGTATTTAAGTGGCCGCCAAGCATTCAGTTATATGTAGAGTTTATATAGGAGAGTCTAAGGCAAACTCCTTCGTTTTCAACTCGTTGTCTCGTTGCCCTCTGAGGCCGACAGCGCTGTTGTTTATCGTGTACTTTTGAGGCTCGTGTTAGGATTGCTCTTATTCCACGACGAAGAGTTATTGTGAGTGCCACTTCTTCTTATGCTGACGAAGCAGTTGCACGTGTCTGTCTACCGTTTGTTACACTTCTTTGGTGAACCGACGAGTGCCGTTGTGAAAGTAGATTATGTTTCTTATGTTATTTTGTGAATAAAACCATTTTTATCATACCTGTAGGCTGAGCTCTTTTCACCAAACTATAATGGGACCTTACAATACATACATGCATATATACATACATACATACATACATACATACATACATATATACGTACGTGCATACCTGCATGCATTGTATCAATTGTTGCAAAAAATACCTAGTTTCGCGCATCTCATATGGAAGTAACGAATTACTATCAGACTTACTCGGCAGGAAATCGATTGCGGTCATTTGGATGGGAGACTGATACCTAGTTCATTTCAGATGACCTGAGGTCATCATCGGCTCCCGATGCTGCTGCATGATCAAAAGCAGCTGCGACTAATAAACAGATCAGCTGTAAGAATAAGACTAGTTCTGCGCGAAAGGCAGTTCTCATCTAGAAAAGAACGAGCCTGGACCTAACACAGCGCACAACAGAAACCGGTTCAGAGCACCTTTATATGCACATCATAAATGTATGTGATGCAAACATAAACACACAAACAAAGGCACGGGTTCACGCACTACACGAATAAATAGGTGTGCAGAGTAGGGTGGGTCGAAAAACATTCTTCCTATCGGGATGCTAAAAATGACCAAAAGTTGCCTTTAGTATATGTAAATAAATGCGTAAATTATTTTAAATTTGGACAACATCGTGAGGGTCCACGACGATATAAAAAAAATCGTCTGCGGGCAGTTTTTAACTAAATTCTGTTAATTCCATTGCAATTGTTGCATCGTGTGACATCTGGAATACTGGAAAACAAATTTTCGTGAAAGCCATGCCTCTGATATTAAATTTATAGTTTTTATAGGTTTCAGGGTGCTTGACACAAATACTGACAATGAAATCAAAGAATTGGGTCCAATTTCTAAGAAATCAGCAATAACTTCTATTGCCATGGAACAATACGTGCATATGACATGTAGCATTAATGGTCCGCTTCTACTTCCGTCGCTGTTGTATAGCTGCTCAGTATTATCTCTGGCGAGCGTCCAACAATTATAGTCAGCCAACATGGAAGTAGACCAGTTTCCCTTATATTGTTTCTCCATACTTGCAATGTCTTTGTGAAAACGTTCAACGTGCTCATCACTAACCATGCCGCAGTTGTCGGAGAAAATATCAAAGCAAGAATGGAGAAAGTGGATCTTTAAGGACATATTGCAGCCAAGTTTGTGATACACAGACAACATGTCCTTGACCAATTCCTTGTAGTTTTCTGCCCTCACATTCCCGATGAAGTTAATTGACACCAGACGAAATGCGTCCAAGCTTTCTTCTCGTCACCCTGAAGCAGGTTGTCGAACTATGAATAGCTGACGAATCTGAGGACTCATAAAAATTCCCTCTTTAATTTTTGATTTGCTGAGTCGAGGGAATTTAATAGCGAAGTACTTGAAAGCTGATCCAGTCCGGTCTTTAGATTTTACGAAGTTTCTCATCACACCAAGTTTGATTTGTAGCGATGGTAGCAGGATTTTTTGGGTTTCTACCAGTGCTAGGCGTTGCACATTCTTCTCTCCGACGTTCAGAGATTTCCTCTCAGGCCAGTCTATTCTCACTTAGTAGAAAGTCTGTGCTCGACTGACCCATTTACATAGAAAACAGCAGTATTTCGTATATCCAAGCTGGAGACCCATCAGCAGGGCTACTACCTTCAAGTCAAGTCACTACCTTCAAGTGTACTGGACAACCTAAAACAGGTGTTTTAGGTTGTCGTAGGTTTCCTTCATGTGGACAGGCGTGTCCGACCGGAATGGATAGAAGTTGGTTTCCATTATGCAGCAGCACTACTTTGAGACAATTTCTCGGAGTCTATGAACAGTCGCCATTCTTGAGGGTCGTGTTTAAGTCTCAGGGCATTCATCAGGCCATCTGCATCGGAGCAGAAGACAAGGTCATCTTCCTTGCTGAAATAATCTTAGAACTCCTTATGACGTATGCGAAACGAAGTCACTCGGACATTTTCCTGGAGAAGATCCCATTCTTGAAGTCTGGATGCAAGTAACTCCGCCTTGGCCTTGGACAGCTCCAAGTCGCCAACAAGATCGTTCAGTTCTGCTTGGGTGAGAATGTGTGGCACAGATGACGATGGATCATCATTAGACGTCGAAGGCTGCGGAGAACCCGAAGTTCTTTCGCTTCCATCCTCATCGTCTGAATCAATGAAAAATTCCTTCGGAGGATCCGGAACGGGAAGTCCATCGCCGTGCGGAATTAGTCGGATTGCAGAAGATATTTTCGGGTACGCTATTGTCCACTTCTTTTTCGTTGTGATACCTGCAGAAATAGGTGGAACCATGCAGAAGTGGCAGTCATTTCGGTGATTCCTTGGTTCTCTCCAAACCATATCTGGTTTATTAACACAGTGTCGAGGCATCACTACTGATGGATTTGCGTCGTACTGATGACACGTGGTAAATGGGAGTCACTCAAATGGCTTGATCACCCTACGAGACTTGCCTTTATACCACTACGCTTCTCGTCAGCGGTCGTAAAACCGCGTTGTGATGACTCGTCTGCATTACATCAGATAATTATGCACTGCCTCCAGGGACGTGTGTATGGCTGGCTGATCCAATACGACGCAATATGTTGCAATATGTAATTTGAAATAGGCCTACAGCGCTGCGAAATGGTTAGGCCTACCTATGTACTCAATGCTTACTGAGACATTTATACGTAACCATCTCTGTCTGTCCTAAACGAGACCCAGTCGACAAACTTTACTGTCATTTTCGTGTTCAGCACCTCAAAATTAGTAACGAGTCGCTATTTTCATATAAAAGGCATTTTGTGTGGCACTGCGATGTACAAAGCTTTCTAAGGCTACCCAAAATTTTTAAACAGTCAGGCACATATATTAATTAAATCTATCCTAGTTAACCATGGTCATATTTAAAGAAGTTAACTGAGATGGAAAACTAAGATCACACCAGTGCCGTTGTTGTGGGTGTCTGCCACAAACAGTCGACCGCTCGACTCATCTAGCAGAAGTCTGGTTGGAGTTTGTAACCCGTGCAATTTGTTTGAGAGAAGAACTCGATTAAATTGCAAATTCTTATCCAGTAACAACACTCATCGATTGCCAGTATCTAGCACTGCCACGGATCCATCTGCAAAAATGGCTAATTTCATTGGGTGATCCAAATGCTCGAAGTCTGATCCCTTTTCTTCACCGAATGACTTCTTCACTCTATCATCCGCATCAACTATGCACACTCTATGCAGCAGATGAGAAGCTTCGCCATTACTAACAATGAAATCACCGTTGGTTAGTTTTGTGGCATGTTTCGGATTATCTATACCTTGTAATGATATTTTACGGATCATTATTCCTTCAGGCGAATATTCATTGAACTCGTTTTTTCCATGACAAGTTACTATAATACTCTTTTCATTCGTAACTGATATCAAATCTCCACAATCATTGCCTGTGTTCCAACTGCGTAACAATGTTCCATTTGGATCAACGCACAAGACTTCATTTGTAATCAAATTGCCTTTCCAATCCACGATATAGAGGCACCTATTTTCTTTGCAGGATGCTATGTCCGATGGACGAACCAATTCCTCCAGAGTCCACTGACGAACTGGTTCCAGTGTATTGCAATTAAAGACTTCAACTTCTGAGCTTTTTTGGGTCACAACAAATAATTCGTTGTCTAAGATTGTCATTCCTCTTATGAGCCTTCTTTGTTCGTTTGCTACTTTTGTCGTGACTATTGAAATAATAAATAAGACAAATTGGAATAAGTGAAAGTAATTAAGAATAGAAGAAAGATTAGGCAACAAAGGACAGTTATAATACGTAGGACTGAACAACGAACTGAGTTGAAGCACAGGGGAGGCTAAATACCAATAATAACTTGTGACAGGAACAGCATAGCATTAGCAATGGAGGATCTTCAACGACAGTGGAGATACAACAAACTATAAAGCAAGAAACAGGAAGCGACAGATATGGGAAGAACGTACAAGGGAAATCTGCAGACTCCGCCACTGCCTTGAATTTTGGTAGTTGGCTAGTAACAGTACCCAGCCTGGAGAAAGATGGAGGGCTAACTTTGTTTTTACAATATAATACAACTGTATTTTGACATTGCCCTCCTTCCAAAGTTCAGAAGTGCAGACGACCATACGACAGAACATCGATGGCGCTACACCACTGCGTGTCAATAAACAGCCACTAACCTGCAAACAGATGAAAGAGAATTAAGAAATAATACATTGAGGATCTCTGTGACAAATGAAACAAACAGATACATAAATTGCTGATACCACCAAGAACCATGTACACTTGTACAGTAACTGAAGAAGATCCTTTATAGAGGAGAAAAATCAACATGCAGTAGCAAAATTGAAAAAAATTGTGAGGCAGAAGCCATGCTGAGATAATAATAGCAAAGTGCAAAACATGTAGTGTACGAGACGAGAGCTTTTTTCTGATCTTAAAGAAATTAGCAATAAAGACCACCACAGGGAGTCTAACACTGTGTGAATCTGTGACATGAACTAACGGAAATCTAGAAATTGGGAATCTGGAGGCGTTGAAATCTGGATATGGAGTAAACTATCTAAAATCAGCTGGAAAGGTTATAAAAGGATGAGAAGGCTCTGCGCTTGATGCAAGAAGAGAAAACACAGATTAATACAATAGAGAAAAAGTGAACCGAAAAATGGCCTAGATCGGTCATATATTTTGAGAGAATTATATTCTGAGGACAGTACTTGAAGGAAGAATTGAAGGAAAGAACGTTACAGAGCAGCCAAGAATAATGCTGATGAACTCTATAATGGACAGGAAATAAGGTGGGCAACAAAGAAGTTGAGGACATAACACTGAAGAAACCACAAAGAAAGTCCACAAAACGAGCTTTGATTACTTCGTTTGTTTTGAGAGGGTGTGAGAAACTGACTAAGCTGACCGATAATTGATTGTTGTTTCTCATTAGCACGTCTTCTTGATATGTCTAAATTTTCACCTACAATTTCGAAAATAATCAAATGACCATTAGACATATGGGGCCTCAAACATATTAGGTAACTTGGAAACTTATGCAAACTGCATAGCCGATTCATCGATTATAAGATTCCTTGAAATGATATATCTGTAATAACGCAAATAATTTTCGTGGCGTTCAGATATAAACGGAGTTAGGCTACAGGGCCTATCAAAATACATTTAGGCTTGCTAAATATTATCAGGTAAAATGTAGCCAATTTATAGAAAAAGTAAACCGTTAAGTCGGTGCATAAATCTACAAAATAGAACAAGCCTATCTCTTATATAATTTCCCAGCTCTCATGTGTCCATCGTAAGATAAACGCTTTGGAATGCTCTACGTGTGACAGGTTTTTGGCCGCATTCCAATGCCTGACTGATCCATGGCCGACGAACCTAAGGCCATTTGGAGGGATGGTTAATAGCAGTTAATAAGTCTGTCTCCGCCCCTCCCTCCCTACCACCATAGCTCTGTCCCTCCTTCCCTCCTTCACTCACTCCTCCCTCCTTCCCTCTTCCCTCCCTCCCTCCTCCCTCCCTACTGGCATCACCCCCTCATTATGGCACACCATCTGACGGCATTGAGGGGAGGAGGAGCAAAGACGAGGCGAAGCTTGATTAGCTTAAACATGCTGCAAACAATGTACCTTATGCACCTAAACTTGCTGTCACGTGGAATACAGGACAAATACTGTATTATTCGTAAACAGTCCTTGATTATTTCTTATAAAAGTCCATGCAACGTCATAAAACTGGAAAATGCTATATTTTTGGTAAATAGCCCTACAAAATATCGTTGTTCCGTGAATTATGAAAGTTCCCAAGACCGACGATTACGTTTAAATTGTGAGCGACGCTTCAACCCGTCAACCCGTTATATCTAGTTCTGAATATTTGTGCAAGGACTTATCGTTTACTAGTTCGTGTCTTTGGCTATCGTTCGGTTGCTGTTGAATTAATAGACGCATTTTACTGCTCTTGCTAGTGCAGTTCTCCTGACAGTACCAATATTTATACCTTTCTTGCTAAAATTTAACTCATGTGGAGGTGGAATAATGTTATATTAAAACAATAATGGAACCTTAAATATGCTGATCTTGAAGATTTTTAGGTATATACCGTCCAGTAAAGGCTTTTCTTGTCTTCTTCTAAAGTGCTGACTTGACTTTGCTGTAGAAATAAAGAAGAAAAACAGTGCTAAAAATAAAATCCACTGAAATTATCTCACAAAGAAATTTTAATAAAGCTGCTTAAAATGGCACTCCTAAAAGTTGCAAATCGTTAGTTTCGGAAATTAACCAGCACTGGTAACCCAAAAATAATGAAATGATTTCAATTCAATTCAATTCAACTTTATTGATCCGAATTCAATACAAAAGTACTGTAGGCACCAATCGGAATGTAAAAAAAAATTCGGGATACAATAGGGAAAGCCCAAAAGGGACATAGGTCCCGCTTAATTAGGGCTGCCTATTTGTTACATAGTTATAAGATGGCACCAAAAAAGAAAAAGAAAATGATGGGGACAAAACCAGGCCCTGAAAATAATGTCCTTGAGGTAAAGTATGAATGAAAAGTAAAGGACTAGTTGAAAATACAAGAAAATGCAAACAAACAAAACAAAAACAAAAAAGAACAGAAAATGCATCAGATGATCAGCATGGCTCAGCCGAGCACCTATTACTGTAAACAGGATTACAGAAAAAGAACTTGGTAAAATAAACACACACAAAATAAGCACATCCCAATTAAGAGAATTAAATGTATGCTTACTTAACTAGTCAAGTCCATGTCAACAAACATGAGCTTAAAAAATTAGTTATATCAATGTGCGCACAATTAATTGCCAACTCTGCCAAGTGCAATCATTTTAAACATAGAAAATGTCGTAGCATTTTTTTAAATAGTGATAAACATGGCACCAAACGGATGTCCAGAGGAAGTGAATTCCATATTGATGGGCCAGTAAGCTTAATTGCAAATGATCTTGTGTTTTTCCTAGCAAAGGCGCTGTAGAAGCCAGCTTGGGATCTGGTATAATGAGGATGACGACAAATATGCTTCTTAAAATAGTTATCGAAGACTGATGGTAACAGGTTACGTTCATATCTAAACATAAAGATAGAGATTAGAAATTTGTTTATAGAGTCAAGTTTTAATATATTCAAACTAGAAAAACAGCATTCAGTATTTTCTATACCATAAAGGTTCTTAGAAATGACTCTGACTGCACGTCGTTGCAAGACAAACAAACATTTCAGTCGTGAGTAATAATTAGAGGCCCAGACAGGGTTACAATAAGTCAAGTAGGGGTAAATTAGAGAATAATATAGGCTGAGTAAGATTTTTTAGGCATAATATTACGGATACGATACATTATCCCAATACTTTTGAAAATTTTATTAGAGATATGGTGTATGTGGACTTTCCAGGTTAAGTGGCTATCAATGTAAACACCTAGGAATTTACAGGAGTTCACTTGAACTATCTGCTGATTGTTGATACAAATATTTACATTTACATTAGGAATAGGTTTCCTATGTGAGCAGAACAGAATGAAGTTGGTCTTGCTTAAATTTAAGGAGAGTCTGTTAGATTGGAACCATTCAGCCACTGATGTGAGTTCAGTGTTAATAAGATAACATAATATAATCTATCAGGGCACTAAGCGACTTATGAGATGCAAAGACGTTCGTATCATCTGCAAACAGTATGAAATGGAGCAATTTGGATGAGTTTGGGAGGTCATTTATATATAGGAGAAATAATAGGGGGCCCAAAATGGAGCCCTGTTGAACCCCGTATTGGAGCATCGTAATTTTGAAGAGTGCTCCATTACATAAAACCTGTTGTTGTCTATTGTTCAGGTAACTTATGAACCAAGATAGTGACAACCCACGTATCCCATAAAGTTCTAGATTTTTTAAAATTAAAATCGAGTGAGTTACCGAATCAAAAGCCTTGGCTAGGTCTAGGAAAATACCAATCGAAAACTGGTTGTCATCAAAAGATTGGGAGATTCTATCTTGAAGATCGGTTAGTGCCATTGATGTGGATAATCCAGATCGAAAACAAAATTGATTAAATTTAATGACATATACTTGAGACCATTACTTACTTTTGCGAAATACTGCATTGAATAACAAATAAGAATGAAACAAGCTATCAATATCAAGGAATATATATATAGTCAAAGGATATTACGGTTCCTGCGACAGCTGCAGATCAGACCAATGATGACGAATTCCACAACGATAATCACTATACAGCCAACTGCAATCGCCCCCCACGTTGACAGACCTACATATGATAAATCGCCAATTATGTTTTAATAAATACACTGAATTAAAAGAAGGAGAAGAAAAACAGCAGCCCCTTGAGCTAGCCTAAGAGGCAGCTATGGGTATGAAGTGTTAGCGACTTCATTTTTTTAACCTCGGCATATGAAAACGGGTGGTCAGTCCTCTTCCCCGCCATCTCATTTTTCCATCGACAGTGTACTGTAAGTGTACTCATTATAGCTGAGTTGGCTAGGGAACGGCGGTAGAGCAGATATCTCGAACCAAATGTCTGCCCAGGCGAGTATTTGAACCCCCGACCTGTCGGTTGATAGCCCAGCACTCTGACCACTACACTATCGCGCTCCTCTGAATTAAATGATACAATAATACAACTTATGAATTTGCGTAGGAAGATCCCTGGATCTACCAATGTCTGACCATATTTGACAAGTCAGAATGGATGATGGCCTGTTAGGCCAATAATCTAGGTATCTACAATGTCTGAAGACATTTTATAGGCGCAGTTTTGTCAGCTGAGTCGTATTTATGCCATTTTCGTGGTTTATTATCTCTTGCCATCATTTTTTTTTATCAAATTATACGTTAGTCTGCGTTACTATTATTCCATGCGAATTCAATCTCAAAAGCAAGCAAAGTTATAAATGCCGTCAATATACTCTATCACATCAGTGATACAGCTTAAAACATAGCCTGGGTTAACAACGGACTTTTGCAAGACATTACATTTATAAGATACTTTCATAATTCATAGTTTCTGCTTGCATGCTTAGGCCAAGGATACACAGTAACAATGAAAGTGCAATGTTATCACTCAACTTTATAACACTAAAGAATCTCTGACATTACAAGCATTCTTACGTTTCGGTTCAGAGACGTGAACAAGCTTTGACAGCACAGTGCACCGTTTGCCCCGAATGTTACACTCAGCCTCACACTTGTGCCAGCCTGGTTTGTGAGCAACTAATGTTGAGCCATTAGCCACAACTTCTTCATGTACTCCATCGAACCACTTCCATGTAAGACTACACGATTGACTACTATTGACGGAACAATAGACTTTCTCCTCAGCGCCTTCTGTCGTGTCCTTAGTTGAGTTGTTACTGTTCGCATCTGAAACGATATAACTCAATTTATGCACTATTCCAAGTTAGGATCACAAATCATGAGAGAAACCAGACTGAGTGGTAAATCCTTCAGTTAAGACTAATGCGATGACGCATATAATCATGTACCTGGGTACAACACCTCTGCTGTTGAGTTATAATACCACATTCATTGTTACCACTAAAATCCTCACCTTTTACTAATTACACATAGAGAAGGACCACTGAAATGGCGACATTATTAAGGCAGGACTTGGCTGTATTACTACTTACATATAACACGAACGATGTCTGACACACAGTTGTATTGTGTTGTCGTTGATCTAGTTGTTTCACATACGTAAGACACACCATTGAGACCTAGATCTACCGTCATCGTAAGATTGCATGTCATTCGATTGCCGATGCTCTGGCAGGATAACCGTTTGACAGGATCCATTGTTCCAGATTTTCTCCATTTGATAACTGGTGGAATGTTGCCATGATATGAAACGTTACATGACAATTTCAATTTGTCCTGTTCTAAGCCACAGCTGTTTGGCCCAAGCACGTCATCTGCCTTCATATTCGATGTACAAGTTGGACCCGATTCTGTACAGATTTAAACAATCGAATGAAACAAAAAACTCGCAGTGCATGCTCCACACCGTACAAAAGGCTAAAATCTTTGTTTAAGACAAATTGAGCACGAGTCTAATGTGTCTTGGAGTGATTTACTGTAGAAATGCGCTATGTAAATTTATAAATGATATTAAAACTAAAACATGCGTCAAACATTTGATGACTAATGTTTCGTTGAATATGAAAGGCAATAACCCTGCCAGTGTGTCCGTGACAATGAGATGTGACTCATATGTGCTTATTACGGGTCCCATGTGAGAATATGGGTCCTTCATCCATACAGGACCCATATTCTCACATGGTAATGTTTGGTTCACGCGTCCCGGATTTCATGTCTTTAACGGTTATATCAAGGTATAGTGATCCAGAAAAGATTTGGAGTATGAAGTTGGTTGGGTCGACATAAAAGCGTACTCAAATGACCAGAATTTAACACATATTCACCTAAAACCACCAATTGAGCCGAGGCTGATTCTCCAATTCCTCCATTGTCCTGACAGATATAACTTCCTGCATCTTCTACCCTCACCGGCTTGATCCTCAGTAGAAAATTACCGGTGCTTACATTTCTTTCTACTTGAATTCTATCTTCGTATAGCGGATGAACTCTTCCCATGCAGTAAAGACATATGTCTTCATGATGCTTGGCTCCGACTGTGTAGTGATACCAATGAACTTGATTTCTGTTCACATTCGATACACAGTCAAAATAAGTTGAATTGCCAATCACTGCTTCTGTATCGCGCGGTTTTACAACCAATCCTGCATTCACTGAAAGGAAAAAAACAGAAAACTACGTGAATGGTTTTGGTCGTCGAACTATCGGCAGGAAGGGTGGCGGGCTCATCCAGTCGAAATCCAGACTGGGAAATCTAAGAGCAAGGAATTTGACATCGGAGAAAACTAGGTATCCTTAATACCCGTACGGAATTAGAAACAAGAAAGTCAAACTACCATAATTTATAACCCTGGAGTTCCCAGAGACACTACTGTGAAAATACTTGAGTTTTGCATAGTTGTCTCAGTGTCTGAAAAGCGTGATATCAATTAACAGACGCATCAGACAACGACACAACGACGAAACAAATTGATCGCTTACTAATTAATATAATTTTTTAAATTGTAAAATGATCTTTGTAGAACCAGTGAAAAGTAAGATATGGTGAGACTACTGTAAAATAAACGTTAAAGAGTTAAACCTATGAATTTCGAAGCATTTGAGGAAGTTCCTATGTGTATTATATGACTTTTTAACTTAGAAAGCTAGAAATAAGCACCCCGGAGTCAGATGTATGTTGCAATAAAAAATATCGCTCATAAGAGGAGTAGCATGTTGATTGAGTCAACGTCGTTGAAATGCTTACAAACGGCAAAGGCTGCACTTGTGAAGATAACCAACAATATGAGCATCTCGACTTCAAGTCTGATAGTGTACTATGGTTTACATTATTTCTTCAGTTTCTGAAACAATGCGTATTTAAATATCAACCCACAATTACAGTCATTATCTAGAATGTACATTGTACAATGCATATTAAACTTGTGCAACGTAGGCGTTTAATGCATAAATTTAAGAAAATATTAAAATCAAGACTGCATTGTTCACATGGTGGCTACATTTTTACACACTTGGCTATTGCAGGCAAACACTGATGATTAGAATACATCGCTATTATTTGTGGCGTGGAGCTTAAATGGCTTCGGAATCACGAATAAGGCCTCATAGCAGCTCTCATCCGAAACTTAATGGACAATTAGGTTAGCCGCCCAACGGCCATCCACTCTTATGCTGGGGCGGTAGCAGATGCCTAATGTACAGTGGGTCATTCGAGCGATTGACCCAGTGTTCATATGAATGCGATAGACTACACAGGAGATTCCTTTACGGAGTTTTATTATTGCAAACAGATCTTGCAGTTTTTATTCATAGTAACTGATTATAGGTAATTTTATGTAACTTTAATTTACATATTTAGATTACTTATAATTATTTGCAGTTGTAAGGCTTTGAGGTTGATATTTTAAACGACCAATGCAGTCCTTGAGCATATGGTACGTTCCGAGACCACAACCCTCTATGTTGACACCAGTATCAACGCTCAAGAAAATCATTAGTCGCCTTCCGCTGGATATTGTTGCTTTTTTTAGTTGATAATGTTTCAACTAATAGAAATTTATCACAGACTTCTTATGCGAGTGAAACATGAAGACCCATGTTTATGATCCAACATCTCAGCAACCTGCATTCCTGATTGTTGATCCAGTGCATGATCTGAAGGATGTCAGCAACAACTTTCAGTCACGCAAAACATTTGACTGGCCACCATTTTCTCCCACAGAAGGAGTATCTTGAATGTGTCTTGCTGGGTTTAGCACATTGTGGATTTGTAGGCCTACAATAACGAAGCAGCCATGACGTTGAAGACAACATAATTTTATAAGCTAACCCTCTTTAGTGCTAGAACCTAAGAACATCGAGAAGACTTCTGTGCGATTAGCGGTATCAATTTTTTGCGTATTAACTTGTGATGCGTTAAAGTAATACTCAACAGAAGAAGATCTAAGTGAATGGACCAGCACCGCTGATTTTCTATCATTAATCATGAAATTATGGCATGTCATGAATGCTAAGACCCCTTTCAAAGATCTACATAAAACAGATATTTCAATGGACCCAGTTAGATCATCAGCTGACGGGAAGCTACAATACCGGCGCGATTTAGGTGAATTTCATAACAGGTGGGAGAGTTCAAGATTTCCGGGACTGACGAAAGAAACGTTTTGGCATCGAAGCAGTGCTCGAAATGGACCGGAACGCACGGGAACGCCGTTCCGGTTCGTCAGCGTTCCGTTCCGGTTCGTCAAATGAATTATTGTGGAAAATACTATGAAATTAACGTGAATGCTCCCATATCTTTGACTAGCGTTCCGTTTCGTAAAATTTTCCATTTCGAGCACTGCATCGAAGCATACTTGCCAGTCACTTGCTGAGTGCGCAAGTTATTTGCTTGATCACCTAGGATTCAGTTATGTCTTGATAGGGCACTTTGTATTGTATTGTATTGTATTTATGCATTCATAAAGCGCCTCTAGCAGTACAACCTAATCAGAGGCGCTCCCAGTGCGCAGAGCTCCGTGAGAAAGAAAAGTATTAAGACATCGAGAAGTAGCAGAAATTCCCCCAGTTAGAATCTGAGAACGAGTCATAAGAGGAAGATCATTCCAAAGGGACGGGCCAGCAGATGCGTAGGCACGGTGTTGACCCATAGAAGTCCGGGTCCGAGGGACCAAGAGGTCATGACGGTCTAAAGAACGGAGAGGACGGCCAGAGGCAACCGACAGAGGTCGACAGATAAGATCACAGAGGTAACGAGGAGCTTTGCCCTGGAACGCTCGAGAGGTAAGAAAAAGAATTTTAAACGGGATACGCGCGGTGACATAAATTGCTCAGACATAAAAGTCGAGATATGAGAGTAGCGTGGAAGGCGGGCAATCAGGCGAGCAACTGCGTTCAACACCGACTGAAGTGGAGACAGACGAGATTTTGGGAGACCAATGAGTAACGAATTACAGTAGTCAATGCGTGAGCAGATAAAGGCATGAACCATGGAGGAGAAAGTGGAGGAAGGAACAGAACGCCGGACAGTACGAAGACGCTTTAGATGATAAAACTAGACCGAGAGAGGCTTGAAATATGGTCAGCAAACGAAAGAGTACTGTCAAGAATTACACCCAAGTCCCGAACACTTGTCGAGAAAGAGAAGAGCGGAAACCGCTTGGCGAGAGTTGCATAATCAAGCTTGAGGAGCTGCTGGCGAGTGCCAAACCAGATCAGCTGAGTTTTTACAGAATTAAGAGAGAGGCAATTTGAGGACATCCAGCAGTGGAGATCGGAGGAAAGTGACTCAATAGATTGACAGAGGGCAAGTTGATGAGCAGGAGGACCACGAACCAGGGCCTGGACATCATCAGCATACAGGTGCCCCACAGCAGAGTGTTTGGCAAAGAGGCGAGGAATGTCAGCGGTAAACAAAATATAGAGAAGGGGACCCAGCACGGAGCCTTGAGGAACCCCGATTTTAAGAGGTACCCAGGAGGAGCGAGAGTCACCGAGAATGACCATCTGTGAACGGTCGGTCAGGTACAAAACCGGAACCAGCGAAGTGGAGAACCACTAATACCAAAGGATATTTCAAGACGGCTTAAGAGAATGTCGTGATCAACCATGTCAAAAGCTGAAGAGGCATCGAAGAGGGCAAGAAGAGAAACGTGAGACTTGTCAATAGCAGAGTAGATATCAGAAAGGATAGAAGAGCGGTTTCAGTAGAGTGGTGAGCTCTAAAACCCGATTGCCTGGAAGGGAGAAGATTCGATTGCTCAAGATAAGGTAAAAGCTGAAGAGAGACCAAGCGCTCCAGAGTCTTTGAGAGTAACGAGAGATTGGATATAGGACGGTAGTTATGGCATAAACGAGGGTCAATATTAGGTTTCTTGAGAGAAGGAAAGACAACAGCACGCTTCTGAGAGAAAGGAAGAGAGCCTTCAGAAAGAGATCTATTAAACAGAAAGAGCAATCTGATGCCATAGAGTCTCGGTTTGGATGGCTGGGCCCATAGGCGTAGACTCTGGGGGAGTCAGCCGGGGCACGTGCCCCCAATAATTGAGGAGCCGGGACAAGGCCCCCCGCAAAAAATCGAGAGGAGAATTTCTTCAAATATTATAATATTATGTTTCAATATAGGCAAATTTCTTCAGAAACAGAAAAACAGAGACACGGAACTGAAATACTATAAGAAATTGATAATGAAAACAAAGATTTATTTTTATCCTCAATGTCTTCAATATGAAACAAATTTACATGTAAACAAAATGCCCCATTTCATACGCATTAACGTGACACCGGTAGCCTCTGCTTGCTGTCCAGCCAGAGGTGAAAAAGTTTTTTTCGGATTTTGGTTTTAAAGAAAAAGGAAACCACAAAATTTGTTTTTTGTTTGAAAAAATAAAATTATTATTTTTGTAGAAGTTATTTTAATAACATTGATTTCATGATTTTTATTTTTCGGAAATCGCAACTGAATTAAACTGAGTTGGAGCTTTTGTTCATGCCATTTTTCATGATTTTTATGATCCGAAATCAGAAAATCTTTAAAAAAAACAACAAAAACCATAAAAAGAAAAAAAAGAGAAATAAACAACAAAAAACAACTTTTCATCTTGAAAAAAAATTTTTTTTGCACCTCTGGTCCAGACCCCATGCCCCACCAATATTTTGGACAAGTTTACACCAGTGGCTGCGCCATTTTTCAGGTGCAAATTACTTTATCTCCACGAGGCAAGTCTTAGTCAGCGACCGCAAAATCCGTACTGTTTCACTGCTAAAGTACTCCAAGGTCTCACTACATGTATCTGATATATATGCAGCTATCTTCTATGTCAGTGGTGCCATTGTTAATATATTGTAAGAGCAACTAAGTGTAATTTTTGCAAAGCATCTCTGATAAGTGATGACAACTCAGACCATGCAGGAATTGAAGACCCAACACTAACGAAAGACGCAGAATTCCTTAAGGGTATCAACAGAGGCAGTCCTTTGAAACCAACTAACTTCATGTTGGCCATGCATTGTTGGCGAGTATTTGAAAAGATACACTGCAATGCAGATCTCATGGCACAATTCCTAAGCTCTTCAGTTCAACGATCACTATTCCTCAAACTGACTGATCGTGCAACGGTTTATTCATTTGTTGCTTGGAACAGATTTAGGTTCTATTGGCCACAATTTGTAGGAACAAATCATTGGAAGATTATTTAACTGCATCGCGAAAAACCCTGTTACCCTCAGAGCCAATTCCGAACATGAATCAGAGGCAAAGAGAAAAAAATCGTCAAGCTGTCAAGGGCACTACATTGAAGACTCTCATGACCTCTTCATACCACGATGGCTGTAATGGCATATCTTACCCGAGAGGAGTAATTTATGTGCCATAATTTCTGTTTTACCTGTTTTCCTCTTAAGCTTTCTTCTATTTTTACCATTGTGAGTTTGCACACACGTAGATGTAGAGTAAGACTTGGTATATTTAAACTTCATAATATGCTGTTGTTTTAGGAGCCTTAGCATATTTGAAATGCACTTTAGAAATCTCTATTAATATCAATGCATGCATTTTCATCAAGTCTACTTATACATTATGTAAAGCTAAAATATTTTGGACTTAGAACTGCTATAGAATCCCTGGTCTGCAGTGTTTATCACTGCTGCAATCAGCCTCATCCTGATAAGAGGTGGTAACAGTTAAACCTCAATGATAGTTCGATCTCCACGCCTCAGTCCACGTAGAAATTCGAAAACAATTAATGCCAATGTCAATCAGTGCGATTGAACTTGAAAATCGAGAATAGTGATAGGTACGGAAACAATGAGAGCAAAATAAAACGAGGCAGAACCTTCAAGAGAAACATATTGTCAGACTCAGACAAAGGGATTGAGAGGCGAAGAAATAGAGGAACGGATAGATGGAACAAGGGCAGCCGGGCCTCGACAGAGATAGATTGCCATAGTCATTCGTCCAGATTGTTATTTCAGCCTGAATTTGTATACGTTTTAGTGAAGTTTCACCATGAAATCAGGAATCTGTCTATCTGTTAAATATGCAGCAAATCTAGCGACGGTGAAGTAGGATATCAGATACGACATTGTGTGTTCTTTCTTGGCTACGTCGTGTGTTCATTCTTGGCGCTGTCATCAGCATCAGCGTAATCGTCATCGTAATTTCAAAGCTTCTGATAGTCTAAACTTAAAGGATAAGCACACGGACCTAGCTCATTCCCAAGCGGCGCGTCGTGTCACAAATGATGTCCTGAGATACCAAGTGGAGGTCTAAGTCCGTGACCACAAGAACAGAGTGTAGATGACAGAGGAATTGCTGAAGCGGATTCTGTCTGGGACGAGGAAGATGGGGAGGCGGAGGACAGGATGGTAAACCTCGGTAGGAATTCTTTAAAAAGTGAGACTTTACTTTGCATTTGTAAGTGTAATTGCAAATTTATATAGCGCCCATCAAGATCGCTCACGACCTAACACAATGAAATCACAATCGAACGGAATCGTTTTAACGTATGCGGAAGTATGCAAAGAGGCGTTAATGTCGCAGGTTGTTAGGCAGCCTGTTCCAGGAGGATGGGCCGACCACAGCTAAACTTCTGTGCTCGCGCCGGCGAAACAACCAAGTTGCGTGGTCGAACGTAGAAATCTGTGACGAGGTATGGGAGATACTGAGACACAAAGCTCATGGAGTTTGAAATTGGAAGTCTCAGGTGAGACAGATGGAGAGGCTGGAGGTGGTGGTGGTGGTGAGCGTAATATGAATGAGTTCTTCTTTCTATGTTAGCTGACACTTTATTTCTCAGCGATTGATAAGTTCCAAATTTCCTTGCTCGATTCTTTTGATATCCATCGACATTTGACATGGTTGATCACAAAGTCTTGCTTCATCGCCTGTATACGGTTTCAAGGGTATTCCCCTCCTTTGGCTTCGATTTTATTTAACTGGGCTCGGTTCTTGGACCCCTCCTCTTTATTTTGTACACGGCTGACACCACCTCATGCAGTAATTGTTCATCATTCCGCTAAGGGCCACCCCTCCTTGCTGACCGCGTACAGGCCTACGTCCATTGTCATCCTTCGGCCAACTCATCTTAGCTGGTCGTATTCAGGTACTATGTCTTCCAGTCGCCTTGATCTTTATTCCTCAAAATCTCAACTAATCCGACTTGGTACTCCTCAGCAACTCCAGAAACTTGACTTTCCGCTTCTTGCTGAAAACTTAACCCAGTTTACCTTTTCTACCAGTGTGCGTGACCTAGGTGTCACACTGGACAGTAGTACTATCGCCTTTTTGAACATGTTAAAAACCCTACAGGCTCTTCCTGCTTTCAACTTCGGCGCACCAAGACTATTCGCATGTTTCCCTATCCAACTAGATTCTCATTATACACGCATTTGTCTGTTATAGAATCGGCTATTGCAATTCAATTCTTATTTGTCTTCCTATGGTCCACCTCTCTCCTCTCCAGTCAGTTCTCAATGCTGCCGCCAGACTGATAGTTCGTCTTCCTAAATTTTCCTATATCTCTTTGTTTATGGTCAATCAACTTCACTGGCTCCCTCTCCCAACCCGCATTCGACTTAAAGTTCTTGTTCTAGTCCTTAGGTCCTAACTGGGTACTACTCTCAAATATCTCAGGGACCTACCCCCCCCCCATTTCTGCAGCTTCTCACCAACCTCTTTGCTCTCGCCACAGGCATGTCCTCCTGGTCCCACTTGCTATGATCACTCTAGCTCAAACTAGATCTTTTGTCAACATAGGGCCCTACCTGTGGAATGCCCTTCCTTCCTCTCTACGGGTAACCTTGCTTTCTGGATCTCTTCCTACATCCCTTTCCGTGGGTGAAACCTTTTTCTTTTCTCAGGTCCTTGGCATTGGGAGCGCTAATGAATGGCCGCAGCTGTGAGCTGCGCTATTCAAATCTCCAAATACGATGCGATACGATCATGCTCTAAATTATGCGCAGATTAACAAATTATTTTAGTTTCAATTATAATCAAACAATTGTAACCTGCTTATTTGACCTATCACCTTTTCCACCTGGTTCGATAAGGAAACCTAAAAAATTAGACGTATTAAGAAATTCTTAATTCCACGTTGTTTATTCTGTAATAATGATAGTGTATCTTCGGCAACATCAATAGCTAACTCATGTAAGCTATGTGCTGTACAAGAAGTAAATCTGAGGTAAAATGTTCTGTTGAAAACACGCTCCCAATCCAAATGTTGTCAAATCTCAAATTGAATCACTTTACTGTTTTATATCTGAAAATCTATTTAATTACAGCTTAAAATTTAGGTCAGATAAGTTTCTGAAGCATTTAGTTCAAATGTTCATTGTATTGAACAAACCTTGTGTGATCTCTTTGCCTGTGTCCGTGCAATTGGTTGAAGTCAAAGCAGACAATAATAACTTTGCTCTGGGCGTAAATTCAAGCCTTTTAATTATAGCCTATGTCAAGATATCGAAAGCGGAAACTGATTGCGATCGTCATTAAGGGGGCGCCTCCATTAGTGGATGAGAGAGAGAGAGAGAGAGAGAGAGACAGACAGACAGACAGACAGACAGACAGACAGACAGAGACAGAGACAGAGACAGAGACAGAGACACAGACACAGACAGAGACAGAGACAGAGACACAGACAGACAGGCAGACAGAGACAGAGACAGAGACAGAGACAGAGACAGAGACAGAGAAAGACAGACAGAGACAGACAGAGACAGAAGGACAGAAGAACAGAAATAGCGAGAGACAGAGATAATTACCCATGAAGCACGAAGATAAGTTTTATCTGTGTACAGATGTTTTCGCATCAAAACTCCCACAAAATAATCAGCATCTGATAATACATAAACTGCGCACATTTGTAGCATGAGTTTAAGGCTTTCATCTCCTATGAACTCATGTAGGCCATGTATGCACATAAGAATAATATCTATGTATGTATTCATATTATGTAGGTTGTTATGTATATATGTAGTGGATAATGTATGTAGAGTAGACGTATGCATTTAATGTATATGTATATGCATTTAATGTATACATAATTATGTATGCATACATGTTATGTTAGTGTGTATGTATGCAATGCATGTATGTGCGCAATGTAGGCCAATGTATGTATACACTTACGTATTGTGAAGAACTCCCTATTTCAGTTTGGCCTGGGTAAACGGGTTTTAATTCCTCACGGGTCGAATGAAGGCATGTGTTTCTCTGCCAAGAGGCCGATGGCATCCGCGTTCAAGGGTCAAGCGGGGCCGTATGAGTAGACTAGGTTCGAGCCGAAGAAGTTCATGTCCCTGCCATGCATACCTATCACGTCATTCACGTGGGCCAATAGGGGAAGAACCCCGGCTGGAGTGAGGGATCTCCTGCTAACTTTATATTAAAACAGCGTGAAAGCTCATTATTCACCTCGGTTCAAACAAAGTGGGCGGTTTTACGTCCCAATCCGCCCTCCAAACACTAATGCCCCTTCAGTAACTACTAAATAAATTCTTCTAGGCTAATCTAGGTCACCCTTGCTCTAAGCACTGGCTGAGATCTTCACTTCCTTTATCTTTCAAACGGCCGTTCTATACTCTTCTCTTCGAAATTAGAGTCCACCTCTCTCCTTAACAGTCGGCCACAGAATGAACGAGTCTCTCTTTCTGTCAGCCTTCCACAGATTTGTTTAAATATTCGTTTATTAATTCAAACTGATAAGTACGCAGTAACATGACATGCTACAGTAGTAACAGATGATGACAAGTTTAACAGAAGTCGAATTTAACTGTTTAGCAGTCTCCAAGACGCCAATCTGTCCGTCCTACTGCAAATTTTACCGTCGCCACCTAGGAAATGGAAGGCTGAGTCTACCTTGTGGAGCTAGCGAATACCGAAACTGCGTGCTTCTGATTTTCGTGTCAGCGTGTTAGCATTCAACCATCTCCCCGCTGAAGGGGGATAGATGAATGGTAGCACTCTTGCTCGAAGAACATAAGATCTTAAAAGACCCGATTCGATACCCGTAAGGTTCCTCTAGGTCGAGTCAGCTTTACACTCCCTAAAGGGCAGCTGTAAAATGTGCGGGCGCCTAACAGGCTGCCAAAACGTGTGGTCTATAAGATATTGAATATGGTACTGTCATGTGTTTCAACGTTACTTACCGCGGTTTGTCAGCGAGCTTGTCAATAAACACGAATATATTATATTATATAGGCCTATGTTACGGGCAAGTTGTAAAATCAGGGATTTTGTAAAATGTATGAAATTGTTTAGGCAATTTGTAAAATCCTTAATTCACTCAGTGACTTTACAAAATCCCTGAAAAACAGGGATTTTGTAAAAATCCCTGAAAGCTGATGATTACAATTTGACGACGGCGGTCACCATAATGTCAAATATGATAGTGATCATCATGATGATGATGATAATCACCATGATTATCGTCATCATGTTCATCGTCATCAGCGACGTGCCCCTATTTTGATTGTTACCATTTACTCAATAATTAGTTGCTGTTTAACGACGCTGTGTCATAACATAGATAATTAACGTCGTCCTCCTTCTTCCTCCAGTCTTATGACTTTTATGTAGCTTAAAGTTCAGAGGGCGGAAAATGTCTTTATCGCCCGGCTTACATGTGCCTGGGTCGCTTGACTGGTCTCGTGTGGGGCGGATATCAAGGCTTGCGGTACCATTGAGTGGTCTTTTCTACCGCTGAAGTGTGCGAAGTGAGACAAACAACCTGAGTCGATGTTGATGATCCCTCGTTTCAATTTGTTAGAGCGTATCAAGTAGTTCTTGTATGAACATAGTGTTATCTGTACGTATGGATTGATAAATTGCTTTAAAGATAACTTTATCATAATCAGGTTATCAGACTATTTTTAACATCGGTGGCAACATAAGAATTCGCCACTCTTTTTTCCTCTATCAAAGTCGTAATAGGCCTAGTTGTTTCGCCGAAACACATTTCTAAAGAACTAGGCAATCCGTCATTCGAAGACAAAAGTTCCTTCTGAAATTCTAATCTTGAGTTTATCTGCAGAACTCGGCTATTTCAAAACTCAAGCACTAGAAGTAGTTACAGAAAACATTTGGTGTTTTTTTAATATTTATATCAACAGAAAGAGTGAAAAATAGTAAAACATTCAGATCCATATTCGGTTCGCTTGGACTATTACACAGTTTATTAATCAGTAGTCATATGGGTTTACCTTAAGGATTTGTTTTGGTTTGCAATCAAACCTATAACGACATTTTCAGCTATTACAACTTGCAATGTCAAAAGAATCTCTTAATTCCTCGAAATTAAATTTCCCTCTTTTGAATAGGCGTCAAACAACCCTACTATTGGTAGGTTTCCGTCCGACAAAGATTTTTTCTGCAAGCCGTAGATTACGTCCCCGTGGGCAATTGAGTTTCTTCGTGTAATCTTTACTTGAATAACTTTTGTCTCTGTGTTATCTATAAAGAGCAGAAATTAAATATTCTAAATAAATTATTGAATATTTTAACAACATTGGAAGATGATAATAATATTGCTTTGTATTGCTTTGTGCCCTTGGCCTTTGAATCTGGGTAAAATAAACCAAGATGGCCTCTCATTGATCAACCTCCTCGGTTATCGCCGTGCCCAAATATCGAGGACAACAGAGAACCTACCTTTCCTTTCAGCGCTTTCCTATGGAAATCCAACGCATCAATGCTTTAAAATCAAATCAATTTATTGAATAGAATGCAAACAATAATATTTAAATCGACTAGCTATTTAGTTAACATCATGTATCATAAGAGTGAAGAATATAATGATACACAAATTATAAGAAAAGATTGTTCTTTATTAGGATTGTTAGTAGGCCCTACCGATGTAGTTAGAAGTCAAAAAAGATTGCAAGAACGTTCAAACACATTAGAAAGACGATTCTCGAGGAGAAGAAGCTATAGTATCTTATCGAGTCATCCCCGGACACAAGTATCCCGCGTAAAAAAACTGCTAGGAGTGACACTCGTGTAAAATCTATTTTTACTGATATACAGTACAGTCAGTTATGGTGAAAGGAAGGTTAGTCGGCAATAATGGAGCTAGTATTGATCAATCAAAATTTTCTGTAAGCATTCTTGAAAACAGTCATTGAGCACAGCGCATGTAGGTTAGAATCGATTGAATTCCAAAGTTGCGGGCCTTTTACTCGAATGGAGAAACTGCGTACACTAGTATTGCATAACTCGGATCGATAGTTATCTTTATTACGAGTGTTGTAATCATGTATATTCGCATTTATATTGAAGTAGGAGCTAAAAGCATTCGCTTTTGTAGCACCTTCCCACCGATTAAACTATCTGTGAAGACCGCTCCCCTAATTTTTGTAATCCCGAGGGATCATATATATATGGGGGAAAATATTAATAATGTTTTCGTGTTTATTCACAAGCTCACTACCAAACCGCATTAAGTTACATTGAAACATTGAAACATGAAGGTAGGCTACAATTTATTGTCAAGATCTTATTGAACACACGTCTTGGCAGCCTGTTAGGCGCCCCCACACTTTACATATGTTCTTCGTGCACTTTCCATCTATTCCGCTCAAATTTAATTGCACATCAAATTTATCAAATTTAATTGCCAAGCACGCAATTAAACAATAATTATTATTATAGCACCATAAATTTGATATCTTGTTAAGATTAAGTACATACTGTCAAGTAAAGGCTCTTTGTTTCGAGTACGAAAGTGTTGAATCAATTTTGTTTTAATGCCTGTAAATAATAACAGTACATACAAGTTTTTATCACAACAAACGTCACAGTAATTAATGGACAAAAATTGGAACGAATGCAATCGACTGAAGCAGTTTTCTTTAAGCTGAATATCAAAAGTGTCATAACCTAGCGATATCTGACCACATTAAACCAGTAAAATATCTAAACCTAAAGACGGCATAGATAAGTATACCTTCCATAAACCTTTCATTAATGCTTTGTTTTCGAAACACTGCAAAAAGCGGTTAGCTTTGTAACGGAACCGGAAGCAGGGCTAATTACCAGGATAGCCCGGCCCGGGACCGTTCGCCAGATATCGCAAGGTTAACTGGGGTAATTCGTAAAGCTTGCATTTCGCAAGTTAAAGCAAAATTCACAGCTGCCAGGCTCGCAATTCGCAACGCTTATATTCGACTCTCGCAACATCGGTTCTGTCTGCCTCTGTTATGTCTCCATTGTGTCCTATTCCGCCTTCTACAATGCTGGCACTGATGCTGGCAAGAAGCTAGCAACAACGCTGGGCGGTCACGTGGCAGGCTGGCCACGATGATGCAAAGGGCTGGCGACGATGTTGGCTGGTCACGTGGCAGGCTGGCGACGATGCTAGCAGACGAAAATGGCCCGATAGAAGTAGCTGGTCCGATGCAGATACACGAAATGGCTCGAGTCAAACAAAGCAAATAGGTCTAGCGGGTTTTGGCGGGAACAACTCGGTCACAAAGAAAAGGGCCTAAATCGTACCACGAGCGAACACGATGGTAAAAAAATAATGGCACAGGTGAAAACCGCCACAGCTTCATTAAAGACAATAAAGAAAATATTACGCCTTCTGCAACAGAGGCAGGTAAGAATAATGATGACAAATTCCAATCCGAGAGTCGACATAAAACCAACTGCAATCGCCGTTGCCATTGATATTGATCTACCTGTATACAACAATTTAAAATTAACTTTTTTATTAACAGCATTTTACTTTAATGAAAATGATTATAAGAAGTAGTGTATTAATGTCAGAAAGCGACTCGCTACGTACCCCATATATACGTTAATATTGACTGCATCTTATACAAGTATTTGCATAACATTTCATAATTTGCCATCGTTCATCCTCATTCTCCATTTCAGATAATTTTGTGTTGAATTATGGTATATTTCTTTCAATCCATGAAATTTATTGTTGGATTGCGTAATAGTGCTTTAAGTCGAAACTTGTCAATGCTTCAGAAGATTACTTAAGAACATGCATCTGAGAACTACTGTTAATAAAATCGCAAACGTGATAGATTAACCTACATTGCAATAATACAACGTGGTACATGGTTGTTCATACCGAACGGCTACGTTGTTTGACATTTACGAGATTTAAGTATAAACCACAAAAAGTTTAAATCATTCACAGAAGTTTCAATAAGCAAATCTATGCATTAGAAAGACACCTGGCATACGAAACATTCTTACCTTTCTGTGCAATAACGTGAACCAGCTTGGTCAGCACTGTGCACCGTTTACCCCGAATGTTACACTCAGAGTCACACTTGTACCACCCTAGTTTGCGAACTGTTAATGTCGACCTGTAAGACGCAACTTCTTCGCGTAGGCCTACTCCGTCGATCCATTTCCATGTGTGACTGCAAGATTTGCTACTATTGACGGAACAATAGACTTTCTCATCGGCGCCTTCTATCATTTCCTTCGCTACGATCCTAGTTTCCGCATCTAAAGCGATATTGCTCATATGTATGTGCACCATTCCAAAATAAGAGCACTAGTTATGAGAAATACCAGTGGTAATTCATGCAGCTGAGTCTAAAGCAATGACACAGATAGCCGTGTACAGATCAAATGGTCAGTGATGGGCACTTTTAACTACTGTAGTTACCAACTAGTAGTTATAACTATTACAAATGTTGTTGTCTAGTAGTTATAAATAGCTTTAAAGAAGTAGTTGAAGATAGTCACAACTATTTTTATCAAGTAGTTTGAAGTTAACTACAATATTCCGTAATAACTACATTTTTTCCTATTTAGAATTTACTTTAGCTAGCTCCATCTTACAAGAACTTCTGTAATTTGGACGTTGTCCACATACATTACAAGTGACAGCGCTATATAATTTTGATATTCGTAATTGACGCTTCCTATCTTGAATTCCACATGTCTTTGGTCTGTGTTACAGTGCGTGTAATAACGACTTAGCTTCACCTAATCCTCAGCAAGTCAAAATCATAGCCATTTGAATTGTTCTAGCGGTATACCGTCTTCGTCCTTTTAAATGTACTAGTTTTTAGTTAACATAGACTATCTGCTGATTTTAAGCATTTACAATGTTCTAAGAGTTTCTACATATGAAGACTTTGTAGGTTATACATTTTAGTAGTTATAACAATTTGGAATTTGTAACTGTTGAGACAACGAACACAACAAGGCACTTGTAGCATGTTCTAACAGTAAATCGTGCCTATAGAATTATACAGTTCTACGTCCACTTTTTTGAAAAATCAACCTAGTGCTATATCCGTTATCAAGATGACATGGGCTATGTCCAGAATAGTCAAGCTTAACTGTAGACGCTTTCTTCAGCACTATCTGTCAGGATCATATAGTTCTATGTCCACGAATGTGGACAGCATTTTAAAGTATTTTAATGCTACAGAGGTACAAGTCCTCATCCAATAGAATGAATTATTTTCTATCACGTGCATGTTCGATAGATCCGCGATGAAGTGACTTTTGAAGAATATTATTATACGGCGCTATGTCCATAGCCAATACCAGTGAGAGATCTGAACACGTGACTTGGACTTATATCCCTATAGTTCTCACGTTGTCTGCAATCGTGTCCGTAACCTGGACTTTTTAATGTTATACAGCTCTATGTCCAACAATAGTCAACCCTGCCATAATAATATCAAAATTTACTCATATTCAATGGACATTATAATCAAAAAACTATATATTGTCATACTAGGGGAACACAGTGTTGTCCAAAAATTTGAATTTAATTGCCATCAATGAAACAGCGCGAAACATTTTCGTCAGCAAATCTAAGAAATTGTTTTTCTCGGTTTTCAAAAAAGTGGACATAGAACTGTATAATTCTATAGGCACGTCACTGTTCCTGTCCCTTGTTAGTTTGTGTGATATAATGCAGTAATTCGTTACAATTGCCACTTGGTTTTGTTTTGGCCTGTTTTATTACTTGTATTGAATATCAGTAATTAATACAGACAATAAATTTTCATGCACCGTAACATAACTGTAGAAAATTAGTTTAATAAGTAGTAACCTACTAATCTGGTAGTTACCAAAACTATTTACAACTGCTTGTCATTTATAGTAGTTAAACAGTAGTTTTAACTACTTTTTTCCAAAGTAGTAATGAAGTAGTTTCAACTACTAGTTAAATAATTGTGCAAATCACTGCAAATGGTTGGCTAAAATAGCGCAGTCATTTTCATTAACATATTTTTCAGCATTATCTAGTTGCACATTGAAACAGAGCCATTGAGGTGGTAGCTTTATTAAGATATAAGTTGCTTGTATTACTACTTACATATAATGCGGATGATATCAGACACACAGTTGTTTTGTGTTGTTGTTGATCTGTTTGTCTCGCATATGTAAGACACTCCATTCAAACTAAGATCTACCGTCAGCGTAAGATTGCAAGTCATCTGATTGTCAATGTTCTGGCAGGATAACGGGTTAACGGGATCTTCGGTCCCAGATTTTCTCCACTTGATTACTGGCGGAATGTTGCCATGATACGAAGCGTAACATGACAAGTGCAATTTGTCTGGTTCCAAGCCACATCTGTTTGGTCCAAGTACGCCATCTGGCTTTATGTTCGATATACAAGTAGGATTCGATTCTGTGCGTAGTACAATAATGGAACGTGTTCTATAAAATAATTCTTCAACAGCAAGCATGCCTCTTATGCACTAAATTATTTTGCCTTGAGACCTACATATCACAGAAACTATTTCTTACCGTAAACAACAAGAATCTTCAGAATAATTACAATGAGCAATAAAATAATACATACCTGAGGAATTTGTTCCAGAAGAGGCGTTACATATATATTTACAAATGCAATACAAAACAATGCAAAAGCGTCAAGCATTTGACGGCTGATGCACCAATGATTCTGAAGATCACATGAAGATAATGAGATTTTTGGTAGACACGACTTTCTTCTCATGTTGTGAGCGGAAAGCCTTAGGCATAGTGATCCAAAACGATATATAATGACACCTTTATAGAATAAATAGCCTTAGCGTGGTTGTTGTGTCTACGTACAAAAAGCATTTCAAATGAACTGTTTTTTATAAGAAAATAAAATATCTACCCGTCATATTTGACGGTTTGATGAGTACTCCCGTCACATCGTGTACATACGGGGAGGTAATGTGGTAGGGAGTGAGGCAGAGACGCCGTCCGTCCGTCTGGCTGTCTGGCTGTGCGTCGGTACGTCTATCTTCCCTCCCTCCTTCCCTCTCTCCTGCCCTAGCTCTGTCCGTCCCTCCCTCCTTCACTGACTCCGTCTATCAATCCGTCTGTCTGTGAGGCTCTGCGTCAGTAGGTCTATCTGCCTAGTGCCCAATGTTGGTGGACCTGTCCAGTTTCGAACCAGGCCCAGTAACACTCCCAAAGGCCGGCTCGGCGGCCTTATGGGGTGTTACAAAGCGGACTGGCAGACAGATTCCATACATTCGATAGCGCAGCGGCCGTGTGCATTCTAGACATTCCAGAGCGTTTATCGACACACAAATCTGGCAAACTATATAATAGGATTGTCAGTTCCGATTAACTATTTTACTGTTTCAGGTACACTGCAGTAGATGACAAGTGAGCGTTTTGACGCAGGCTGTACAGAAGCGATTTGATATATTAGACTGTCTCTACAGAAAAGGGTCCACAGAGGGCCCACAGGATCCACGGACCCTTATCAAAGATCAGTTTCCAAGCAGTGCCTATGGCTATCATGGCTAGAAGTCTTTTGAATCGCGATGACAAGTGAGTGGGATGACGCAGTGCGCTATAGAAGTCCTAGAATACAAAAGACCCTCTCTACGGAAGCCTTTAACGCAGGCCCAATAGAAGCCTGTTGATATAAACAGACTGGCTCTGAAGAAGCCTGACGCTACAGAAGTCCAGGGCTTTTATCTCAATTGGCTATCAAAAAGGAGTGGAAGATTTTGAACGCAGGCTCAATAGAAGGAAGCCTGGGCAGGCAACTGTTTTCTCGCGAACAATCGAAAACCCCAATCCTTTAATCAACCAGTCAATCGAAATTTATATAAATACAAATAAAGTATTTTTCAATTTAAATAAATGAATACGTTGTGGTATACATAAATCATAATGTTAGGACAAAACTTTTGCATTTGGCTCGGTATAGGTAAAACATCCCTCTGCTGTCGCAGGTGCATTGGGGAGTACTGTTTCAAACATTTGGCACGACTGCGAAACGGTTGTGGGACAAAACCATGTGCCAAATGTGGAAGGGGTATAAAAACACACGTGGGTGAGTGTATGAAATGTGGTTATTTCGCTAAATATTTGAGAGCTCGACGAGGTGGGTTAGTTCGCGAATTTAATAAAGAATGGAAACGTCTATCATCTATTTCAATAGACTAGATAATAAAAAATTTCTATTTAAAGAAATGATAAACTTATTATATTAGAGAAAAGTTTGCCACAGTAATATAAACTAATTTATTACTATGGCATTGTCTACGAATGAAAAAATTGAACAATTGTTGGGTGAGTTTACTGGTCCCCCCGCTCTTCGAGCTGTTCTACAGAATATCTTAGACGAACCTATCCCAGATGCGGTCAAAAGGCGCTTACTACAGCCACTGCTTCCAAGGCCAATTCCTCCAGTGCGCAAGCATAGAGGGGCAAAACGTAAGGCCCTTCTGGCACAATTCGACCCACTCCTAATTAAGAAGGATAGAGGTGGACCACCACCCTTTCTAGTACACAAAGAGCTCGCCAATCAGCTTCTGAGAGACTTTCGTGCAGAATTACCTCTTAACCACAGGCTGGAAGGAGATGCGTTGGCTTTCTTGAGTGCAATGGAGCACAACATTGAGTCGCAGCTAAACGAAGAGCTCTTAAAAAATGGCGGATTCAAATACTCTCAAGTGCTGACTGTTGATTTAGAAAAGTTGGCACCGACCCTTGACAATGTGTATGATGGCAACGCAGCTCCTGGTACTATTACCAACACGGCTTACTTTCGAAGCAAAGCAGTACCAGTTACCAATGCGGGTAAAATCCAAGGGACTATACGGAAGGCCAAGGCCGAAATACTAAAACTCCTCGAGGATTACACCAATGAGGGGTCGGGGTGGAGGGTGAGGCGGGTCGTGGCGCTAGACCTCAGTTTTGCAAGATATAAGCCTTTCCGAGGCAAGAGCTATTTCCCAACACCGAAGTATATCCCCTATCATTCAGTCGTTAATGTGAAGAATGAAGACAACCGTTGCTTCGAGTGGGCAATATTATCGGCAATGTACCCAGCAGAACACGACCCTCAACGCCCAACTAAGTATCGTGCCCACCTCCACGAGCTAAACTTTGACGATATAGAATTTCCAGTGAAGGTTACAGATATCGGTAAGTTCGAGCGTCAGAACCCTATGGTGTCCGTATCGGTCTTCGGATGGAACGAAGGGTTATATCCAATCTGTGTATCAAAGCAGACCAATAGAGACTACAATATCGATCTTCTACTGTTGGCCAGTGGCGTAAATGAAAATTTGCATTTACAGAATCACCACTACGTCTGGATTAAAGACCTTGGCCGAATTCTTCGTCAAAATAGTAAACACAACAACAGGAAACATCCATGTCGTCGCTGCCTACCAATATTCTGTAGACAAGACTTGCTGGATGCTCATATCAAGGATTGTCAGGGCATCAGTAAGAAGCCTCAGCGGATTGAGATGCCTAAGGAGGATGAAAACACCCTCAAATTTCAGAGCCATCGCAAACAGATGCAAACCCCATATATCATATACGCAGACTTTGAGGCGTTGAACGTGCCAGTCCTAAATGCGGCCATGAATCCCAACGAGAGCAACACCAGACAGATAGCTGAGCAGAAACCGTGTAGCTTCTGTTATATAGTGGTCCGATACGATGGCCGCACGAAGAAACCAGTTTTATACCGCGGAGAAAACGCCGTGGAGGAGTTCCTACAACAACTACAAGGCGAGCTAGCCTCTATCAAACAAAGGCTGGCCACCCCAGCTAAGATGGTTATGTCAGCGGCCGATCGTCAATCATTCCGCGAGGCTATCGAATGTCACATCTGCGGAGATGCGCTCGAAGCGGACAGAGTTCGTGACCACTGCCACATTACCGGTAAGTACCGAGGTGCCGCTCACAGCGAGTGTAACTTAAAACTTAGAATATATCCCGATAAGTGCAAGGTACCGGTGGTCTTCCACAATCTGCGAGGTTACGACAGTCATCTCATCATGCAAGCGATCGGAAGTTGTGAGGCCGCACAGGATGAGGAAACTGAAATTAACTGCATCCCAAACAATATGGAGAAATACATGACATTCAACATAGGACAACTACAGTTCATCGACAGCCTCCAGTTTCTAAACAGCTCGTTGGATAAATTATCAGGAAATCTGTCGCTTGAGGATCTGAAAGTCACAACTGCGTATATAAACGAAAACTTTGTTCATAACGAACGGTTAAAATTAGATCTGTTGAGGCGAAAGGGCGTTTATTGTTACGAATACATCCACGATTACCACCGCTTCGAAGAAGACCGACTTCCACCCAAAGAAGCGTTCTACAGCAGGCTCTCACGAGAGAACATTTCTGATGAGGATTATCAACACGCCCAACGAGTATGGAATGAATTCGACTGTAAAACGCTGGGCGACTATCACGACCTGTATCTCCGCACGGATGTACTTCTACTCGCAGATGTCTTCGAGACCTTCAGAAACACATCGATGAAACACTACAGTTTAGATCCGGCAAATTACTTCAGCCTGCCAGGAATGGCCTGGGACGCTTTGTTGAAAAAGACAAAAATCGAGCTCGAACTTTTAACCGATATAGATATGCATTTGTTCGTAGAGAAAGGTCTCCGAGGTGGAATCTCGATGGTATCTAAGCGCTTCGCAAAAGCCAACAACCCGCAATGTCCAGATCATGATACTACGAAGCCAGAAAACTGGATCATGTATCTCGACGCTAATAACCTGTACGGCTGGGCGATGCAACAGCCATTACCAGTTGGAGGATTTAGCTGGGCAAGTCCAACTCTCGATGAAGTGTTGGAAACTGCGGACGACGCGCCTGAAGGCTTCCTTCTCGAAGTCGATCTTGAGTATCCGGAGCACCTCCACGATGCTCACAACGACTATCCCCTAGCACCGGAGACCCTGACTGTCCAAGAGGAGTGGTTGAGTGACTATCAGAATGTGCTTATGAACGAGTTGGGAAGCAAGTTCACAAAGCATGTGAAGTTAGTACCAAGCCTACGACCTAAGGAGCAGTATGTGGTCCATTATAGAAATCTCAAACTCTACCACTCGTTAGGCCTACGAGTTGCTAAAATCCATCGTGCCATTAAATTCAGGCAGGAGGCATGGATGGCTCCATACATTGAGATGAATACGAAATTGAGAGCGAAGGCAACGTCGGAATTTGAGAAGGATTTCTTCAAACTGGCTAATAATGCGGTCTTTGGAAAGACCATGGAAAATCTTAGAAAAAGAATTAGGGTCAACCTGGTACCATCCTCAAAAGTTGATAAACTTCGTAAACTAATTGCCGACCCGGCCTACATATCACACAAAATCTTCAACGACCAACTCGCCGCGATTCACAGTTTGAAGAACAAGCTCAAGTTAAACAGACCTGTATATGTCGGCCAGGCTGTCCTCGACCTCAGCAAGCATCTGATGTACGACTTCTGGTACAACGATGTGAAAAACGAGTACGGCAACAATGCTCAACTCTTGTACACAGACACTGACAGCCTGTTATTTCAGGTGGAAACTCCGAACGCCTATGCCGATATGTGGAACAAAAAACACCTATACGACTTTAGTGAGTTTCCTAGAGACAACCCGTACTACGACGTCGAGAACAAGAAAGTCGTGGGCAAGTTCAAGGATGAATGTAACGGAGTGGCCATCGCCGAATTCGTAGGATTGCGTCCGAAGATGTACTCGATCTTAAAATCGGGCGGTTCAGAGATCAGGAAAGCAAAAGGCGTTCAGAGAGCGGTTGTGAAGAAGGATCTGCACCACGAGCTATACAAGGAATGCCTGTTCGAACGAGAAGAGATGCGGCACACACAAGTCGTGATTCGAAGCCACGACCACCAGATCGGAGTGTACGAGCAGAATAAGATCAGCCTCTCTCCATTAGACACAAAAAAGTGGATATCTCCGGACGGGATAACAACGCTGGCATACGGGCACTACAAAATCAACGACGGTTGAGTATTCTATCGGGGGGTAACTCAGTGCCCATAGGCACCAGAATCAGCTCCTCTCGTACAAACCCGCGGCCAGGCCCATCAACTAGATGGTATAAAGCCGGTTGGCCAGCCCGCCGAACAACATCCAAAATAGCGTGGATGGTGAGCGACCAGTTAGGGTCGGTGGCTCGTTTGCTACCACCCTCGAGCTCGCCGGGAGCGTACAAATATCGAACGAGAACGTCGTGCCCGAGAACAGGCTCATCCATTCCCCACAAACGAGTTTTCATTTGTGAATGAGAGGGCTTCTGTGTCACTTTAGCAGCTTTCATCGCTTCAACCGGCCTCATGTCGAGCAAACGCGTCGGCTCATTGTTTAGTGCAGCTACAACTTCGGGCATTCGGCGAACCCATTCCACTGACCGTTCGGATGACCCCCTTGCAGCCAGGAGCAATTCCTGAGCGTACTGGGCACCGAAAAGTCGCTCAGCTAGAGTACGGTTAAAGCGTTCAACGATGCCCTGTTGGCGATGATTTCCAGCCTCCCCGCGTCTTACAAGAACGTCGTGCTTCGTCAGCAACGGTGTAAAATCACCCATAAATTCGCGTCCAGGATCGACCTGAAAGAGTCGAGGCCAAGTCAATGGGCCCCTCTTATAGATCCGGCTTAAAGCGGCGGCGACTTCGGTCGCACTTTTGTTCATCAACGGTTCAGCTTCTTTGTATCGTGAAGCAACATCGACAACAGTCAAAGCGTATTTAAAAGTCTTTCGACCTACTTTATCGTGAGGTAAAAACAAGAGATCGGCTTGGTGTACGGCGTTTGGGCGATTTTCCTCAAACTTTGGACGCGGTATGCGGCGTGGAACAGGAAGATAAATCTGCCACACCGCTTGTTTCTTCAACCAATCACGAGCCTCTGCCTCGGAAACTTTGGCGGCTGAGGCTAGTTTCTTCACCGCAGCCTTACCCCGCCAGTAACCTCTAGGGCTGTAATAGACGGCTGAAAGGTGCTTAGACATTTCAGTAAAAACTATATATTACAAACAGGTAAACACATACACAAATGATTTTCATTTGCGTCGCCGTCCAATACCCATCCCCAGCCTCGACTTCGCCGACATAATGGCCGATACCAGCCGCGCATCCTTCTTCTCATAATCCGGAGTTTCATCGGTGAGTGCGATCTTCGACGCCGCTGCAGCGAGGATGTCATCTGCGTGGTTACGCCCCGGAGTATCTTTATGAACTGCGTAAGCCACATCGTGGTGGAGGCACGCACGGTCGAGCTGATTAACACCGTGATATCGCTGTGACAGCCGTTTATCGAGTTTTGTGAATGGTCCACAGTAAGAGTACTTTCCTGTATTCTGAAAAGAACCTCCCGGATTATCTTCCGAAGACATACCGGATGGAAGGCTCATGTGCATTTCTGGTAGAGGTAGAGCGTTGAGGGCCCTATTCAGTAGAGAGCCTCCATAAGTCTCACGAGACTTATGCTTCCGCACTTTAGAAGGCAAAATTTGGCTCTTCTTTGCACCGCAGACGGCACAGGTTCCCTTCTTGGCTGGCCGACCGTTTCGTAACTCGACGATTGTTTCATTTGAAGTCTCAGTATGTTTCTTACATCGTAGGCAATACATTGTTTTCGTTGAATACAATCATAACTCGTTGTCTCTATATGGAAATAACAAATTTTGACCTCGAAGCTGATGATGGAAGAAAACACCACCATTGGTTGTTACCATCCAGCATACGGTGTATAATCTGTGGGCCTAGCGGATGTGGGAAAACAAACCTACTGCTCAACCTCCTTCTGAAGAAGGGGTACCTACGTTTTGACCGGCTCTATCTATACTCAAAGTCTCTGGGACAGGAAAAATATCAGTTCCTCCGGGACTGGGTTACAGAGTTGGAAAAAGTTGCCGGGAAGGAAGTGGCTTCCTTTCACTCTTGCTCAGATGAAATAGTTCCAGTTGAATCATTAAATAAGAATGCCAGAAGCCTTCTAGTTTTCGATGACGTCATGCTTGAAAAACAGTCGCCCATCGAAAGGTATTTCACTATGGGTCGACACGGTGGCGCGGACTGCTTCTACTTAACACAGAATTATTTTCGAATTCCGAAGCAAGCGATCCGTGACAATGCTAATCTTATAGTCCTCTTCAACCAAGACAGTAAAAATTTGCGAGCCATTCACGATACGTTCGTAGGCGGCGACATGTCTTTCGATGAGTTCCGTACGTTCTTCAGCGAGTGTGCTGCCCAACCATATGGATTCGCAGTCATAGATTTGACGTCCAAGGTGTACGATGGAAAATATCGTTGCGGGTTCGATCGCTTCTATAAGCCCAAGGCAAGTATTTAAAGACACAATATAGGCAACATATAGTCGACATACAACCACGATGTGGACAAAAGTTTCGTCTAAACAGGAGCGAGACGCGTTGACTCAGGACTATTTAGCTCGGAGAAATCGATTGAGACAGCGTTTCGTGGATGAGAAGCTCGGTGAAGCCAATCTTCAGTACGATGCGGCAAAGCTTTTCAAGCCAATCGCCACAGCCACGGCTGAATCACAGGCGGCTACGTCTAAGGAGCTGCAGAAAGTTACCAGCGCTTTACAGGATTTGCCAGCACAGATTTCAGAGTCTGCTAATTATAACCCGATAGCAGCTTTGTTCGGTGATTCCGCAGGAACAGCAGCTGCTCCAGCCCTTCCAGCGCTTCCAACATCCCGAATTCCCCCCGCATTGTTAGTAGATCCAAACAAATATCTCAACGTCGCGGCAATCACACGGCATGGGTTTAAACCTCCGAGCGAGCTCGATTTAGCCGACATTGCAGGTGCTGAAAAGATAATCGGTGAGGTAAATCACTATAATCGCCACACCCTGGGCAAAGAGAAAAGGAAAGCCAATAAGCAAGGAGACGAAGAAAAGGTAGATGAGGTGACTGCAGATATCGAAGCCCTAAGGGAATATAAAAAGCGAATCCATACACTGCTAGCGGGCCACAGCCTCATCAAAAAGGGAAAGGGTTTCAGTGTCCCAGCCGTTCCTCTTAAATTACAAGGTTGCGCCTTGGGTGAGCTCTCCGTCGACCCCGTCGCGCTGTCTGCTGGTAGACTAAGAGTGTTTAAAGGTGGGAACCTCGTGCTCGAAGCTCCTGCCGATGAGTCATTGTTCAGCCTGTTAACGAAACGCTTCGTTAAGACTAAGCAATATTCGCCTCAGGCAATTGAAACTTTCAAAAAGCTCGTACAGATGTCTGGTCTGCCTATTCATGGCCGGAAAAGTAAAAAGTTCCAGCTGATTCGAGGCGGCGCGGTGCAATTTTACAACGATCCAAACGCCCTGGTAGAGAGGTTGCAGCTTTTGGTGGCCTCTAGGGCCGCGGGAAACACAGGTCTCGGCAACGAAATCTCCGCCATTCTTGACGAGTTACTGCGTTCCGGTGCGATCTCCAAAGAGCTGGCACTCGAATTGAATAGAAACATGCTCATAAAATAAAGTACACAAGATGGAACGCTCGGAGAAACTGCTCGAGGAAATTCGAGACCTTTTGCAGCCTAAGGAAAATTTTAGTATAGTTGTTTCCTCAGATACTACAGGGTGGACCACGGCTTTCTCACCGCCGCTGTACCTGGATCCAAAAAGACGCTTTGAGCTTGCTTTAGTCAATCTTGAAACCTATAATTCGATTCCGAACATTGACAGTTCAAATAACAAGTTCGTCTACAGCTCCACCAATGGACAGACCTGGAAGACGATCATTTTACCCGACGGAAGCTACGAGATCGCACAGATTAATTATGAAATCAGCCGGCAGTTAGAAATGCAAAATCCGCCGCCGCCAGGTGTTGCTCAACTCAGCTTTGATTCTCCTATTACTGTAGGAGCTAACGCATCTACCCTTCGCGCCTTCGTAAAGATAACGAAGGCCCGTTTTAAGGTAGATATGGCCGCATCTACCATCAGGCAAACGCTCGGTTTTAACCCTCAGACGCTTAGTCTTGGTTATAAAGAGGGAGAAAATCCAGTCGATATTCTCCGGGTGGACACAATCCTGGTAAATTGTGATATTATCTCTGGATCGTATCGAAATGGTAGCCAGCTGCCAGTAATCTACAGTTTTTTCCCGGATGTGTCGCCCGGCTATAAGGTAATCGAGTCTCCGAAAAATCTAGTGTACCTACCAGTAGCACCGGCTGGCAACGTACAGGGCATTCGTGTGTGGCTGACCGACCAGAATGGTGAACAATTAAACCTCCGCGGTGAGACAGTAACTATAAGGTTTCACATCCGCAGTGCGTAGATTTTCACACTTAAATATTCTCATGTTTGTTCTTGGAATTAAAAAGCGGCGTCGTGTCGTGGGTGGTGGACTTTTCGACTGGATACCCAAAATCGCGGGTTTCCTTGGCCGTGCAGGCTCCTTCATTTCGGCGAATAGAGGCACAATCACAAACGTTGCCAAGGCGGTTGGTAATGTCGCGAAAGCCGGCGCCACAACAGCATCTGCCGTCAGGCAAATTGTTGATGCCGTGAAAGCGAGACGCGCTGCGGCCGTAAATGAAGCTCATTTACGAAATGAAAATTCATCTGCCGCGCCTGTTGTTCCCGCACCTTTGGAGAAGGCGCTCAGCGACAAGAGCATTGAATACTTAAAACAACTGGCTGTGAGTCCGCCACCCGTTGTTCCGACAATGGCCGACATAAACAGCCGCATTGCTGGATCCGGTTTCAAAACTATAAAGCCGAGTCGTTGTGGTAGGGGTCTGTTTCTTGCAAAATGAAATAAAAATATTCACAAAACGCAATTTAACAAATGTTTAACTCACCACATATGAAATTCATTTACAGCATGATTAATAATTGAAGCTTGAACTTTTTTACTTATAATAATGGCAGCATTTGACGTGCCGAGTGAAATGTTGGACATCGCTTCGGCGGTGCCCGATGACAATAGCATTGAATCGTTTGAATACCGCGAGTATGAATCACAAAACCCTGCGGCTATTAACAATGGCCAGGCCATACAGATAGACATCCAGAACCAAGACATTTTCACACAGCCTTCCAAGAGCTACCTTCTTGTGGAGGGCAGGCTTACCACAACAGGCGCAGCTTACATCGCAGACTCGTTAGTGTCATTCATCAACAACGCCATCCCGTACATGTTTTCTCAAATTCGATACCTGGCTAACAATACCGAGATAGAGAATGTTATGTCACCTGGGCAAGCCACGACGATGAAAGGCATGCTGGTTTACGGCGATGATTTTTCCAAAGGCGAAGGTTTAAACATGTGTTGGCAGAAGGACACGACCGCGGCGGCGGCGGCTGCGAATATCGGCTTCGAGGCCCGTCGACTGATGATCATTGGAAAACCCGTCCCTATTGGAACGTTTTCATTCATCGTTCCCTTAAGACATCTATTCGGTTTTTGCGATGATTATCACAAGGTCGTATACGGGATCAAACACTCTTTACTGCTGAGCCGGCAGGGGGATGCAGACGCGATCTTCAAGGAAGCCGCTGCGGCCAATGGCCAGATCGCGCTGACTAAACTCTCCTGGTTCATGCCGCATATAATACCCGCTTTGGAGTATAAAAGCATGCTTATGAAGCAGATTGAAGCCAAGGTTAAGGTACCTGTAGCATTCCGCGCCATGCAATGTGACAACATTGCGGTGCCACGAGCGACGACTTTTTCCTGGCGTTTGAGCGTTAAGTCGGGCACGGAAAAGCCACGCTGGATTCTTGTTGCTCTTCAGACTGGAAAGAATGCACATCAAGGCCAGAATCCGGCACTGTTTGACCATGTGCAGGTTCGCAACATTTTCGCTATGCTCAACAGCGATCGCTACCCGGTTGTTGACATGAATCTCGACTTCACCAAGAGGACAACCTCTCGCGCTTACAAGGCCCTACGTGACTTCAAGGAAGAATATTGCGGCATAGACGCGCGTGAATCGTCATGCCAACCGACACCAATCGAATTTGTAGATTTGTTTCCGATCTTCGTTCTGGACGTGCGCAGGCAATCTGAACGACTTAAAACCTCTGTACAGGACATTCAAATCAAGGTGGACTTTAACGAAGGGGTACCAAATAATACGACGGCATATGCCGTCCTGATCAGCGACCGACTCCTGAATTTTGAATCGGATGGCAGCAAATTCAACGTCGTCTACTAGAAATCGGTTTTTCACATTTAGATACAAGGCCCTCTTTTAGATATATTTTTTCCAAAAATGAAAACTGAATACGTTGCGTTCGGCCTTTCACTGACCGAAGGGCAAAAGCAAACATTAGCTAGAGCTGCGCGCGCCGGCACTGGTGCCACGATCCGGCTCACTCATGGCCAGCTTCGCGGAAACGATAAGCTCGCGCTCACGAAAGTTCAAGCCGCCCGAATCGTGAAGAAGATTTCGGAAGGCGTTGGTATGGAGCTGAGATTCACCAAAACGCAACTGAAAAAGATGACAAAAATGGGCGGCTTTCTTCCGCTACTGGCTCTCCTTCCGGCGATTTTCGGCGGTTTGTCCGCGGCGGGTGGTATTGCCGCTGGGGTGACTGAGGCCGTGCACAACAAACAGGCCAACGACGCCGCACAGGCGGAGGCGGAGCGTCACAATCGCGCACTCGAGGCCCAGGTCCGCGGGACTGGTTTATATCTCGGGCGGGAGACTCATGGTGGCTGTTGCCCAATGTGTAAAGGATCGGGTCTCTACATCGGACAAAAAAACTAAAACCTCTTAGCAACTTCGATATAGAGAAAGTTGCCAGGGCGCTGCCGCATTTCCGCGGTGTTTTCATGCGAGATGGTCTGCCCGCCGTGGCTCGTGAGAAGGAGTGTGGAGTTGTTAATTTAGATTCCGGCGACGGCGACGGTACTCACTGGGTCGCTTATTGGATAGATGGACCTACAGCCGTCTATTTTGATAGTTATGGGCTGGATCCACCTCTCGAAATTTCTCGATATTTAAACCGTTCCATAAGAACACAGACATTTCAGCTACAGGGGCCCGATGATGTTGTATGTGGTCATCTCTGTCTACTCGTGCTAAGAGAGCTCGCTGCCGGAAAGAATTTTGAAGACATCGTGCTTGACCTATGTTAGACTTCCGTCACCCTTTTTTATATAAAAAATGCCGGTTGATAAATTTGGAAGAGACGGTGGAGGTGGGGTGGGAGGTGGGCAGATAAGCGCCGCTGGGCTCATCCACAAGGCTGGTGATACCATGCTGGGAATTCTTTCGGCTGGAGGTTTTCGACTGACAAACGTGGGAACTCCTACGACGGACACGGACGCCGCGACAAAGGCTTATGCGGACATCGTAGATCAGGACAACCTACAAATCACCGGTGGAACGATGTCTGGTGTTCTAAAAATGGGCGGTCATAAATTGACTGGTTTGCCCACGGACACTCCGGGATCTGACAGTGAAGACGAGGGATGGGACGAATTGGTGGGGGAGTCCGACGCTGCGAGTTGGAAACAAATAACAGAGTACGCGAAAGAGCGGGCGCACCAAGCCGAGTTGTATGCAGACGGCTTAAGCTCCGAGGTAACTGGTCTCGTTAAACGTTACGCAGAAGATAAGGACACTGTGCTGGACACTGCCGTCAGGCTGTACGCGGACCAGAAGGCGGCCGCGGCCGAGAGCCATGCAGACCAGAAGCTTATCGATGCCAAGCAGTATACGGACGAGAAAAACGAGGTTTTGAGAGATTCCGTTAGGCAGTATGCGGACGAAAAGGATGTTATTGTTAAAACTTACGTCAACGAGCAAGATCTTATCGTCAAGAACGCGTGTGTGCTAAAATCTGGAAGTGTAATGACTGGAAGTTTAGTCATGGGTGGCCACCGAGTAACTGGACTTCCAACAGAGATTCCAGGATCTGATAGCGACGCAGCGAGTTGGAAACAAGTGTCAACAGCGGTCGCCGGCGCTCTATTGAGCCTCGATAGAGTTCCCACGGAGTCGTTGCACGTGGTTAACAAACAATATGTTGATGTTCAACATATTGCTGCTAGACAGTACGCGGTCGATCAGGACACCGCGATTAATTCGGCCGTGAGGTTGTATACAGATCAAAAGACCGCCGCCGCAAGGGGGTACGCAGACCAGAAAGCCGAAGCTGCAAAAACTTACGCCGAAGAACAAGACGCTATGGTCAGGAGCGCTTGCGTGCTTAAAGTTGGCGACGCAATGACTGGAAATTTAGCTATGGGCGGTAAGAGGGTGACTGGGCTTTACACGGGGGCCTCAACAACTAATACCGACGCGGCGAGTATCGGGCAGGTGACGAGAATCGTAACCGGCAAAATGACAAAATTAAATAAAATACCGACGGAGCCTTTGAACGTGGCCAATAAACAATATGTCGACAATCAGGCTGTTGTGGTTAAAAGGTATACAGATAGTAAAGAGGCCGCTGTAAGACAGTACGTGAACAGCATAAAATTTTTAAACTACAACGGTCACATTCCGCCTCTGTGCGAAAACGTTTCGGAAACGGGTTTTTGGGCCGCGGCCAGCACATCTCTCCCCGATTACCCGCCGTATATGGCATTCAACTCAGGAGTCGAAGGTCAGTGGAGTACCCCGGCCATTCAGGCTGGCGAGGATATGCCTTGGTTACGAATTAAATGTCCGGCGCCTGTGCGCATATGGAAGGTTAGCCTGACTGCAAAGAATCAACCGCGTATCACGTCTTGGAAGATTCATGGGGGTAATTTAACAGGCTTTACAGAACTACTCTCCTCCAACACCGCTTTGACTGGATATATGCAGGAGTTTACCATCAATACTGACACCGCATACAATTTTTACAGACTGTCGGTCTTAACCACCGACCAACTACAAAGTTCTCTTAGCATATCTCACTTTCAGATCTATACATATTTTAAAGTCGGGGAAACATAAGATTTAATAATGGCCGACTCACACTACAAGATTCGGGGCTATCTCCGGCAAAAAGGAGAAACAAATATGCACAAGTACAACCTCGATGATTTGGTTGGACTAACCAACTGGGGATATACTATCCCTAAGCCCACCGCAGATATGTTAGCCGCGGTTCCCCAAATCCACATCGATTTCGTTTCGGACGATTATCACAGCCGCGATATTTACACAGCGACCAAAACTGTGACTCAAAGTTCGTGGCAAACGCTTCCATTGACCGCGGCACGTTATCCATGTATTACGTTGCAAACTAATAATGAGGTTATTTCATTAGACCGCGGATTCTGGAGGCTTACAATGTTTGGTGTTAGCACCGGTGATGCGTCAGTTCGCGTTATTACAGCCGCGGGTAGCATCGATCGTACAGTTGACATTCAAAGTGGACAGTTTGATGCATCTAGGGCAATATTCATTCCAGGACAAACGAGTTTTCGAATTGAAGGAAAAAAGATAGGCGTTTTAAGTACTTCAACTATTGAGTTAAACGTAACGTTACTGATAGAGCAACTATAAAAAAGTATGTCTTTGTACCCACCGCTGATGGAGTCAACAATTTCGTCAGACACGACGTCGCAAACATTTCGCTTGCAGAAGATCGGCGAAATAGAAGCATTCCTGAGGTCTGAGGCGATAAGTCGGGGACAACTGTGTAAAAAGTATAAGAGGGTTGTAGATGTGGCTAATGGGGCGTCGGCCGGCCTTGCTATAGTTAGTCTTGGAACTGGGGTGGGTGGGGCAGCTATGTTAGCCACTGGTATTGGTTTTATTCCTGGTATTGTTCTGGAGAGTTTGGCCATAGCGACGAGTTTTCTGGATATTATTGGAAATGTTGTCAGTAGAAGTTTTGTTGCTAAAGCTTCAAAACACGACGAAATTTGTATTTTGGCGGAAAGTAAGCTAAACACAGTACACGACCATATTTCTCGGGCGTTGGAGGATACGGCTATTAGCGATGAAGAATATAAGCTTATTCTGGGAGAGGAGGAGAAATATAGGACGATGAAACGTGATATACAAAGCAAGAATGGAAAAAAAGAGTTGCCGAGTCAAAGCAAAGACGAGATGGTGGCGGAACTAATCAAAAAACTAACCAGCGCTGGGACTTGCCCGCGAACCTCAAAATAAAAGTTTTCATCGTAGGTGGTTGGAGTAGTGAGTCTGTTGTTATTCCTAGCGCACCACCAGCATATGCCTTTAACAACCACGAAAGCAGATGATTTTTAATCTAAAAAATGGCACACGGGCCTATAATGCGGTCATATTTTGGGGGGTGACTTCGAATCCCTATTATACATCTATTACCAACAAACTTAATAATGAGTATTAAAATCGATTTAATCGTAGCGCATACTAGTAAAAACATAGTAAGTCATGCTACTATATGGAAAGGGTGCTGGATTTTTTTCGAAAATCGTCATATGTCTTCAAAAACTAGCAGAATTTTTTTATCACCTACGGAGATTTTGAAATTTCAATATCTAAGTCAATTCTTAACATACTGATGTAATGTAAACATTAATTTTTAGCACTTTATCTCCTCTTCCATTCCTTTCGTCAAAAAATTTAAATATTTATATTTGGTTGCGCCAAAAATGCATAAAAATGAAGACCCCCGTAAAAAATGATTGCAGATGTGTGTTCAAGCGCATATAAAATATATTTTCTTGCTAAAACATTTGTATTGTGAATATAATAAATGTGCAGAATTCATTGCCCGACAGAACAGAAAAAACAATTCGGATATAAATTTATAAATGCTGTAGCTATGACTGTTTAAGTGAGTGGACCCCCGAAAGAAATTACTGTTTTTCTGTTTTTCAAGGTCAAATAAATATATTTCCTGGCTACAATATTTCTATTGAAAATATAATAAATATGCAGAATTCAATTCCAGACTGAATACATAAACATTTAGCAATATATCTATATATACTGACTAAGTTATGTAAGGTTTACTACATGGGCCCCACTCAAAAAATTTAAATTTATATCTTTAAGGCGCTATAGAAAAATATTCTAAGTGTAGCTTTTTTGGTTTGAACAAGCTAAATGTTCGGCAGCCAATGCTGGATAGAATAAAAGAAAAATTAGGAATATATTTTTATATATGAACTGGAAACAATTAGTTTACTATATTGACCCTACTAAAAAATCATATTTTCTGATATTTAAACCGCTATATAAATATATTCTGGCTACAGTTTCCTATTGTAAATATGATAATTGTTCATCAGGATATGCTAGATTGAATGCCAAAAGAATTAAGAACATATCTATATATTTGCACCAACTAAGTTACATTTTATTAAGACCCATTCTGTCGATATTTACCGTGCCACGCTAAACAGCGTAGGCCTATATATAAACTGGTTTCAAGTCAGAATTTCCTGTTGACGAAAAAGCGACTTAGTCATAATTCTCCCATTTAAAAAATATTTTCAACTTATTTGTCTGCTTAATGGTAATTTTCTCCTCTGTATACCTTATAATTTGTAAAATAGTAATATGCCTATTTCGTAAGCTATTGACGACGGGAAATATAACCTGGGTTTTTCCACTAGCTCATCGGCGAACTAAATACAAATATATTCCTTCATTGAAATCCTAACAGACCGCATTAAGGCACAGAAAAATGATTGTTAAAATAGGCAATAGTTTTTTGGTTGCCACGGGTTTGGTCTGTTTTTTTTTGTTTCCTAATTTCTCTGTTATGAACGATTATGTGTAGCCTATTATGAGGCTTGTATAAACAGCCTGAATTATTCATGAAAGATTTACGACTTTGTTTACAACCTAATCATGGCTGGCGGAAAGTTTTGTCTACGGTGGCCTGTATGGGCTACTAAATAATCGTATAAATTTTTGCATTTTCGAAATGAAATAATAAAAATAGTTGTAAATATGAATAAATAGGACCCGAATGGGCCACCGTATTTCTGAACTAAGGTTTTACAGTATAATATATTCGGATTTTCCGTCTCTCACCTAGTTTCCTGCATTGCGATTCGCTGGCGGAAGCTGTTGATCTGGTTACAGTATGGTTAATAGCCTGGAATGGGACACGTGCGAAAAATCGATAGCGTTTACTTTAATGGATTTTGGCTCCTTTCGCATTAAATTTCTCCGAGAATAAATAATTTCATCCGACGGAAAGGTGACTTAAAAATCTGGGTTGGTTTTGTCGATTGATATCACTAGCGAATTTTTATGCATTTCGTCCTTTTCTAGACATTTTTGGAGCGTTTATGAAATGTCTGGAGCGTTTATGAAATGTCTAGAGAGTTTAGGTTGTGTCTGAAATATTTCTGAAACGCATTCTAAATGGGTCAACCGAGTTATTTTTGGCATTGGCATGGGTCAATCGAGTTATTTTTGTCGCAGCGTGGAGAGATGGCTGTATGTTTCTATAAAAGTATGTGCTGCACACAGAAATACTGACTTTGGGTGAACAATTTTACATGTCGCAGATTTGCGTTTTTCTTCACGATTTAAATTGAAAAATACTTTATTTGTATTTATATAAATTTCGATTGACTGGTTGATTAAAGGATTGGGGTTTTCGATTGTTCGCGAGAAAACAGGTGCCTGCCCAGGCTTCCTTCTATTGAGCCTGCGTTCAAAATCTTCCACTCCTTTTTGATAGCCAATTGAGATAAAAGCCCTGGACTTCTGTAGCGTCAGGCTTCTTCAGAGCCAGTCTGTTTATATCAACAGGCTTCTATTGGGCCTGCGTTAAAGGCTTCCGTAGAGAGGGTCTTTTGTATTCTAGGACTTCTATAGCGCACTGCGTCATCCCACTCACTTGTCATCGCGATTCAAAAGACTTCTAGCCATGATAGCCATAGGCACTGCTTGGAAACTGATCTTTGATAAGGGTCCGTGGATCCTGTGGGCCCTCTGTGGACCCTTTTCTGTAGAGACAGTCTAATATATCAAATCGCTTCTGTACAGCCTGCGTCAAAACGCTCACTTGTCATCTACTACTGCGACGAAACTGCTACACGTTCATTTGACTACTGTTCACATGTGCGGCGCTACAGTATTATCATCGAAGTCTAAAGGTATGACTAAACACATTTTCACCTAATATCACCAACTGAGCTGAGGCTGATTCTCCAATTCCTCCATTGTCTTGGCATATATATGTTCCTGCATCCTGCAACTGCACCGATTTGATCCACAGACGAGAATTGCCGGTGCTGAGATTTCGTTCTACTTCAATTCTATTTTCGTATTGGGGATGTAGTTTTCCAAGACAATAAAGACAGATGTCCTCATGATCCTTGGCTCCGACTGCGTAGTGATTCCAATTAACTTCATTTCTATTCACATTCGATGCACAGTCAAAATAAGTTGAATCGCCAATCACTGCTTCTGTATCGCGCGGTTTTACAACCAGCTCTGCATTCACTTAAAAAGAAAACCAACCCTGCGTAAATGATTTCGTCGACCGTAGGCAGCAGTCTAACGCCTCGTAAATTATTTTCCAGCGAAATGCCTGCAATTCTGAGTGTTAGACTGAGGTAACTAAATACAATTTGACACCAGTTTTTACCTTTCATGTGCGCATGGCCCTAAAAAAAGGAAAGTCAAATTAACATATCAAAGTTGAGTTCCGAGCCACAACGACGAGAGATTTATGGAGTCTTTGCAAGCGATCTTCCGCGATTCTGTGGCTCGTGAATCGGTCATTGTTTTTCAGTCGGCGTAATATCCACTGACATGCGTGATCGACGATAACACCAAAAAGAAATTTTGGTCACTTTTTTGGTCCAAATTGATCATTGCTACGCCAGTTAGAAATAAAGTATACACTCAGACGAATCAAAACCAATGCGCTAAATCTAGGAATTCCGAAACATGTGAGGTGCAGCCATTTGTATTATTGTTAGGCCTTTATCTCGTAAGCAATGATTCTAGCAAAAAGCACACCGAAGTTCGATGTCATATTACTTTAAACTCCATAATCAGTCATAAAGAGAGTAGCACTTTGATTGAACAAACATCATGATAATCAGTGCTTTTTTTCTAGAAAAAAGGTTCCGGAACGGAACTATGGGTTGCGGAACGGAACAATTATAGAAGGGATAAAATCCCAAGAAAAACGGAATTGGAGGTTGGGAAGGGTCTCACTAAACACTGAAAACAGTTCAAAACACTAAAATGAAATTAAAATAACTAAATTATTGTTTTTTATTAAAATAAGTAAATAATTTGTTAGTAGTTGAAAAAAGGTGCCGGAACGTTCCGGATGAAATAAGCACTGGTGATAATGCTTACCAACAACAAAGGCCGTATTTGCTAAGAAGCTTAGCAATATGACCATCTCGACAGTCTGGTATTGTACTATGCTTTTACGTTGCTTCTCGCAGTTCTGAAACAATCCAAAAATGTAGTGATGGAGAACCTTCAGATTTGTGATCAAGAGAGATATGTATAGAAAGTTATATCGACGGACAAAAGGACGGAAAGGCGAGCAAATAGGAAAAATGGAAGCCGGAAATCGGAAACAGAAAACATGAATGACATGACCATTTGTCCATACGTTTAGTGAGTCTTCTCTTTGGAGACGGCAATTCGTGTAGATACTCTCTCGATCTCCTTATTCAATAAATCTAGCGACGGCGAATACAGATATCAACCATGACTATATCTTCGTTCTTGGCTACGTCTTCATGATCAGCAATCACACCGTTGTCAATACATGCTACACATTTGTCGCCTGAAAGATGCTGCAGAAAATTTATTGGAACATCAGGAATATTACTAGATCCAAGTAATTTTGTAGTGGGACATTCTACATGCAGTATTCTCTTAGACATGTCATTAGGATCTACATTTCTTTTCCATTATCAGCTGACGATTGACACCAATTAGCATAGTTTCAAGACACCAAGAGCGGCATCATCGATCGATACTCTGCCATTATATGAAATACCTTAAAATTATTTTGCTACACATGGCCCTTTGACTTCCACTTGTACGGTTTCTTGTCTTGATACAGTCTTTCTTTTTTAATCATCATCAAAAACTAGACGCCTTCAACCACCTGTGAAGCAGTTACTAACCAGGAGAGGTCATAGTGCTCCTAAGTAGTAATTAATAGTTTACACGAGATAATAAAGAATATAAACTACATGTAGTAATATAATTATTGTTGTATGTTATATGATTAAATAAATACATTTTAAATATTAGTTACTAGAAAGCAATTATAAACAGATTATTTACCTGATCACATTTATTCCACCTTGAAGTATAAACAAAGCTCAAAGATCAAACGAGTTAGGTGCCTATTCTCTCATAGTACTAGTAACTCTACTGTAATAGAGATAGTTAATTAGTGTAGGTCATTTGCTGCTGTAAAAGATAAATCCGCGGTAATGAAAATTTTGATCAGACCAAGCTCACAATAGAAAATGTTTTTAAGTTCGATCAAGGCACGAGCTTATAGGCTACTATTCAACAGTTTTATAAATAGACATAGGCTTAGAGAACGACTGAGGCTCCAGATGTTTTGGTATGAACAAACCTAAGGCCGAAAAAGGAAATGTGCTTAAAGAGTAGGCCTAACCATACTTCTCTGTGATTATTCTGATTCGCCTCGTGTGAAAAATCGTCTGCTACATTTTCAAGTTTTTAAAATTTATTCAATAGGCTGAAAGGTTGAAGGATATCTCAAACAAGATGATGTCGTGAGCAACTATTCGACATCGCCTAACTGCAATACAAACTTTACAAAAACTAGACTTGTAAATAATCCTACCGTCGATGCAACGATGCGTCATCTTTCTCCCTAATGTTCACTGAGGTAAAGCTTATAACACTGCACAACAGTATTTTACTTCTTGAACATTATAGGGTGTTTCTAATGCACGTTTTGCTGCTGATCACGAAAATCACCTTGAAATTGTCCTAACACGTACCGTTTTTGAGAAATCTTCATTTAACAAAAATTATTTTCATATTATTTTTTAGCTATGATCTTTCACTGACGTTATAATATGCTCCGTGTAACTGAGGTGTGTCCAGGCATGCATTTAGGGCAGATTGAGTAACGTTTGTGTTATAATTGGTACAGCTTGTGCATGCATGAGCATGCGGATGCTGGATTGAAGCGGCCGGCAAACTATGTGGCGCCATGGAAGCCACTCGCATACACATATGCTACTCAGGAAGCTGAGATCAGTTATTTGTATTTTGATATCACTTTTTGAAAGCATAGCATTGTCTGTGTGTGTTACATAACAAGTTACCCAGTTTCATAATAGATTTCCATTTAAATATAATATATTTTAGGACGGTAGTTGACAGTAGAAATGTTTCGTCAGTGTGGCAACAGCCGTGATATATGTACGTTCTGCTACATTTGCTGAGAGTACATGATTAGGCCTCAGAGACGCGCCATGACTGGACTTCTTAGGAAAGCATGTGAGCTGTACTTTGGCAGAAGCCATTGAGATAAAGTCAATTTAACGTTATCAAGACAAGACAAGGAATGGGCTCCTCACATTTGCTGTGCAAGATGTGCTGTCGACCTTAGAGCTTGGCTCAGAGGTACTCCAAAGGCAATGTCATTTGCTGTCCACATGGTCCGGCGAGAACAGAAGGATCACGTGACGGACTGCTACTTTTGCCTCAATAATGTTTCTGGTTTATCTGGTAAGAATAACAAATTAACTGAATACCTGAATCTACCTTCAGCCATGAGACCAGTGCCAAACGATGAAGGTCTTCCGGTACCTAAGCCACCGGATAAATGGAGCTTACACGAAGAAGATGCTTCAAAGACCAGTCGAGCACGTCTACAGATACTGACAGTGATCCGGATTTTGAACCACGTATGTCTGGTGACCCTCATCTTATCACACAGTCAGAATTAGACGAATCAAAGTTCAGGGACTTAGGTTTGTCGAAGGCAAAAGCAGAACAGCTGGTTTTAAGACTGCAATGATGGTGTTTGCTCTCTTCAGTGCTAAGGTTTCTGTATTTCGACAACGACAAGATGATTTAACAAAGTTCTTTGAAAAGATTGACAACCTAATTTTCTGTACTGACATTGACAGGTTGTTCACAGTAGTCCCCGGCGCCGCTGCCATCCGCCGCCGCCGCCGCCGCTAAGCCCTCAAGTCGAAATCAGTCGCTAAGCTATCGACTGCTAGCGACTTCGTTCATCGCTAAACTATCGACTGCTAGCGACTTCGTTCACTTAATATTTTGCTTGTTGTTTTAATCGCGGTTCCAAGTAAACAATGACAAAAGAGTGCTTTTACTAGTTAACAACTGATAACATATGATCAATTGTACGTCCATGTTGTAGTCTATCAATGCAAATAATATCTATTTAGAAACTGAGACTGAAATTTCCCAGTAACTGAAACGAACACGGAAATTATTTCAGAAGTGAAACTGTGCTAAAAACTTTAAATTAAAACTACAATTATTTCAGAAGTGAAACTTATACTGAAATAGAAATTACGAACCCAAAATTGAATTTAAACTGAAACTGTAGTCTGTAATTATTTTCAAAACTGAAATTTCACAGACTTGGACTTTGTAGTAGGCCCTGTCGCATTCAGAGGTCGCCCTGTCGTGTGTTTGCCGTGTGTTGATGTCGACCCTCGACTGCTTGTTCTTTTACTTGCACTTTTATTTAACGTGCCTAACTTTTCTATAGAAGATTCACGACGAACTTTGTTTAATTAATAAATGAATTTAATTAAAGAAACAAATATATATACACTAACTCTACGGGAACTTCCACGTAGTATTAAAGCGTTTAGATATTAAATCGGACTATCTCAAATGTTGCTTCGTACAGCCTAACTACAGATCGTTCTTTCGCGTCAGTCTCTGAATCTGACGGACTAATACTCTGCCGCCCCGCTGGTCGTTCCTCCCGATGTTTCTCGCTCGACCGATGTTCACACGTCGCGTTCGTCAGCAGTACAAGTCCCGTATTCTCCGTTCCCTTCTGTTAAGTAGGAACTCCAGCGTGCATCAGTCAGCCCCCCTCCCCACGTCAAGCTATCGTCAATTAGTGTCAGATTGCTCCTCGATACGCGGGTCGTCGCTCGCCTGCAGCGCGGGCGGTGTCTGGTTACACCATAGCCGCGAGATGTCCTATTACACCTTGGCTGTGTGGTGTCCGATTACACCTGGGCCTCGCTGCCTTCATTGTTGCCCAAGTGGAGACTGGCTTTTCGTCCGTCATCATTCCTATCTCGACCGGCAACGACGCTTATATCATAATGATGATGCCATCTCGTCGTTGTCGTCGATCTCCTCACGCGACACCTCCCTTCCCGGGGGAGGACAAAGCCAGTCATTGGTTCGCCTCCCAGCTGAGAATGATGTCGTTCCCTCCGCCGATTTCCTCCAGACCATGTCCTCGTCGTTCCCATGAAAATACAAAATATCAGCACAGTTAGAAATATATTTACAGTTGTCGCGGTGCCTTACATGGTAGTCCGCCTTCTTCCTCAATCATAGTCTGGACAAAAGATCAGCGGGAATATTCAGCGCCCCAGGACGATATTTAAAAGCGATATCAAAGTCCTGGAGTGCCAGAGCCCATCTCGCAAGTTTAGCACTTGTGGGCGTAGAAGCAGTTAGGAAAGTCAAGGGATTGTGATCAGAATAGAGGGTGGTCCTTGACATAAAAATCCAATTCCTAAACTTCTTCAACGCAAAGATTACAGCATACGCTTCGCGTTCCACAGTGGACCAACGCGCTTGCGTAGCATCTAATTTAGAACTGGCGAAACCTATTGGCCGTTCTGTTCCATCGTCTTGAATTTGGAATAAGCAGCAACCGACTGCTTTGTCTGAAGCGTCAGTCGATAAACCAAACTCTCTGCCGTAGTCAATTGTCTGCAAACATACAGCGTTATTCAAATCGTGCGTAAGTTTATCTAGCGCATTTTGATGTTCAATTCGCCAGGGTATCTTAGCAGGCACCGATTTCTGGGTCAAGTCAGTGAGAATTCTGGCTGTCTCAGCCAGGTTAGGGATGAAGTTCCTAAAATAACTGAAGAAACCAATTAATCTCCGTATGTCCTTTTTGGACTCGGGTTGAGGGATTTTCCCTAGCCCTGCGATTTTCATAGGATCCGGTTCAATGCTCCCTGATCCGATCAGGTGACCTACAAACGTTGTTTGTCGCCTAGCAAACGAACTCTTCTTAATGTTAAGGGTCAGACCCGACTGTTGAATAGTCATTAAGTATTTATCTAGGTGTTTCATGTGATCCGGCCACGTCATCGAGTGTACTGCCATGTCATCCACAAACGTCTCAGTGAAGTCGCGAATGGGATGAAGGACCTTTGACATGCATCGGATAAAAGAATTTGAGGCTGACTTTAAACCAAAGGGCAGTCGTACGAACTCAAATAGGCCAGCGTCACATACGAAGGCTGATAACCAACGAGAGTCCTTGTGGAGTCCAATCTGGTAGTATCCTTGACGTGCGTCAAAGCAGGATATGAAGTTTGCACTTCCTACCTTCTGTAACACTTCCTGGATGTCGGGGGTGGGGTATGCGTCACCCGCCGAGAACTTGTTTACATATCGGTAGTCAATGGCCAGTCTTAAACCGCCTTGACCTCCCTTTTTCACAACGCACACAACGGGACTAGCCATTTCACTATGTGAGGGAGTGATGATACCTAGGGCCAAAAGTTCGCGGATCTGCTTCTCCATCTCCGGTTTGAGCAGTTCCGGCACCTTATAGGCTCGCAAACTCTTCGGCCTGAACTCCGCGCTAACAGTGATTGTATGTTCTAGGACGGGACAGAAACCTGGTTTGTCCGAGAACATATCTGGAAATCTGTCTAACAGACTAAACAGCTGTTTCCGCTCGGGTACCGTTAAGTGTGCAACGGCAATAGGGTCTACTCGTGCACTGGGCCTTGTCTGACTCGTGACGAAGCAACCCACTGCTTCCACGTGACCGAAGTCTTCGTCCTTCTCGAACAGAATGGAGCAATTGTTAATCAATGCTTGCTGTATTCTTTCGTTATATTTGCGAATACGATTTGCATGTAATAAGCGGCTTTTGCCCCCTATTTCCACGATGTATGTGTAGGGTGATTTCACCTGAGCGATGATGGCCGGGCCTTCCCCTTGGCCCTCCTTCTTTGCTCCTCGCGCTTCCGGTGATTGGGTGATAACTTTGTCTATTCTCTCTTCAGGCAAGCACAGTTGTTTTACAGAATGCCCAGCTATTTTGTCTTTCTGAAAGGGCAAATTGTCTTCCATGAAGAAGTTCTTCGCCCCAATTTTCCCGTGGGCCAAGAATGGTGCTAGTGTCGAACATTGTGCTTGTTCGGCCGCCATCTTGCTTCTGCCTACTATTGTGTCTTCCTTGGGTGGGGGTGGTATCTCAGGATTGAAGAATAGCTCTTCATTATCCGTTTCTTCGGGGCTGATTTCTCCTACACTCTCACTGTCTGCCTGAGCGACCGTGAAGTAATCTTCGCCTATCAGCGCCCTAAGTCCCTCTACCTTCTCCCCTCTCTCCTCTTCCTCACTCGTCTCAGTCCTTGCGACCGCCTGCGCTTCTGAAATTTGATCTATTTCAGGAGCGCTGGCCGCGTGACACGAGTACAACGCTGTCTCGCGCAGCAAGTCGGCTGTAGTGGGCGTGATAATTAACGGTTCATTAAGGTCTTTAATGAGTGCCGCCCATATCCGAACATCAGGGGCGTAATTTACCTCCCCCTCCCTGTCCTCGCCGGCCTGAGACCCCTTTAGTCTCAGCCGCACCACGTCCACAATCATTGATTGACCGTTCAGCCCCTTCACCTCTATCTGCTTGACCACAGGTAGGTTGAGCGGCCTGATTAGTTCTGCTCGCGCACAATTATATTCGGCCCCGCTATCTATTAGAGACGATGTCACAGGGAGCCCTGTAATATACACTTTCATGTACTCTCTTACATAAGTCTCCTCCACGTCAATGCAATCCGGGTTTGTCGGCAATGCCTGCTGGTCTATCTCTTGTATCAATGGCGGTCCGTCTTGTCGCGTCTCGCTTTGTCTGTCTGCCTGTCTGTCTTGAGCTCTGGTCACGGTTGGCTGGACCGCACACGCGCTCACCTGCTTGCTTTTAGTTTGTTTGTTCTTCGAACACAGTTTAGCTCTGTGGTCTGGAGAAAAGCATAGGAAACAAAGGCCACGCTTTCTAATCTCGTCGGGGGTTGGACGTCCGTCTGTCCTGTTATTTGTCTGTGTCCCTCCCGGTCGGTCAGTCCACGTGTCCGTCTGTTTAGCTGTCGTCTGAGGAGGTGCTGGCGCTTTCGCGTAGCGTGCCTCCGTCTTACCCGTGCCTAGACTATGCTTCGTATAGTCATTTTCCCACGGGTGTGTAGCGACATAAGTGTCAGCCGCTTCGGCTAACTCTTTGTGCCCTAGCCACTTCTGCTGCTCTTGACTGAGGATGAAATTCAAACATCCTCTGGGCAACATTTCTTTCATCTTATCTGCAATCAAGAGGCTCGTAACCTCATCAAACGTCATTGCCTTGCGATCTTGCAGATAGTAAGAAAGTAAGTTATGCAATCTCGAAGCTAATGTTGTGTATGATTCATCTACCGCCTTTTTTGCGTTCATGAATCGCTCTCGTAAAGAGACTGCGCTCACTTTGAACTCTTTCAACAAGAAGGTTTTTAGCTTCCCATAATTATCAAGCTCCTCTTGTGTGAGTCTGGCCGTCAATGCTCTGGCCTGATTATCTAGACAGGTCAAGAGTAATCTGCTTCGAAGGTCGTCCGGGACAGCGCAAGAGTCGAATAACCTTTCGCACTGCACAAAGAAACCAGGGATTTGCGCATGGTCGCTGGGGAATCTCGGTAAGAGTCCTCGCAAGCTTTCACTATACGTTTTCATTCGTCCTACGACCGAATGCCTCAAGTTATAGTCCCTTTCGTCTCTGAGTCTCCTCTCTGCGTCCCTTTCCTCTCGGCCTTCCTTCTCTCTCTTCTCTGCCTCCTCCTTTTCTTCTCTCCTCCGCTTCTCCTCCTGAAGCCTGAGCTTCTCAGCCTCCTCCTTCTCTTCTTTCCTCTGTTTCTCAGCCCGCTTCTCCTCCTGAAGCCTGAGCTTCTCAGCCTCCTCCTTCTCTTCTTTCCTCTGTTTCTCTTCTTTCTCTTCTCTTCTCCTCTCTTTCTCTTCCTCTCTTCTCTCTCTTCTCTCCGCTTCCTCTCTCGCTTCTTTTCGCTGCTTCTCCGCTTCCTCTTTTTCTTCTCTCCTCAGTCTTTCTTCTTTCTCTTCTCTTCTCCTCTCTTTCTCTTCCTCTCTTCTCTCTCTTCTCTCCGCTTCCTCTCTCAGCCTTGCGGCTTCCTCTCTCTCGTATTTTAAGCGTTTTAATTCGTATACCTGCGTTTGCGCTGCCGAATCGATACTGCTTTCTATGCTACCCGTGCTTACTTCCTCACTTACTTCTGGCGGGGTTTCCCGTCCAGACACAATTATTTCAGCACTCGCCTCTTGGAGTTGGCCCGTACTCATGGAACCCAATTCCTCCTCTCCTAGTCCCATCTTTATCAGATATGCGACTAGTCTGTGACGGGGCATGTTCAGCACCTTCACTCTTTTCCCTATCGACAACTTATCCATCTTCCAACAGTCCGCTCACTAATAGAAAAAGATAAGTAAGTTAGAGGAGAGTCACCGTTGGTCAGAAATCAAAGAAAACAACGTCCTAAAATTCTACCACAAATACAACATGAACAGAACTGAGCAAAAGGAGCTACGCAAAAGCCTCGGCTATTCGCACACCAATCCTCATCCAGACCTCAACCGCAACCTCACAGATTACCACGACTACCAGTAAGGACTTACCCTCTGAATACGTCGAGCGTGCTCCGTCTTTTGGTATCTTGGCTGATCCGCTGTCCTCCGTTGCCACTCCCGTCCGTCGTTGCTAGCGATGGTCGGTCGTCCGTTGGCGCTCTTGTTCCTCGTCCTTGCCTGTGCTGTCGGTTCCTTCGAGTCCTTCGTCTCCGGAGTCCGGCACTCGATTTCTCCAGTTGCGAAGGGTTGTATTCGCCGCTGGTCCCGATCTGTTGAGATTCCTCTTTCCGTTTCCGGTTCCGCTTTTCGTCGTGACGTCTTCAGTTGAAAATCCTGTCGACTGCGCCAATGTCGCAATCGGAGGTTTCCAGTCGATTGTTTGCCGTGTGTTGATGTCGACCCTCGACTGCTTGTTCTTTTACTTGCACTTTTATTTAACGTGCCTAACTTTTCTATAGAAGATTCACGACGAACTTTGTTTAATTAATAAATGAATTTAATTAAAGAAACAAATATATATACACTAACTCTACGGGAACTTCCACGTAGTATTAAAGCGTTTAGATATTAAATCGGACTATCTCAAATGTTGCTTCGTACAGCCTAACTACAGATCGTTCTTTCGCGTCAGTCTCTGAATCTGACGGACTAATACTCTGCCGCCGCCGCTGGTCGTTCCTCCCGATGTTTCTCGCTCGACCGATGTTCACACGTCGCGTTCGTCAGCAGTACAAGTCCCGTATTCTCCGTTCCCTTCTGTTAAGTAGGAACTCCAGCGTGCATCAGTCAGCCCCCCTCCCCACGTCAAGCTATCGTCAATTAGTGTCAGATTGCTCCTCGATATGCGGGTCGTCGCTCGCCTGCAGCGCGGGCGGTGTCTGGTTACACCATAGCCGCGAGGTGTCCTATTACACCTTGGCTGTGTGGTGTCCGATTACACCTGGGCCTCGCTGCCTTCATTGTTGCCCAAGTGGAGACTGGCTTTTCGTCCGTCATCATTCCTATCTCGATCGGCAACGACGCTTACATCATAATGATGATGCCATCTCGTCGTTGTCGTCGATCTCCTCACGCGACAGGCCCTATGCTTTATTCTTTTAAAAAACACTCAATACGTCACAAATTCACGTTTACATTAATTTTCACAGTCATCGGTCTGTCCTCTGTCAGCGTGCCCACGTGGAGCGGAGCCCAAGTAGGACCCATATTCCCATATTGGACCCGTCTATTGCCCACAGAAATGATGGCACGTTCAGTACATTATGCGGAAGAATGCATTTTATTGGTAAGTAATCAGGTATATCTAATAGACATACCTGATTCCATGAGAAGTAGATAGCAAGTCGCTAAGTCAGTCGATAAGTCTAAGCGATTTAGTCAGTCGATAGGCATGCGACTTAGTCGACTGAGTCGCTAAGTCAGTCGCTAACTCGTCAAGTCAGTCGGTAACTCCTTAGCGACTGACTCCGGGGACTAGTTCACAGCTTTGGGTTGAAGCATGACCCACAAGAATGGCGTCTCTTTATTGGTTCGTCAGTGTTAAGTCTGAAGGTTGTGTTGTTACGCAATGGCAATGTCCATCCTTCAATACCTGTTGCCATGAACAAGGATGGTGATAGTTTTCGTTAGTTAAGATAGATGTTCCCAAGAATAAGTTATATCAAGATCAAAGAAGGCATTTTTGTGGGTCCACAGATCAGACACGTCATCAGTGACAAGGAGTTTGAACATCTGTTGGGGGCCCAGAGAAAATCGCCTGGAAGCATTCAACGGTGTCGTGGAGAATTTTCTTGGCAACTACAGAGCACCAAACTGCATTCACCTGGTTGACAATCTTCTTGCAGCATAGAAAGACATGAAATGCAACATGTCACTTATGATTAACTCCCTGCATTCCCATTTGGACTTCTTCCCCGCAAAGCTAGTTGCAGTCAGTGACGAATACGGATAAAAGTTTTACCAGGGCATTGCCACAGTGGAAAAACGGTATCAGAACAAAGTGGAATCCATCAATGTTGGCTGACTATTGTTTGGGCACTTCAACGGGATGCAGCAGACAGTGATTACAAACGAAAATCAACATTAAAACATTTTTAGGCCTTTGGAACTTATGCTGCATCTCATATACATTGTGCAACGTAGCAGGTTATAATTGCATTTGTCAAAAAACTTGAATTTCATGTTTCTCAAAATTCCTACGTGATAGAAACAATCTAAAATGATATTTCTGTTCACTTTGAAGGGGTCTATCATCAGCACCCATAAATTTTCAGGAAGCAAATTTTGTTTTTAAAATTTGTTGTCCAGTGTAATTATTACAACTCGCAGATCAAGTGAAACTATGCAATACAGCACATGTTAAATACAATGAAATATCATATGAAAGATCGCTTATTTCAGAAAGAATGGCGCACTGAAATCAGCACAATAAACTGGTTACAACTAGCAATCGCATTCTTGTGAAACACAAGCTTAATATTTTACTGCTTGTATTAGTTTGTCCCCTGTCACATCCGTTTTTACGCCAATCTTCTATAGATTCAACAGCTAACTCGTTAAATAATGAAGATTCTGATCAAGCTCACAATCCAAATACTGTTAATTTATATCGCATCATATTTGAAATTTTACTTTTCAACATTTTTAAGGTTAGGTCCAATAATCTACTGATGAAATTAATTCAAATTTTCACTGTAATTTACAAACCGGAGGCCGAAAATGAAAACATGTATCAGAGAGTAAACCTACTTCTTATTGCATATTCTGTACGAAACTGATTCAACTCGTGGTAAATTGGCTTTTAGATCAATACAAGAAATGTGCAGTTTGTTGGCTTTAGCCAATAGGCTTCAAGGCGGAGGGATATCTTTTAAAATTTATTCAATAAATTGCCTGAGGTTGTTGAGGCTTTTCAAGAAGTCCAATCGACATCCAGAAAACTGAACACTTGCTACCTCTATTCCACACTTTAGAATATATTCTACCCCTCACCGAAACCATGAGTCAACACTGCCCTAAATGCTCACCGATGCAGAGCTTGTTTGTTATCAGTATGCAATTACAACCTGTAGGCACTATTTGAAACGATGTGGTGCCTGATGATTACAATGAAATATAACATGAAATATTCCATAATATGCGAACGAATGGCACTAGTTGTAACGAGCACTGTTTACAAGTAGTAACCGCATTCTTGTGAGAAATAGGAGTCATTTTTACCGTAGTCTATATATTTAGTGATTCTCTCACTCATTCACAATTATGCGAGACTCTTGTCTATAGTCATGCTTAGTGTTCCATCACGTGAGATCAGGGGCGCCGCCAGGCTTAAAAAAATTGGACGCACACCCCACCCGTCTCCTCCCATCCACACTCGTCCCCTGTCTGCCACTCGTAGTCTAACTCTGAAAATGACTAAAAGTGACTCATAAAAGTACAGTATAACACATGCATATGATATCATACATGATATTATACATAGGGCCTACTGTATGGTAGACCAAAATTACACAGTGAAATTGTCAAAAACATGGGTGAGATGCCTAATCCTTGTGTGGATTTGATTTGTTGGGTGGACGCACGTGCGTCCAATGCGTCACGCTGTCGGCGCCCCTGCGTGAGATTAGCTTGCTTTCTTTTCTTTACTATACCTTCTAAACTTAACTTAAAATCTACATTTGACTTGTAACGATGAATGCAAACGTTCTTTAGCGAATGCATTCAACAAGGAATTAAAATACACGTGTCAAATCCTGCACATTACTGAACGCAGACTGTTCTAGGTGCATGATAAAAATATTTCTGGTTGGCAGTGATAACAGAAATTAAAATTAACCAAAAATATAGAATATCATTCAAAGCCTTAGAAGCATGTTGAAAGTACTCCAGGTTAGCTGTGCAAACGAAAAATGACAATTACCTACACAAAAATATGTTTCTAAAGCATAGGAGCGCGAAGATAGTAACAGAGTGACAGCAGCTAGGTAAGAACTAACGATTCAAGTACATTATAATCAGAATCTATGACACATAATTACTTTTTTATTTTTACACACTGATGACAGTTTCTTAGTTTATCCAATTCGCTGACGAACTATATTGGCATTTGGTGGAGTCACGGTCACTCTTGTGCTGGCAATGATGATCCCAGTTTTGTAAACCTGATTCAGTGAATAAACTGCAGGCAACGGAGAAGTACGATAATTTATTAAGCCTGATTAAGGAATGACTGTTTTTGAATAAATTTCAGCCACACGAGCGTCTGGAGTTGTATCCGTGACCATTTCAGGCGTAGACTGATCGTGGATGTCCAAGTCAGAGTAATGGTGCAAAGACGAACATCTACTGCAAACCAGCTGCTTGTTGACGGTTTAGATATTTAAAAATAAATTTGTGGCCAAACCCCAAACAACATGGTTCATAGGCCTAACCTATAGGCCTATATGTATACGGGAAAGTGGCGCGCAAAGTAAGCCTACACGATCCAGTGCACAGTCAAAAGAGAAAATGAAAGCATTGTGTTAAACGTAGGCTAAACAGCAAATAAGCTAGCCTTAGCTAAAGGTGGAAATTTAGTTTCGGTTTTGAATGAACTAGTTCAATTATATGCAAAATGAATATTTACCCAGACTGCATATGGGCTGATGAGTCGTTCTTGACATAGATACGGGACTAGTTTAAAGAAACAAAGCGGTTAGAGCCTACAATATTGGCATTAACAATTTTCATTTTTTTGAATCAAACTATTGTAATACAAAAAACGCAGAAAACCTAAGTTGCTAAATCATCTACTAAGAAACAAAATGTCGAAAAAAGACAAACTGCATTGAAACTTAAAAAACCACACCCGACGATGTCATGTCATCCCCCCTTCGTTCGTATAGGCGTTACGAATTCATACTAGGCATCATTTTGTTGAACTGCATAGATAAAAAAGGCAGCAAAACAGACTGATTCTGAACGAAATGTTCTCACGTTGATTTTTTATATTCCAGAAGACCTTCACTGAGACAAGTAGGCCAATATCAAAAGACAAAAGCGCGGCAAGCCATTTTGATATAGTTCTACAACAAAGCCTTCTAATTTATGGGGCGTGGTGGCTCAGTGGTAAGTTCGGCGCCTTGTGACTGGAGGGTTGAAGGTCCGAATCCCGCTGTAGCCGCTGCGTACGGACCTTGGGCAAGTCCTTCCGGCACAGTATCAAATGCTGTAGTCTGGAGCGCCTCTGAGTAGTAGTTGACTTCGAGAGGCGCTATAGAAATATCCCGGAATAAAATAAATAAATAAATTATACCAACATCAAGGAACCCATGAGTAGTAATTATGAAAATAAAATACTATGCCACTGACGAAAAAACAAATTCCGTCTAAATAATATATTACCCCAAACTTAAAATTTTAATTTTATCGACCCAGTAAATATATTTGTTATCTGATCAGTGCATCGTTTTAAAAGAATTCCAATATCCATTTCTTAGTTTCGAGATCGATTTCTACAGCCACCGAGGAAATCAAAGTCGTGGGAAACACACGCTCAATCAAGAAAAATGGCACAGGGGCATATCACCATAGACGTAGACTCTGGGGGCAGCCGGAGCACGTGTCCCCCCAATAATTGAGATGGACTGTACAGTGTACACCTAATGCAACAAGTGCATAATGAATAACTAAATTTCCCCCCATAGTTTGGACAAGTTTACGTCAGTGCTCATCACGTAATCTCAGGTGGACTCCAGTCTAGATTGCTGTTAATCATCACATAATCACAAAATGTGCTGCACACCAGAACCAAGCCATAATTATCAGGTCAATATCCAGAAGATCAGTCCATAAGACTGCATCATGATGCATCATTGAATGATCACTTCGAATCAAAATCGTAATTCACTGGAATTAAAATTAAAAAAATCCATAAAACGCTGTCAAGGAAACACTATGCGGTTAAACATAATTATGTGCACAAACAATTATGGTTTTCAGTACTTTTCTTTATAAAGGCTTTAACCGAGAAAATGCTACAAACGTAGACACGTCTATAACCATCAATGTCCATCATTCAAGTTCCTCAGTTACCAGCAACAAATTGATTTAAGCCATTTTGAAACAAAAGTCACGCGTAAACCATTTCTAGTCTTTGTTATGACTGCATTTGCAGGAGGAATGAACTCAGGACATTGGAAGAAAAGAAAAAAAACAATAATAAAACTCTAATTAGGTAGATGATCTGAATTTAAATAATTATATCGAATAACATCCACATTGCAGATTTTAGTGCTGGTATCTATTTCTCTTCCTTGCCAACCGATCTTCCCACTGACACCATACGGTTAGTGAGCCCATTATATGTTTAAGTACGCAAGAGGGCGCAAGCTGAGGAGATTTTTAAACATCCCTCTGCTCTAGCAGGAATTATCTCTCCGGCCAGGGGCGCCGACAGCGTGACGCATTGGACGCACGTGCGTCCACCCACCAAATCAAATCCACACAAGGATTAGGCATCTCACCCATGTTTTTGACAATTTCACTGTGTAATTTTGGTCTACCATACAGTAGGCCCTATGTATAATATCATGTATGATATCATATGCATGTGTTATACTGTACTTTTATGATTCACTTTTAGTCATTTTCAGAGTTAGACTACGAGTGGCAGACAGGGGACGAGTGTGGATGGGAGGAGACGGGAGGGGTGTGCGTCCAATTTTTTTAAGCCTGGCGGCGCCCCTGTCCCCGGCGTTTCAGTTGACAGTCCAGTATGCCAACACATCGATAACCGTTCACGCCACGAAGACCGAGGTTTATAATGAATAAATTAAGTCACGAAGCCGAGGCTTGTCTAGTATCATATCATTACAAGAAAGATTCTACGACGATATATTTCTCGTATGTTAGGTGGATTAGCAATCTAAAAGTTTTCGCCGATAACGACAGGTCTCCAAGGCATTATTGCCGACGCTCAATAATGCTAGAATGATGGCCCACCTTCCTCAGTTCTCCCACATGGTTGAACAACTTCATTGGCTCCCTCTCTCTGCCCATATTCGATTCAAAGTCCTCATTCTTGTGTTTAAGGCTCAACTGGGTCGTGCTCCGAAGTAGCATGTGATTTAAGTATTCGGGCCCATTCTGCTGCTTTGCTCCGCCTCCTTCGTTCTTCTGACCGCCTTGACCTTCTGGTTCCCCGTGTCAGGACTACAATGGTTCAATCCAGGTTCTTTTCTTCCATTTGTCCCTTTTTTGGAATAGACTTCCTCCCAGTGTTCGCTCTTCCATTTTCTCTGGTAGTGTTTATCCCATCTGATAAACTGCTGCTTCCTCTCTCGGGTCTCTCGCATTGGGAGCGCTTCTGAATGGTTCATACAGCTAGAAGCGCTCTAGAAATGTTAGAATACAATACAATACAAAATGTATCATTTCAGAAAGCTACAAATCTACTGATGATAGCCACAATTACTTGTTGTAGTAGAAGGTGAAAATAGGAATTTCTGACCGTTTTTGGATTGTGTTGTATGTAGACATTTTTTAGCGCCTCTCGCAGAATAACTATTCAGAGGCGCTCATCAACATTACATCGCAGTTTCGCCTATGTCAGCCTGAATAAAGGAGTACGGTTGGGCGGTAGTAATCGTAGTCGTAAACTACAAATTTTTACTCTAAAGCTATGTGCAGGACATTACCTGCATCATGTCAGAGATACCAAGTGAAGATCCGGATCCAGTTGCCAGAAACACAAGAGAGACACAGACACAGACAGACACAGACAGACAGACAGACAGACAAACAGACAGACGGAGACAGAGACAGAGACATAGACAGAGACAGACAGAGACAGACAGACAGGAGGCAGAGAAGCTGTTAATTAATTTTGATAACGGTCAAACAACACTTTGAATGAGCACATTTATTCTGCAGATTTACATCTGTTTGACTTTCCATTATGACGAAAACACGTACAACCTGAAGTATCACATAATCCAAGATTAGCTGCAGCAAATTTAAAAAATCGGAGTCTTTGATTATTGACGTGGTAAGATGCCACTGCTAAAATGTTCTATGGCCAGCCACTGTTCAAAGTTATCACAGCTGCAACAATCGATAGGGCCTATGTCAAAATATTCCGCTGCTAACATTTTACTACGATGTACAAAGATTTTTGTGACAACCCGTAAATTCTTAAATGTTTACACACAGCATAATTCACATATAAAGAATCTAATTGAGGTGAAAAACTAAAATTACCCCAGTGCCGCTCTGGCTATCTGCCACATAAAGTTGACCGCTTGCTTCATCTAGCAGAAGCCTGGTTGGAATTTGTAATCCGTGCGTTTTGTTTGAGAGAAGAACTCGATTAAATTGCAAATTCTTATCCAGTAACAACACTCGCCGGTTGCCATTATCTAGTACTGCTACGGATCCATCTGTGAAAACGGCTAAATGGATTGGGTGATCCAAGTGCTCTAAGTCCGATCCCTTTTCTTCACCAAACGACTTCATCACTTTCCCATCCGCATCAACTATACACACTCTATGCAATAGATGAGAAGCATCACCATTACTGACAATGAAATCGCCATTGGATAGTTTTATCGCATGTGTCGGTAACTCTACACCTTCTAGTGATATTTTACGGATCATTTTTCCTTCAGGCGAATATTCATTGAATTCATTTTTTCCATGACAAGTTACTATAATGTTCCTTTCATTGGTAACAGAAATCAAATCTCCATAACCTTCAGCTGTTTCCCAACTGCGTAGCAATGTTCCATTTGGTTCAACGCACAAGACCTCTTTCCTTGTCGAATCGCCTTTCCAATCCATGATATAGAGGCATCTACTTTCTTTGCAGGATGCGACGTCCGATGGACGATACAATTTCTGTTGAGTCCATTGGCGATTTAGAACCAGAGTATTGCAATCAAAGACTTCAACTTCTGAGCATTTTTGGGTCACAACAAATAATTCGTTGTCTAAGATTGTCATTCCTCTTATGAGCGTTCCGTGTTCTTTGGCTGCTGTTGTTATAACT